>CM048819.1:11518304-11889431 GCA_026586065.1 Dioscorea zingiberensis
TATCCTCTCATTAATCAAACGAGTGATTAGAAATTTAGAAGTAGCCACTTGCCATGTGATTGAGTGTACCATGAGAAGCAATTAAAAACTTTCTTTTTTGATAACCTTCATGTGATTGAGAGTCAAGAGTCTACGAGATATAGAGAGAGTGGCTTTTGGCAATCCTCCTGGCCAGGGTAGTTGGTTGTTGTTCATTTGAGACTTGGAGACTCTGAGAAAGGTGAGTGAGATCGAGAGAGAGGAGTACTGAGTAATCCAAAGTCAAAAGAACAATTGAATTGAATGCAGTAACGAGGCGGTGCTCAGTCCGTGTTCCACGGCGCCGCTCGCAGGGCATGAGCATCCGCCGAGCTACTCGTGCTCACACCCAAACGAAGGAGAAAAAAGAAGATGCCCTTGTGATACGACCGTTCTGTGTAGTGTCACCACCTCACGTTCCGTCACGTGCCCCGGACTCGAACTGTCCTTTCTTTATATATATATATATATAATTTAATAGTAACTGTAATTATGATTAAAATAAGATAAATCTGAGTACATAGTCTTAAATAAAAAAATAATAAAAAAAAATGGCCAACTACGAGCACGGACGCCCATGCTAGCACCTGTGGGCAGTCCAGCGTGGCACCGTCACGAATGGCTGGAAAATTTTGTTCGTGTTCTCTTATTAATTGTTGTTCGCCTGACAACTGTTTGAATGTCAACAGGAAACTTATGAACAGTATAACTTCAAAATCTTAGAATCTGTTTCTCTCAAAGAAAAAAACAAAATTAATAAAAAAAAAGCTATTCAAAATAAATAAATAAATAATAAAATTATTTTAAAATCTTTGGCACTGTTTTCAAAAATTTTAAAGTCAAACATATACACACAAATAATAATAATAAACAAAACATCCCAAAAATCTTAAAAAAATAATGAAACAGTGCAAATACATATAATTAATAATCTAATAATGAAAACTACTCCCATCCTACATCACATAACTATATACTTTCTAAAAAAACAAAATACTCATGTTGTTGGAGATTATAGATATTGATTATATTGACAAAAGGTACAAAAAATCCTCTCATATTTTGTACAAATGTACTTATGTACATATAAGACTTTATGGTTATCTTTAATACAAAAATCACTCTGTGATAGTATGATGCTAAAAAAAGGAAAAAATTGACCTATAAAATTAATACTGTTAAAACACAACGACAACTAAGCATTAATCCCATACTAAAAATTAACAATGTAAACTTGTTAATTTTATCAAATAATTTTATTAAAATAAAATAAATAAATAATATTCATATATATATTTGAGAAATAAAGTTTCTTTAGTTATACACACAAAAATTTATCTTATTATATACATTAATATTTATATTTTGAAAAATAATTTTTTTTAATCCATACATTTTAATTTTTTATTTTAAAATAATATTTTTTATTTTTTTTTTATTTAAAGCATGATTCATAAATTCAAAATAGGCTATAAAAATATAAATAAATAAATTTCTTAATTTTTATTTAAAGCATGATTCATAAATTCAAAAAAAAATATACATATAACAAATGATGTTAATTTTAGGGACCTATTTGCATCTTTTTTGAGCACCACAAGATGATTTTGTGCTAAAGATAAACATATGAACTTATATGTACATTCGTGCAAAGCATAAGAGGATTTTTATACCTTTCACCGATTATACTCTTTTCATGCTGCACCATCCCAGTTGAGCAACAGAAAGCAGACAGATGTATCTCTACAGACTCTACCACAGAGAGGTGCATGTATAAATTTGGTATCAAGGATTAAAGGTCTTCATCATCCATACGCTACTTGAATAACCAACTGCATTTATACTATTCTTACACACACACACACACACACACACACAAAAAAAAGAAGGAAAAGTTCACTAAGAGATTACCAATCAACATCTCTCAATCAATGTTCAAACATTCTCTGAACAAATGGAAGTATCATGACCATATACATACAGTGCCATCACAAGTTTATTTAGAGACCAGAAAGACGTATGTGATCTTCCTGCAATATCATAAACCAGAAAAATAACTAAGAACACCAGCCAGCACCAACCATTAACGTAAAAGTAATACGAAAAGGGAATGTTAAAAGGGCTAACTTCAACAGCTCGAGCACATAAATAAAAACCAGAGATAACAAAACTCGCAGCTAGTGAGAGTAGATGTTACATAGAGAGCCTTGTAGTCAGAAGGGGCACTTCTTTTCTAGAATACAATGAGCAACAGCCTGTGCAATGAAAACAAAGTAGCATGGCTTGCCCTAAAACTACATCCCATCATAAAATCCTTGCTAGACAAAAAAAAAATTACAAACCTCGACATATCACAGACAAAGTAGGCAGAAAAAAACACAGGTTCTAGTGCATGGGAACAGGCTACAGAGATCCATGCTGAGCAATGTTTTGATAATAGTACAACACAAATATGAACGGTTCGCTAATTCTCTTGATCTTCAAACCAACACATAGGATCTCATAAGAAACAACAGAAGAATGGTTGGCACTTAATCTACAGGATAATGCCTACTAATTTACAGGAAGATGTGTTCCCTTCTATATTTACATCTGTCAAACAAGATATGGTTTGTAGGGTTAAATTTGTCACAACATTGTCACTTCACCATGGACCTGTTTGTGTCCTCCTCAGGCACCGTCTCTTAGGTCCATGTTGCTGATTGATCATCTCCATTACCTGTGGGCACCAACATTGTCGAAAAAATAAGAATCAGTAAGCCAACAGACAATGGGTATTATAAACAAAAGTAAATGAAAAAGAAATAGGGGATCTAATGTATGGCTTAACAGGAATCTCTCAAGCTAATGTGTCAAACACAAATTTCATGATTATCAAGATATGCATCAGAATCCACTAAAATTCGGAAGCATAACATATAGTTCTCTTTAACACAATATAAAGTTCAACTTAACATTCAAGTAAATAGATATTAATATGTATTTCATGACTATCAATTCATGATTACAAAAGCAGAGAATATCGTTTTGTTTATGAATGGTATAAATTTTAAAAGAGCTTAAAATGTACCATTCAATAAACATGAAATAACAAACTAGATAAGTAGTAATTAAGCAGCACGCATAATATGACCCAAGGAGATTGATAATTACCCTTAAATTCCCGATTCAAAATGTTTTAGTTTCCTCACTATACAAAAAAGAAATCTCATGTGATGCCCCAATTCAAGCTTGTCTTGCAATATGTCCGGAAGCTAGATTTCAATGGCAGAAACTCAAAAAATTTCAACAATTCAAATAAGAGAAATACTTAGTTATCATATTTCTTCTTTAGGATCTACTGCAGGAAGATTCACAATGAAGATCTACTTAGTGCAAAACAATCACAAAATTTTGATTTTACAGGGAATATTAGCTGATTTGCTCGCATCAAACAACTATAAATGATGTCTCTCTTCTACTTTTTTTATTGTATTTTCCAACAAAATAATAAAGACATGCAACCTCTGAGAAATGGTGACACCTTCCTCTTCAAGGAAACATTAGGCAAAAGAGAGTCAGGTGCAATATGTTTCTTTCAAGATACACAAGATATCCAAGCATCAATTAACAGCTATTCTACATATTTCTCATAAATATGCAGTCATAAATAGAGAGTATGTGCCTCTATTTGATTGGACCATAAGCTAATATCCAAAATGCCGTGCCATCATAGTACTGAAAAGGTCAGCAGATCTTAATCAAATTGGTTGTAACAAGAGACCTTCTACAAACACTTCTTCAGAATGCATCTCAAACATAATTTTGGTTCCTTTCCCAATCACGCATGTTGTTTATGCTCACTGCTCCAAATGCTCTCCGACCGTTCAATGGTAGCATTAAAAATACACCAAAAATAGAAAAAGAACACACAAACAAAAACACAAAAAAGAAAAGAAAAAGAAAAAAGAATTGGGACAGCAACAAGAAGTATTCAGAGGCATAAGCATTGGTGATAGCACAGAAAAAGATAATAACAAGCACAACAAACACATACTATTCATTGGTAAAACATACGACTTTCAAACTTGAAGAAAGGGAAACACATGCAAGAGCAAAATATGAAAAGAGGATTTCATGATCACCAAATGATGCAAACAAAAGATGATGCATTTAAATCTGGAGTTTCAACTCAAACAAGTTTGAATTATTTGATATTCAAAGAGAAGCAAACTCAGATATTGAAATTCATCCAAGAATATACATATATATACACAAACACACATTTCTATGGTTGTTGATGGAGTTCAAAACAAGTCTTCTTCAATAGTGTTTCCCTTTGAAAATTTAAAGGATGCCATATGTCATTTATTTGACAGCCTACATAAGAAACTAAACTACTGTTATCATAATAGTATTTGAAGCACCCAAACTACAATGTAGCATATAAGTTGTTCCAAAATAAATCCGAGATAATTCAAAAAGCTCCTATTGAAGCAATTTGGAGAATAATCATCATCAATGTATAGTCAGTCAATTTCTATTGTGAATCATTTATTGTTATTTTAGCACATCTATCGATTGTGCATTTTTCTCTCAAGTATTATTGTTCACAAGGCTCATATTCAATGTTGAGTATTTCAATTCCAGGAATAAAACATCACAACTATCTTTTTGGACCAAAATTAGTCCATTGGTATTTTATCTTCTCCTTAGTGCATATCTCTTTGATTAATGTGTTATGACATGCATTTGATCTCCAGGCCCCCAAGTCAGTTCTTTTGCACTTATTCTTTCTGTAAATTGAATAGTGATCATCTATTTTGAATCTACACAAGTTTGTTTCTCCCCCAATATGGAACTACAATATTGAAATGTCTTTTTGGAATGGGTGCCATCAAAACTTTGAGGCAGATTATTCACAAAATGGTCTATAGGTGCTTCTAAAGAAATGGAAGTTCTGCGATCCTATACTTGGCGCTTTATAGAGGAAGCTGGGTGTCTCCTCCCCATGATAAGAACAAAACTTTGAGGCAGATTATTCACAAGTTCTGTGATCCTATACTTGGCGCTTTATAGAGGAAGTTGGGTGTCTCCTCCCCATGATAAGAACAAAAAACTGCCATGTCTTCATGATGTATCAGTTACATAAAGCTCTACATCTACAACTACATGTCCTAAATTGGTTCTTGCAAATCTAGAATAGTTCTCTATACACTAAGGATCCAGGATTCCATATTGCATTCATTTCAAGCTTTTTTTTTAAAATGATTGTGCAAACCATTATTTTAATTTACACCAGAGATCAGATATACATTCATAACTATCCATCTAACCCAAAAACTAAAGATAATTGGCAAACTTTTGATATAAGAAAAATATTATTTTGTAAATGAATAATGAGCAAATGTTCAAGCCATGTTCCAGTCACACAGGCCAAGACAAAATGCTCCAAAATATCAAAAATAAAAAATAAAAATATAATCTACTAAAAGAATGCATCTCAAAAAAGTGTGTAATTTCTCCCTGGATTGCATTTGTGAAAGATTAAACTATGATAAAACACTAGAGCAGGTCTTATCTGATCTGCCTACAAAACAAAGATTAAATTCAATAAATCCACAAACTTCACAAAATATGAGGAAAAATAAAAAATAAACATGATGACACCAACAAGGTATGTTTATGGAAAATGAACACAATTACCATCGAGTTCAGTTGCCAATATTTATAACTGCACAAAGTTCCACCAAATATACCTCAAATCAACCTCAAATAAAACATGCACATGTGTAACGGTCCACAAAAAGAGAAAAGTTGCTAAATTCTGATTGAAGTGGTTGACCAACTTTAATATTTCAACTTTACCATTGTGTTAAACACAACAAAAGTTAGCTTATAGATACGCACTCAAGAAGTATCTATATTCACTTCCTCTCTTCTTCTTAAAAGAGAATCTTAATAACTACAACATTGTATAGTTCTTTCTCTTGATAATATTTGGGGAAAAAGGGTAGAGTAATCAATAATCAGAAAATAAGCTAATCGCAATATGTTAGATTAGCTTGGCCTTAGGTTCTGTATATTATATATAGACATTACAAAGATACTATACATGGAAAGTAAATAAGTATGGAAAGCAAATAAGTTCCCGCATGATTCTAGCCCTATACATGGAAACTATAATATGTTAAATAAGATATGCTATCTGTAGAAAATAATAAATAGAGAAACAAGAGAAACACAATAATGTGCTAAATAAGGAACGAAGTGTGGAAGGCAAAGTTGTCCATATTGACATTTAGCACACCAAACAAACCTTATACATAGGAAAAAAGAAGGCAAAAATCAACTTTTTAAACATTTTCATCAATTTAAAGTTTGATCATAACATGATATCATCGCAAAAGTACTCACAACGGCCATTCATGGAATTTCTCCAAGTGAGAAGAACTCGAACTACCTAAGTAATCACCTTGTGCACGTAAAGTGTCAGAAAAATGAAATCCATCAATGGATGTTTACAGAAAAGAATTATCCAAGGTTCTTGCACTCCATCTGGATCACCTTGTGATACTACCAAATCAGGAATGTTGGTGAAATAAAAATAGATGCCTCTAGAAACATAAAAATTATGGTTTTGGGGATTTAAGGAAGCAATACTGGATCCAAATAGAACTTACAAAATGTGATGAGTGAAAGAAAGTGTCAGAAAAATCGATGTTTTACAGCAAAACAAATTATTCAAGGTTCTTCTATTCATCTGGATCATGCCTTGTGATACTACAAAGCAGGAATATAGGTGAAAAAATAGACACATCTAGATGCATCAAATTATGGTTTTGGGGATTTAAGGAAGCAATACCTTATCCAAATAGACCTTATAAATGAGAAGAGTGAAGGTTTTCTTTCAGACACCTTGAGAGGTTCTAAACATGCAGTGGGACAATATATCATGCACTACCAACATAGAATGGAAAGTCAACGATGAATTTGCATCAAAAGGAGAAGAGAATGCACATTAAAGAATACATGCACTCATTGCTTCAAAGACCTTATAATGATCCACACTTGCATCCATGATACTCTTACAGTCGAGGCATTTTATTAAGCGGAACTATGTGTGTATTTTCACTTGTTAAACTAAGATACATGAGATTACAAGACTACTCTACACTGTACGCACAAGTATAGCATTGATGTTTTATCTCTCGTAACTTGAGTTCAAGTTCCTCAAATCTCATTTATGATATATGCTTTAAAAATCTCAGTTCTTGTAAAGCCAAACACAGATAACATTAGTATATAACTCCATGTTTTGCCTTGAGAAATTGTAAAGCATCTTCCATGAAAGAAAAAGCATTGAAAGATTTAAAGGTTTTGAGTCAACAGACATCCTTCCAAGGTAGAAAGGAGAATTCACTTCTTTTTGGTTGGTGATTTCTTAAAGAGCTCTCCCCATTATCACACTTAATTATCTCCAATGGCAATTGGACCTAACAAAAAATGTTCAAAGTTCACTTTATGAAGGCAAAGGTGGTAACTCAAATCATGACAAGTCTATGAGATTTTTTTATTCTCTGACAAAAAAATTGAGAAACTTTTATGATAGAGTAAAAACTATGCATAGAAATGACAAAATAATACTTTGTCATCTTAACTGCTGCAACATTTTGGTCCAATGTCATTAAAGGCAATTGGGATAGAATAACTGAGAAACTTGTTATGAATTTGGATATCAATAACAATGATTAAGAAAGAGTAAAAATTATGCACAGAAATGAAAAAATAATACTTTGGCATCTTAATTGTTGCAATATCTTAGTCCAATGTCAGTCAAACCAAAAGAGAATAGCAGACAAGCAAAATTTACTGAAATCAGATCACTAAGCCTCAAAATCCCATCTCAAATGTTAACACAATTAGTACGGGATGTTTCCCCAAAGAATTCTGTATATGTTTTTACAAAGGGTACTGTAAACAACTCATTTAAGAATTTGGGTCAAGCATAATTTTAGTGTAAACTTCACTTTATGATTTCTGTTTTAATTAACTATCACGCTAAAATTTCAAAAATTAGAAACATATGTATAGAGTTCACCTCAGTTTCTGGCTCAACCAAGACGGTCAAAGGCTGAAATCATTTACTTTGGATATGAACAAAAGCAAAATTCTTGGTTAAAATTGCCTAAAAGCAATCATGACATGAAAGACATGATCCACCCTCTCTTCCAGTGAATTGTTTAAAACCTACTACCACAAGGGCATGAACAAAAAAAAATGACAATATAACAGCATTCTAAAAGGATCTACTGTCTTCTAATCATGTCTTCACTCTACACGTGGTTTTACATCTCCAAGGATACTTCTTCATAAGTCAAAACAAAAGACACTTCATTGAATTTTTACATTAAATGTGTATCAGTGCAGCAACAGATGTCAATTGTCCACAAAAAACAAATCACATCAAGCTTATAATGATCAATGTTCCAAGAACCACAAGATTTAGAATAATGACAATTGAATAAAGCAAAATTCTTCACCATATCATATGTAAATTCACCAAATTTTTCTACACAGTCATAATATGATATCGTCAAACTTTGGGGACCATAGTAAGGACAAGATTTTAACTACCTTCGACAATTTACACAAGGCAAAAGTTCAAGCAAACTCTGAGGGTACAACAAAAACAGAAAATAAATAAATATGAGCTAGAAGCACAATCAACCATAAGAAGCAATAATCAGCAACAGGTGAAAGCCTAATTTGAATAATGCACGATAGAATGACAATAAATAACCATAAAATGATACAGGTTACTTGGAGAAAGGGCTGAACATATAAGAGGATATAAAGCACCTGATTTTTCTGCATTTGTAAGATCTCTGCCTGCAAGTATTAAAGTAAAATTAAGGAAAGCTTTAAAATGCATAATTTCAAACTAAGAACAGATGAATGCATAAATCAACACAAAGCTATTAAAATTTTTCTAAATCAACTACAAACTCAGATAATGGAGTTCCATTCAAGTCAAATATTAATGCATTATAATGAGGGAAAGTTCACACTATAGATAGATACCTGTTTCTTCTGCAACTCTTGGTTCTGCTCTTTAAGTTTCGCAACTTCAGCTTCCAACTCCATGGTGTAGGCCTAATCCAAATTAAAAATTTAAAAAAAAAAATTTATTTTGAATCGCAGTGTGATTGTTATACCTTCATATGTACAAAATCGTTATGCGAATCAACTAAAGTAATTTTAGGTATCACACAATCATAATCAAGTATGGCCTTTTTAGGTATCACATAATTTCAGAGATGTTAAAAGCAATGAAAATAAATATTACGAACAAGTCGCTTTTTCCGCATGCCAATGTCCTGAAGAAAAATAGATGACTCATCGGTTATAGATCACATTGTCAAACTTCCGCAATAGGTTTACGCCTAAAAAGGAATCACCGGTTTTGAGGTGTCAAAATGAAGTAGGCATATCACCTTAATATTATGTCTAAATGTAGTTCTGTGAAGGGCTTTTAAAAAGTTGCATTTAAATGTATGACACTTATAAATAGACTTCAGAGTTCAAAAATACTAAGGTCAGATCTTTATGGTGGGTGATTCACATAAAACAGGGTAGAAAGGAAGCCTGAGACAGTGATGTAGTACACACAATTTGTCAAAGTGTCCTATATAAAACAGAAATGTCCTTGGATAATATCACATGGTGTGGTCTAGTACAATATTGTCCAGAAGGTATTTTGTTATAAAAAAAATAAATGTTCATAACTATGAAGACAAGCCACAATATTGTTCACAACTTAAATCCTATCTACAGATTTAAGAATAACAAAAACAACAATATAGAAAAAAAAAGAAACAGCAAACTATTAGCTCACCAAGTTGATAAATATTGTTCACAAAAAAGCATAACGTCACCTGCCTTGAGAGAGATATTTCAAGCACTAAGCACTTCACAAAATGAAAAGGATGACAAAGACTACCTGTTTCCGAGCCGGGATCTCGCAGCCGACTCCCTGTTCTTAATCATCCTCCTTTGCCTCCTCTCGACAACTTTCTCCACTGCACTGCACTTCCTCCCCCTCAGCCCAGCACCAAAAGAATAGGGAACCGGAGAAACTGATGAAAGATCCCCATTTCCCTTACCAAGACCATCTGAGGGAAATCTGGTTCGCTGGAGAACCACCGACTGCTGCAGCTACAGTCACACCCCCCATTCCAAGGCCCACCATCCCCTGCATCAACCCATTGCCAATTCCCGGATCTCCCATCCCAACCATGCCTCCCCCTCTCATACCCTGCTGGTTACCCAATGGAGCCACATAAGACCTCGTCCCCGTAGCAGTGATAGGTAAGTTGGCGCCAGGGCTATTACTAATCGAATGGGACACAATCCCACCATTAGTTCTTCCCATCTGAGGGAAAGAAATCTCAATTCCCGTGGCACAGTTGGACGATGGCACATCCCCGTAGAACACAGTGTTGTTACCAACACCGCCGGTGTTAACTGTGGTCATGGTGCTATTGATCATCTGCCTAGGAGCCGGATTGTTCATGTTCATGTCCTCTCTCACAACCCCAGCTCGCACCAGGAACTCCTCAAGAGTCATCTCCCCCAAGGTCGGCTGCCGATGCTGCTGCTGCAACTCAGGCCCCGCAGTCCCTTGCGCCGCCGCAACTGTGCCGCCGTCCTTCAAAAGATCCCGCCAGACCTCATCCACCGTCTTCTGGCTCAGAGTCCGCGGCAGCGTGAGCGATCCCTGTCTCTGCAGCCCCGCTCCGGCGCCAGACCCAGTCGCATCGGATCCCGCCAGCGCCGCGGCCATCGCCTGGCTCTCCTCCGCCGTCCAAATGTTCTTCAGGAATTCATCCATGTTCATCGATCCGAAGTCCTTCCCAATCCCCCCCATCGTGCTCTGGAACTCGTCGAACGTCAGCGAGTATATCGACGACTGCCTCGCCAGCGCCGACGACCCACTCGCCGTTCTCCCATCCGATCCCATGTTCTTGAAATTCATTCCCAATAAATTAATCTCTCTCTCACACACACTCTCTTTATATATATGTATATATGTATCAGATTAATGTAGTCATAAATAAATCAGAAGAACTTCACCACTTCTCTCCTCTCAGCAACGAACTCCTAACGAACGATGAGATAAATGATCATGTTTCCAAGATCTCATATTGCCAAAATTAGAAAAAAAATCGCATAAATTTATGTCTGAAGAGAGAGAAAGAGAGAGAAGGGACCTGTTGATATGTTGGCTCAGCTGAGAGCTGCTGATGCCCTTGGAGAGCTCTTTTTCTCGGCGAACCACAGACGACAGGTGTCGGCTGGAAGCAGCGTTAGAGGGCTGGTATTTAAGGAAGAGAAAGTGATTAGAATAATAATTAAACAATTGACTCCAAGCATGGGGAGGGGCGCAACGTGGCGGGGTTAGAGAGTGGGGAGCGCTACTGATGTGACCCATAACCAATCACCTCCTGATATATGGTGACATCTCTGCCGTTGGATCCATGTCCCGACAAACTTAATGGAGGATCAGATTTCCACTGTCTAATTTTTTATTCGTGTTAATGTGATCTTTAGCTAATCAAGAATCATAAACTAATGGCCTC
Organism: Dioscorea zingiberensis; assembly: GCA_026586065.1. Taxonomy (NCBI): domain Eukaryota; kingdom Viridiplantae; phylum Streptophyta; class Magnoliopsida; order Dioscoreales; family Dioscoreaceae; genus Dioscorea; species Dioscorea zingiberensis. The sequence continues at coordinate 11,529,944 of CM048819.1, forward strand.
TCGATATCGACCATGTGGCTCTGGAACCATCCTCAGCGTCGGATCAGACTTTTTCCGTCCACCAGATACCGTATCCTGTGAATTAACCCCTTCTTTCGTTTTTATTTACGATTTCGCCCTGCAATCTACTTTTCTGATGGTGATAATACCTTTTAAAATACATTATTGGCCTTTTTTGCACATACACCCTTGTAATACCATACAATTGTACATACAGATCACATTCTAACTTCCATTGAAAAATTAAAATCCAATGCTGAACTCAGTGATAAAACAAATAGTGCAGTATCCTGGCGTAACACAACCAAAAATTCTTAAGGAGGTGTATATATATATATATATAAACGATAATCACAAGGAGTGAGGACCAGTTATATTATTCCTGCAGCAAAACGACCGCTCCCAGGATAAGCCTACGAGGCTGAAGCCTTCCATGAATGGAAAATTGGGGATCTAAAACCAGATATGATACAAAATGCAACTGCTACCCAAGATTTTGTGGTATGAAGCTCTCGTGTTATTTTGGTATGGTGGCTTCAGCAGCATCACCTTTCCTGCAGAAAAACAATATTTTGTTTTTGGTTAAAACATGAAAGATATATCTGAGTACACCTTTTAGTCTTATGTATAATAGGACTCAAGATGGAACATGTTACAAAAGGGTAAAGAGAAAACATATACAACATTAGAAGTTCCAAACTTCAAATAGAAGCAAGAACTCACGTGATGGCAGTTGAAGGTCTGACCATAGTACATAATATGAACTCAACATCAATCATTGATTTAAAAGTTCTGCAATTAAGTTGAAGCATTAATTATAACTTCATGTAAATCTGTTCTAAGAACCTTTCATTATTCCCCTTTTTCTTCTATTTCTAGTAAGGTTGTTGGTGCATACCAAGTCACGAGGGGCGTTAAACTCGAGGCAGAAACGACAAATGATGAAGCCAGTACCCAACATTTTGAAATTGAGGCCTGGCATTAGTTTCAGTTTATATTATAATAGTGATGGATAAGGTATGAATACAAATATTAAGATCCTAATTGGGTACTTTCATTTTACAGTGATATTTACACATTGAATCATCATATGACTACAAGTATTGTTGATACGCAGACAGCATGGTTGTATGATTCATCACAAGAGTAAATTCATCTCTGCTTAAGCTAGCCCTCCCAGTAGACATGTGACAAACACCCAAAGAAGTAAAACTGCAGATCAAGCAGGAACTTACCAGGAACTTGAGGCAGAGGTAGACACCCTATGGATGGTTCTACACAAAACTAGAAAGCATGGCAAGTGAAGCAGCCGCTAAGAGAACTGATCTGACCACTCCCTACGGAAGTATGAGATCTTTCCAGTAGTCCTGGCAACCTGGTTTTGCTTGACTGCCATTTACAGCATTTCGCATCTCTTGTGCCTTTCTTTGAGCAGATCTGAGTTTGTTCAAAATTTTGTCCATCGAAGATGATCTTTTCTTTTCTAATTTCATCTGGAAATGAGAACAAATGGTTAAAAGTCTGGTTCATCCCAATTAAATAGGCAGTTTTGATCAATGAGTCCTAGAGATTCAAAATAACTTATCTTTGAAAGATTTCTACACCAAATCATGACTATACAAAATATGATCATGAAATAAACAATAAGAAATAATGCCCTAATTATAGAAAGTACCTCCAGTTTCCGGATTGATGCCTCAGCTTTGGCTTTCTGCAAGTTTTCCCAAGCTGTAATTTTGCTTCCTCCCTCTTAGACCTTAGAGTACCAGAACACAAGAGGTGAAAGGTTATTTAGAATTTAAGGCACTTTAGCAGACAGACATTATGCTCACAGGATTCTGACAAGATCACAATCACAACTAAAGAATAATCTCCTTCACAAGATGATAAATACAATTAAGAATAGTGAAGCAATTAGATGTCTGAAGTAATTAAAATGAGTAAAACATCATCTCAGATAGTAAACAAATTTGGCAGACTCTGAAAGTCATATGCAAAAAGGATCGGAAAAGTCTTCATAAAAAGAATTCTATTAACATTACTTCTACCAAATCAAAGGGGCTCACAATTCCTTCTTATCTAAAATCACATAAATCTCTGACAAGGAATCATCTTATGACAAATAACTTCAGATCAGAAACTTGAGAACTCACACAATTAACAAAGAAAAGTGAGGGGACTGTGGTTCAACTGAGAGTCAACATCTCATAAAATGATCAGATGGTAATAATTCCTAAATAAACTTTTGTGAGAAACTTAAGAGATCATTAGACTGTTGAATTTAGACATACAACTTTTTTATATGATATTAATGGGAACTTTTATGTTTTTTATTAAATTGGCAAACTGCTTTATTTAATGTTGATAAAATGAATTGACACTACTTTCTATGTTTTTGCCAAACTTTGAATCGGATGAGAGGTTCCAGTGAAACAACAAGGTACAGGTACTTATAGCATTATCTACCAGACAATATAGTAGTTGGAAAACATATATTAGCTTACTTTGACATGCATTTTGCCGTCTCTGAAACTTCCCACGCACAAGCTCTACCCTCCACAGAACGTTTCTTCCACTGAATGATGTTCGTGGACCGCCTATCAGAATTCCGTGCAATCTGTTTCTTGGACCACCTTGTCACAGTGACCCGGTCATCCACCTGGACATCCCTGATCTCCAACTTAGAGAAATGACTTTCGAACTCTGTAGTGGGATGAACAGATTGTGGAGAAGGTGACAAAGATGGCCTCTCCCTGGGAGAAGATTGGGCACTTCCCTCAGGACTCATCTGTGTAGCCATGTCCCTTTTCATAACTACAGGGAGTATTGCTGAGGCAACTTCTTTTGTGCTGTCAAGCACCTCATCTGCAAAATTGAACCCATAGAGATTTAGTAAAATTGAACCCATATATATATATATATATATATATATATATATATATATATATATATATATATATATATTTTCAAACAATGACAGCTGGAATAGGGATCTCCAAGTATGCCTGTAATAAACTCTTCCAGTTCCAGCATTATACAATTAACATGTAATGAAACAATGTTTTTAATAAAAGAACATCCAATCCACCAGCTGACTTCATAAAACATGTAAAGTAGAGTATCATTCTCAAGTAAAAAGGATTATCTAAAGTAATACAATGCTTACTAATCCAAACTCCAAAGTGAACAGCTACCTTGTATACAAAGCAATTGAGGGTGCAAACCCACCAAAATTATTCATTACTTACCAAGTTCTATAGAAACTTAATTTTTCTAGGATTGAGCCAATCACTATGCCTTCATCTTGAAGTAGCTGCAGCTAGAGTGCCTTTCTAAATCAATATCGAGAAGTCAGCAGATAGACTAATACAAGTACCTATGTGCAAGTCCAAATGTGAAGAAAATCAGTCCAAGGACTAGTTCCATTACAAATATAAGTAACAGACCACAACTGGGGGCGTAGAATCCTGATTCGGGTTACTACATTCAAGAAAATGAAGATAGAGCTGTCTAAGTTGATATCATTTAGAACCCAACAAGGGAAAAACAGTTTTATGCTGCTTCATGCCCTTGCTTAACAACTGAAATGTCAAATTCGCAAGCTAATTTAACTAGCTTTACTCAATTGACAATATTATTAGCATGGATTTGGGCACCCATAATCCAATTCAATAAGACCTACAGATTGTGAAAAAAGGAGAATGTGAAGCACAACAAGAAATATTGAAGATGATAAACCTCGAGGGTTGTATCGATTTCTTAGCATGGAAAGATTCATTTTCACAAAGAAGATGGGGTTAAAGTCTTAAAGCTTCAAATCAGAGGATGCTCTAAAGTTTGGTATCAAACATAGAGCTTTAGATACTTACGTCTCAGACTTAAGGAACTAATTTAAGAAAAAGATCACACAGTGACAATAATTCTACAATAAAAGTATTGATGTGTACACTTTTGTTTGTCCAAACTCGGCTGCAAACACCTAATGTATTATATAACCCATTCGATACAGGAAACAAATAATCAAAAAGAGTTCAGAGGTAAAAGTGGGCAGCAAAGTAAATATGCCAAGCTGAACATCCCTGCAACTGAGATATATATACACTGGCAAAAGCAAGGAAAGCTTGAAGGCTGAAGTTTCAAATATTTTCAACTAAGCAAACCCCAGTGGCATCAAAAGAATTTGCATGCAGGAAAGCACAGGTCTGAGACACTAGCATTTATCACAAAAGCAATTGTCTATAAAAACCAGACAATATCTTGAATTAAAACGAAGATATTCCAAGAGAAAGTAAAAGAAAGCAAGAACATTGGGGTGATACCTTGAGAGCTCGGCAAAGAACCTGGTGACTCGATCAACATATCCGACCACCCATGAACACTCGCTGATCGAACTATATAAGGCTCTCCATTGCCAGAATAAGATCTCCGACCACCACCATCACCGCCACCACCACCTACAGCAATCCCTCTCCCAATGTTCCCATTGCCACAAAATACACGATCCTGCATCAGAACCCCAGCCAAAAAAGGCGAGCCAGCCGCAAAATTCACCCTCCCACTATCAAAGCACGGAACCAACGGTGACGCAGCAGCGGAGGTAAACCTAGTCCCCATCGGAGCTCCAAGCGGGCCACTCTTAGACTTGGGCCGTCTAAGATGAGCCGGAGGCACCGAAGACCTCGAGACCCCATCCCCCGAGACCGGACTAAGGATCCACTTCTCCGCATCCTCCCACTTGGACGGCAAAGCTCTGCCATTACCAAAGGGCAACAATGCAGCACTCCCCCCATACCTCCGACTCGAATTCGTCGGCAGCGGCACCCTCTCCGAGCTCCACCCTTTCTGACAACCCCCAACCCCACCACCATGGCGGTAATTAGGCGTTCCGGGACTAGGAAACGTCCCGGATCTACCCCTTGACGACCCAGCCGAGACATCCTTCATCTCTCCCGCTACACCAACCAAGAACCGCGGCGACAGTACACTCACATCACCGGCGCTCCGGTGCCCGTTCAGGTCCAGAGACGCCGGCCTTGGCTTCCTCTCAGATCCCAACCGCCTGTTCTGGCATTCTGCACGAAAGAGCGTCTCTTGAAACAAAAAGCACGAATCTTTAACCCAAACACCCAATCCAAACACTACACCCACCTCTGAGAGCGTGCGAAAACGAGTGCTTTCTCGGGTCTAGCGCTCCTCCTTCCTCCTCCTCCCTCAGCTCTAGGGGACAAAACTCGCACAATAATTGAGAAGCTGGAGACGAAAACACAACACGAATAGCAAATGCAGTACAAACCTGAGCCCCTTGGAGATAGCGGTGGACGGATGCGCGGAGAGGGGGAGGCGCTAGCGGAGAAAGGGTAAGGACACTGCTGATCTGGTCCAGCTTCACGTCCCGCCAAACTCTGCATCAAATCATCAGTCAAAGTTTCAAACACCATGAAAAGAACCACGCCCAAAACCCTAAAACTTTATAAAATATTCAAAAAGCACCACCACTTCTTTCCCATCAATCAATCAATCTGAATGCCTTGACTTTTTCCTTTTCATTACCAAAACCGACGACTCCCGATCGGATCCAGACGCGCTGCTGCTGCTGCTGCTGCTTTCGCGAGTCCTCCGCCTCCGCCGCTGCTCCGTCAGCCCCGGCATTCTCGGGCGCTTCCGCTTCGCATCCCTCGACGCCGACTGGGCTCTCATGAGAAATTATCCTCCCAGTGTGGGGGTATTTTCGTCATTTAAAGTACCATACAGCTGTAGTTGCCGTATCTCGCGGATCATCTAAAACAGTAAAACACTTGGCGGGGAGAGGAGAGGAGTATATGGATTGATAAGATGTTCCTGAGGGATAACGGAACGTGACGGTGATTTGTTTATGTTGGGAAGAGAGAGACAAAGATTTGCTACAGTAGGCCGACAAGTCAGTGAGGCTGGTGGTGGTGGTCGTGTGCTGTTTGGCCAGCTAAGCTATGAGCAGTGAGACAAAACGGGCTCCGGTTTGTTCGTAATTTCAGGTCTTCTCACGTGCTATTGATAATACGCGCTGTGTTTGCATCGGGATACGATCAATGATGGAATCTTGCAAGTAAAAGCGCAGTAAATGAGCGGAAAGGTGTACGCCGCGCGGGTTCAGGCACTCGTTCAACGTGCCCGCCCGCCATACTGTTTTGAATTTTTTTTGAAGGAAAAAAACTCTACTTCAAGAGTTTTATTATTTTTATATATTTCGAATATTGATTTCTTAATGTGCCCGCTCCCGCTACAGAGTTTTGAATTTTTTTTTAAAAAAAAAAAAACACTCTTGTTAGCCAATAATCTTGTGTCGCCTAGGATTGACATCGATTTTGGCTAATAGTCAAAGATTTATAATAAAAGGAGTCAGATCATAGAGAGAAGAACCAAATATCCAAGCATAGATAGGAGACACCTAATATATGTGGAAAACCCCCGTGAATCAGGGGAAAAACCACGAGCCATGTTGTATGGGCAATTCACTATGTAGGGGCAAGTACAAGCATTTAGATCCTCTTAGAGAGGAGTATAACCTCATCTATACATGGTGACTCACAGCCCTCATATAGCAGAGAAGGGCTCACTGGCCTCCTATTATAGGGTTTTGAGCCTTTGCTAGGAGTCTTTTAATGAAGATGGTCGCTCGCTCTCCTCCTCCTCTTGTGGGTGCTTCTCTCAGGGAGCTTTTATCCTCCTGGCTTCTTGGGTCCTCCTCTGGGGACCTTACATCCTCTCACTTTATATCCTCTCTTTTCCTGAAGTCAAAGAGAGCCCATGTGCTTCTTGGGCCTCGTACCTTCCTTCAAGTCAAGCTTTGGGTGCCATAACTCTAATCACACTCCTAGGTGCCATAACTCTAATCACACTCCTGGGTGCCGCCGTAGCGATCACACTCCCGGGTGATGATTTGGCGTCTGGCACACTCACTGGTGTCGTAAGTTAGGAAAGAGACTGCCCTTTTAGTGAAGGGACTTTGTATACAAGAACGAGCTTGAGAACTCAGCCCTTTTTGTAAAGGGACTTTACGCTCAACAATAGTTGACATAGCTTCTTGATGCGCCTCTACGAGCAGCCAAATCATGCATTTGGTAATCTCAGACGCCTAGGATCGACATCGATCTTGGCTAACAGTCAAAGATTTATGTAACATCCCAAAATTTCCTAAGTAAAATTCAGTAAATTTTTAAAATTTTAAATGAGGTTAATTAACTTAAATCAGATTAATTATTATTAACCTCAAAGTTAAAAAAAATCAGGAATTTATGGTTCGAAATCCATCGTCGCAACTATAGAGCCGAGAGAAGGCTTTATTGGGCCAGACCAAAGTTACATAGAATAGTTGGAGATGGATAGTCGTAGGAGTTAGATTAATTAAACCATAGATTAATTAAATATTAATTAATCCATTAATTAAGTAAGAATATCGGACAAAAGTTAGAGTCCAGATAAAGTAGATCCGGGCCGAAGTCAAAAGCAGAAACACGGATGGAGTGCGGAGAAGAGACGACCATTGATGCTACAAATCGACCCGGTGATTACTTTAATGCGTCACCCGGGATTCCTGGATCACAGTGCGAAATAGAGACAAGCCATAGAATATCATTACCCTTGTGCGGCATAGTAAGAAGATAGGATCGACGAAAAGTCATTCGGCTTGTAGTGGAGGATATTTAGAAGATATTTTTATTTAATCAATCACTTTTTAAGAGATAAGATATTTTAATAAGATAATTAAGTCACATAATATCATAAGGAAAATAGTGTATTTATATAAGTTATATATATGAGAAGATAAAGAGAGAGAACAAGAGTTCTCATCTTTACACACTCTCTCTCTCTCTCTCTCGATTTAGTTCAGAGAAAGCTTTTCTCTTCTCTAACCCTAGCCGCGAGCCTCTCTTCCCCCTACCCGCGCCATCGCCAACCCGAGCACACCAGCGAGCTGGCTGGCCGTCCGCCCTTTCTCCCCGCCCGGTGACCGCTTGAGCCGCCTCATACTTCAAGTAGCCATTTCCACCGGCTGACTCGATCCCTACTTGATCCCATGCTGTGATCGGCCGACCAAACTCGGCCCAGCCAAGACAGCCCTCTCCGTCTAAGCAACCACACACCGCGCCACTGTGTCCTCTGGCGCGGATCTGGCCAGGTGAGCTCCGATCATCCTCAGCTCGCCCACTAGACTACGCGCACTGATCGGCTTTTTTGGCCACCTTTTCTCCCGCAGCGTCGTCGCTTCCAAATGCGTACCGCCTCATGCGCACTCAAGATGTCCTGCGGCCACGGCCGGTGAGATTTTTGGAAATTAATTGCATTGTAACACCCTTATCCTTTCCAGGACCCAGGTGTCACACCAGCCAAGTCAGGGAGTGAACCACGGCCTAAGGCCGTATAAAATAAATAATTACTCAAAAGCAAACGCTAATATTAGGAAATATAATGTCAAATACAACACTAATACAAACCATAATGTCTTAAAGTTACACACAAGTCTAGATAGGAGTTAACATACTACTCAAATCATACAGCATGAAATAAGATAAATGACGTGGGCCAGGTTGTCAGAGCCAACTAAGGAAATCCAGACCCTAACTCCCACTCTAAGCAGAGCCATGACCCTGCTTACTACCTGCAAAGGATCATTCAACAACAGGGTGAGCTACAGGAGCTCAGTGAGGTACTAACACTACTGTCAGGTTAACACACCTGTATACTTCCAATTTTAGATAATAAAAATATCGAAAGTGAAATACAAAGACTGAATGATATTTAAAACATGGAAAGCAGCATGCTGATCATGATAAGAGTCATGGCAAAATTCAACTAAATCAAATGATATACTCATAGCATTTCTTTACTTTTTCATCATCAGAATGGGAGATGAATTCCACACAAGTCAAGGTCCTCCCAGGTTGGACTGTATCAACAACCATGGGGTGACAAGCTATGGAAACAACTCCTCGTCTGGGGGAAATAGATCAATTCCACACATGTCAAGGTCCTCCCAGGTTGGACCGTATCAACAACCATGGGGTGACAAGCTATGGAATCAAATCCTCATTATCTATCATATTAGTGTCATCTACACCTCTACTTTCATATGGCGACACCAGAGTGGAATAAACCAACACTCAGTATCTCTCCGGTCGGATCAACTCATCGGCCGTGAGCTATACGAGTATATACGTATACTAAGTACCCGAAGGGTACGGGAAGGGGGTTTTGTTTTCTTGTAATCAGGAGGGTTTGAAAAACAGATAGTTGGACAAGTAAAAATAGAATTTATAAAATCACCCCTTCCCTACCTAGTACCGTACTCTCTGGCTCTATCGTAGAGCCACGTCTGGCGCAGGCATGTATTCGAATATGATGCAATGCACTAATATGTCTATCATGGCAATTTCTAAAAATGTGTAAATGTTTTCACATGCCTTTCATAACATAAATTTCAAACTCTGAATAAATCGGCAAGTCATGCTTGAAAACTGAAAAGCATTTCATGAAAACAATAATTGATTTCATAACATGAATTCTCCAAATATCAATACAATCAAAATACAAATAAAATACTATGATTTACAGTTGTGTTCCCTCACCTTAGTCAGAGTAATTCCTAAGGCTGGCTAGGTCCTTCCATAGCAGCGGCCTTGCCTTTGCCCTTCTCTTGTCCTTAAAATAAAATAAAATAATAAAAAAAATACGGGCTTTTAGGAATACGGAAATCGTATTCTTAAGACATTCTCATTCTATCCCATTAAAGCACGCTAATACCCTCAATTAAATAAAGCATGATCTCTACTAGTATGAACTCCGTATTTCTACAGAATTCTAATACGATCTTACACATAAATAACAAAGTTAAACTCTAATTATCGGTGATTACCATACAACTACTAACATGCTTGTTTAAACATGATCAATAGTTAAGCAAGATCTTAGAGCTTAAATTGGCTCTAATTTATCTAAGTTTTCTAAAATAAATTCGGCAACACCTCCTCTATTTAGAGGGCCCCGAAAATATACAACCATGCACATATTAACAACATTAATTAATCATACAACATATTAAATCATTTATGGTTCCATTCTCATCTTAATCCCCCGATTGCCTATCGATGATACCAATGAACCTCAGAAACGACCCATTCTCACATTCTATTTATCAATTCCATTCAATAGCCCTAAATTAAAATTAGGGCTCCTTACTGATTTTCAGATCCCTTCCCTTAATTAGTTCAATTCAATCACCATAATCAACAATTCCCAAATCTAGCTCACCGATTTCTCAGCCTTTGGATGGTATCGAGAAGAACCAGTGGCCGGCGTTAGTTTACTGGGCGCGAGAAGGAAACAACACCGGAGTTGGGCGCCTGCATGGTACTCGGCGGTTCACTACCGGTGGCGTGGGGAAGACGGCAACGAGTGCCGTCTGCAGCGCCTGCGGTGTGGCTCAGCAGGCCCCTCGGTGTGGGGAGAAGAGCTTCGCGAGGTGGAGTCCGGTCTCGCGGCTTTGCGAGGTGGAAGGCGGCCATGAGTATCTTGATGCGGGGTGGCGCGGGGCTCTTCTAGGCTGCAGCTCACCGCGATAGAGAAGCGCCTTGGCCTTCGTGGCGAGAAAGAGGAGAAGAGGTCGGGAGAGAGAGGATGAGGGTTTCTCCCTCCTTCTCTCTTTCCTCTCTTTTATAAATATAAAATAACTTTATTAAAAGCTATGATTTAAATTAAAATATTATTAAATCCCCCTTTTTTTACTGTATGAGCACAGGAGCTAACATTTCCCCCGATCAGATCCACATTTTGCGGATCGTGACAATTAATTTATTAATTAATATTTTATTATTTTATTATTTTATTTATTCTTTACATCCTTTCAGTGGTCACGGACCTTACTGTAACTTCACGGGTCGCACTACGCACCCAACCACGATGCTAGTCTTCCGGCTTTTGACCCGCCAATTATACTTTACCGTAACTCGTATTTTTGTCCCGTATTCCCAACCAATTAATTGAGATCGATTAACACTTACTAATTCCTCCAATTAATAAACCGTAATTAATCTCTCTAGTCTATCTCGGACTATTTCATGTCCAATTTGGCCGGGCCCAATACGGCCTTCTCGGCCCAAATTGTTGCTAGATCGGATTTTAATTTCATAAACTCCTGATTTTCCTTAATTAGGTTGTTAAAGTGATTAATATCTTTTATGTGCTAATTAATCTCAGTAGTTTTCTCCAGAAAGGGCATTACATGCATGGTTAATTGATGGATTATATGATGAGGAGAAGGGATTAAGGGCATGGTTTTTAATTAACGCATAGGGGCTGTGAGCTATGTGATTGATGAATTGGTGGTAGAACTGATGCCATGAATTAGGTGTTGATGTGTATAGATGTACATGCCTTGTTGAGTTATTATGTTGTGAATGTTTGTAGAAATTTCGGAGCCCTACAATTAGAGGAGGTGCTGACGAAATTTTTGCCGATATACTTAGATTTATCATGCATTAATTAGCAAGTAATTGCCTTAATAAAAGCATGATGGTAGTTCTAAGATATGTTAATGATGAAGATAAGTATAGATAGTTAGAAGAGCAAATCTCGTATTTTTATCGTATTCTATTTAGTTTTAATTAGAGTACGAATCAAGAATACGGACTCCGTATTTATAGATTTCTTATTTCAACTATCAGGAAAGGGCAAAGGCAAGTCCGTCGCCGCCAAAGGACCGAGCCAGACTTAAGCTCGGACGAGGAATCAAAGTGAGGGAATTAGGCATAGCAGTTTCGTTTGATTTATCGTATTTTCATACAGTATAGATTTCAGTTTTGAAAAGCATGAACTAGGAGTTTTATGAAAATTTCTAGAGTTTTGTAAAACTATTTCATGCACAGTATTCAGTAACAGAAAAGAGAAACAGATTGATTACACTTTATTGATATGCTTGTATGGACCAGTGGTGGCTCGTGTAGAGCCAGAGAGTACGACACTAGGTTAGGAGAGGGGTGATTTAAATTCTGATTTTAAGTCTGAACTATCTGTTTTTAAAACACTTCCATTTATAAAATCAAAACCCCATTTTCATCCTTTCGGATGCTTAGTGTATGTATATATAGTCGATCTCGTGTATCAGATATACTCGTTGGTCGCTGGTCATACAGTATCGAAGTAGATGTGTAGTCTGAAAATTAGTCTTGTGTTTATCAGATGACGCCGCATTCCTCGCCTTCTAGAGATAGAGTTCATCTCAGAGAGAGAGAAGGCATAAGTACATATTACCCAGGGGGAATGTCGGTTTCATAAATAATTCACAAGACATAGAAACATAAAATCAGAAATGCATATAAAAGAGAATACATTGATCAACATTTACTTGCTCAGTATTTAGTACAGATTTCAGTATTTAAATTCAGTTATTTCTTATACATGTTTTTATACGTCAGATTTACAGTTTTACTTATTATACGGGTACAGTTTATACCCAACAGATATGTTCCCAACTCACTGAGCTCCAGTAGCTCAGCCCCCCCATCTTCTTTGACATTGTGATTGCAGGCGATAGACAGAGGACCGTATAGAGGTTGGTCTGATCGCGAGTCTAGTGGAGCGTCAGAATGGGCTCTGACTCCTGTGTCTAGAATTATGTTATTTTGATCATGAGTGTTTGTGAGACATTAAGTTTAAGACAATATTTGTATGGTGTTGTATTAAACCAGATTGAGTTTGAGTTTTTAATGTATTCAGTTTGCTTTACTTAGCTTCCGCATGTTATTAATTTTACAGTTAATTAGCAGTTTACAGCCTTAGGTTTAGGGTTCATTCCCTTGACCTGGCTGGTGTGACACCTAGGTCCTGAAAAGGATAAGGGTGTTACAATTTATAGTAGAGGGAATCAGATCATAGAGAGAAGAACCAGACATTCAAGCATATATAGGAGACACCCAATACATGTGGTAACCCCTGTGAATCAGGGGAAAAACCACGAGCCCTGTTGTATGGGAAATTCACTATGTAGGGGCGAGTACAAGCATTCAGATCCTCTTGGAGAAGAGTATAACCCCATCCATACATGGTGGCTCACAGACCTCATACAATAGAGATGGGCTCGCTGGCCTCCTACTGTAGGATTTTGAGCCTTTGCTTGGAGTCCTTTTTTGAAGATGGTCGCTCGCTCTCCTCCTCTCCTTGTGGGTGCTTCTCTCGAGGAGCTTTTATCCTCCTGGCTTCGTGGGTCCTCCTCTGGGGATCTTCTATCCCCTCACTTTATGCTCTCTCTTTTCCTGAAGTCAAAGAGAGCCCATGTGCTTCTTGGGCCTCGTGCCTTCCTTTAAGTCAGGCTTTGGATTGCGTGAACTGTCTTTTCTTGTCTCAATATCAAAAAGCTTCCCCTTAGCATGAAGAAGAGTGTTTCCTTCAACTTCCTCCAAGGCTATGTGTCAGTATTTTAAGGATTGAAAGTTTTACCCCATAACAACTCTATTTTAAGGAAATATTATTTTTATAATGTTTAGAATAAGATTATTAAATAATATTGATTCTTCACGTTTTAGGTTAAAATTAAACGATGATTAACCAAAAGGCAATTTATAGTAATAACAAAAAATGGAAATTAGATATAATTTAAAAATTACTGAAATTAGGATATAAAATCACTTTTTTTGCATTAAATTATAATTTTTGTATAAATTTATTATATTAAAAGGATTAGTTTAGAAAAGTAATATTTTTTAGTAAAATAATTTTTAAAAAATGAAATTTATATTAATCAATATTCACAAAAAAAGTTAATTATCACACCTTCTTCCCCAAGAAGAGTTTGATGGATGAAGCATCCAATTAAGCATATTTCTATGAAAAATAAAAAATGATTTGTTCATATTTATCGTAAAGTAAAATAAAAAGAGACTTATGTTTTATTACGGTAAAAAAAATAAAAGAAGAAAATGTTTTTCTCAAATTTTCTTAAGGAGATATTAATGGCTAGATTTTTTTTTTTTTTTGACATTGAGAGCTACAAGTAGCTAGAGAAAAAAAGATAAAAAACCACAACACAAAACACAGCGGCACTCAGAAGTGCAATCCAGCAGCAGCAGCTGCTTCTTCTAACCATTGTGGCATTGCTCGCTAGATTTGCCCATGAATGTAGTCTTGATGCCAGTAAATCACGTAAATCTTAGTAATTGTATTATTTTGTGTTTACTTGAATTCTTTCGAAGTATTATTATTGTAAAGTTATATCTATTATTGTCTATGTTGGCTTGGTTTATTTATATTGACATTAACAACTGTAGAATAACGATTCAAATGTTTCTACATACTAAATCAAGAAGTTACATGCAAATACAAAGGGCTTCAATCAAATATATGTTAGAAAAAACTTTTAAAATAATACCAAAACTTTTTTCTTATAACTAAATTAAAATTTCAAAATGAACAAAAGCCCAATTTTATTAGTTTTTTAGAAGTAACAAAATATTTAAATAAAACTAAATTGTGCTTCATTGCAATAAAATAAAAATAGTTTGAAATGTCATTATTAGAAAGAATAAAACACCATTAAATTTATTTTTTCAATCTTGATATAGGTACCAACGGCTTCTTGGCCTATTGGTACCGGGCACCTTGCATAAGACGGATAGGGTGTGTTCTCCAGGGTGATCCCAGCCGGATCGAGCCCCCACTTGCACAAGGTGAAGCGGGCTCTGGCGCGCTCTCGACTGGGCCCGCCCTTAACTTCCTTCGTGGGGGTACTTGTCGCCTTTGTCAAATAAAAAAAAAATATTGATATGGGTGACTCAGTCATGAAGGTGACCCACACTCACCACTAAGTGGTGTAAAGCTGCTTGTGCCAGCTTAGGTGCCACATGCGCACGCCAAGGCAACTATTGGTATGACGCATGGACCAGAACCTACAGTGTCAATGGCTCTCGCAAGCAAGCGCATGCAAGGGCTGCTAGGCACAGTAACGAGCCCCAATAGATCCACAAGAAGAATCCTGCTCAATCTTACCCAGCTCCACCAAAAGGGGGCCCAGCGGATCAGGCCTAACAATATCCCATTTTTGCCAACTAAACCCCTGCCCATGAACAACCTTACCAGCCCAAAAGCATACCCGAATCCGAGTATGCCTCACATCTTCACATAGGGAACATACCAAGGCCTTTCTAACAACCAACAACACATCAAACTTGGCCATGAAATAGACATCGACCTCACCCAAGTATCTTTGAGATTCATCAATGGATCCTAAAAACTTGTTTCTAATACAACTTGGAGCGCAATCTTAGTAAGGACTCAGCCCCAACCCCCTATGGAAGCCAACAAGGCCCCAATCATAATGACTTAGGGAAACACTTGAATGGAGAAATAGGGAGGGCCCCCACAAGTACATATGGAGGAAATTTTGGTGGACGGAGATATTGGTGTGATCGAGCCGACTATAAGAGGCACCATGATTTGAAAACCAAGGAGTGAGACCTTGGAAAAAGAAGGTTTCTTGGCACCACCATCAAGCTCTAAGAAAAGACAGGGGTCATCATCAACCTAAGCGACGCCCTCTTCCTTAACTACAGTTCCTTGGATGCTCTCTGATTGGCCCGATAGGGACTTACTCATAGTGGTACTAAAAGTGGGTATTGATTTTGATTCCAAAACTGATGATAAGTCAACCTACCTAGCCCATATGCATTTGAGAGAGGCGGAGAGGGCTAAGATGAGGCCCATGGGGCAACCAAGTCCCTTACCTCGACATAAACCCCAACTGTGTTTTATGAAGGTTAGTAGATTGGGGCTTAGGAGGAAAAGATACCTGGTAAGGGAATTCCTTAGTCTTCACAAGGTGGACGTTATTTGCTTATAAGAGACTAAATTCGTAGAAGTAAACAACCAAAGTTGGAGAACTATTGGGGGCTTCCTATACAATGAAAGGTTGGTACTACCAGCTAATGACTAAAGAGGAGGGACCTGTATAGGTTGGAACAACTCATAGCTAAATCTCATAAGCTCATATATATAGACCAATTCTCGGTCACCACCTGTAAAAGCCGCTGTGTTTATAGCTTGATTAAATCCTTAATTACCCTCTTAACTAGGTTGGATGAATATTAATGGAAATAAGGAGTTTAATGGTAAAACCTCCCTCCCACAAGCATGAACCAAAGAAGAACCTGTCAAGAAATCCGGGAAAAGTTGGGGTCTAAACGGAAAAATTACTCTCTCACAAGATAAAATAAGCATAGGCATGTATGATGATTTTTAAAGATCTCAAGGGTTCTTTACTAAAAAAATCCATATGATTTCATGCATGAGTAACTAGAGTTATATATAGTGTAACTAATTTAATCTCGTGATTCCGTGCCCTGCATGTACACAGATCGGCTATACCTAAGTGGAGACGAGCCCCTCTCAGATACAAAACCTAGATAAGTAACAATAGATAACACATAAATTCATAACAACTCAGAAGTCATAATCAAATATCAGAGTTTAACAACGGAACATAAAAGCAACCAGGGTTCAAATATCCTAAACAATCAGGCCCTACATGGGCCCTAAAACATGAGTCTCACTAAAGAGAAAAATAGATAACTGAGATCCTTTGATCTCGACAAAAACAATCTCCCCGACTCTCGCTCGTCCTCTGAGTCTCCTACTGCTCAGAACCTGAAAGAGAGAAGGGAAACAAGTGCGTGAGCTTTTGAATGGAAAGCCCAGTAAGTACCTTGTGACAATCTCAAAGGTATAATAAATCAATAAATAAACCACGATCAAAATCATCCACAAAACCTAGGAGTCTACCACAAGCAACAAGGTACAACTCCTATCCAAAAACAACCCTCTGGCTCAAGAAGAAGATCAAAGACTGATCAAGCTATCCCCCGGACAGTTACAATCACAACAATCCGCTGTGAGCGACCAACCTGTCGCACCTCGGTAGCGTCACCTCTCATACATGTCGACATTACGGGCCAGATATCAATCCCGGCCGACAGCAGACAAACTGCAGTAACCTCCCCCTGGCATGGAATGTCGGAACGTCAGGGTGTCCCATCCCCGAACGTTCTCTCAAACCGAAGCCTCCACGCTCTACTGTGCCGAACGGAAGAACTATCTCTGTTAGCACTTACCTCCCGGCCAGCACACCAGACCATGTGCCCATGATCAAGTGTCGGCCCACGGGTGGGTATGGCCAACTCGCATATCAAAAACAGGTAGAGCTACACCTTACCTCGAGAAAATCAACCATGCACATACAAGGAATAGAAAATTAACAGCAAGCAGGTACGTGCATGAATCCAATAACAGAGAATACCATCAAGGAAATACATGCTAACAGATAGCATACAACAATTCAAGAACAACCCAATGATGGGTGGTAACTAGGCATAAGTAACTTACCTGAAATCGCTAAGTCTAGTGTTCCACGGGATCGCCTTCCGATACATCCAATATCTGGTAATGACAATCACTACTCAGTATCATCCCCAACACGAAGTGGCTATTAATATTAATAACAATATTAATATGAAATTTCTGAAGTAAATGCACAGTCTCAAAGAACAACTCATAAATTTTGATCCAGAAATCCGTTTGAGTTGAACCAAGGCTCGTTGGAAAGATCTCTTCCCCATCTTTCCAACGGTATATTACAAGACCCTATCGAAGATTCACAGACTGCCCAGCTGTCCCTCGAAGGGGACAACTAGCTGCAGCCACTCATGATTTCAGCTCAACCTTCCACATTAAATCATCTCATTATCCTAATCCATGCTTTGTTCAAAACCTATCACTTAATAACAATAGAGAAACAGGTTCACTAAACACATCAGAGATCCTTTAAACACTCATCTCATCTAATCAAGCCAACAAACCTAAGTTCATGCCTGCACACCCATACCGGTCATTGCCAACATCTAATGCACACTAATCACTTGTTAGACACCCACTTGCACCCATGGATACCCAACAGAATACCAATGCAAACCCAGCACTACAAGCGCTCATATATGTAACCAAACCCTCACCAACTGACAAACCAATTGTTTCCCTAATATTTCTCTTTTCACAGTGAAGACCATCACCCACTGAAAATAACTACATCTCTATTGGCAATCCTTTGAGTCCGAACCAGAAACAACAGCCATGAACTAACCCTCATTGAATATTTCTTATTGATAACTCTAAGCACACAACCCTTCTTACCATCAAGGCCTTTCTCATATAACCCTGTACTGTTGAAGAGAACCCATCAACCATTTTTTTAAACTTTCACATTTATCTCCTCTCTTTGTAAACTTCTATATAGAACCTATGCTCTTATGACAAAGTTGATATCATCTCCATCCTTCTTAAAATCTCATGCATGAGATTAAACCCTCATAGAGTATTAACAGTACCTTTAACCCTCATGCAAACATAAACAATCTAATCCACTATTATTTATAAAGAATTCCATTTAGTTCACCGTTTTATTATTCCAAAACACTATTAAAGGACTTTAAACTACCACCAACTCACCTCCTATTGTGCATGTCTGTGGCTACTATAAGATGTGTCCACATTGTATATTAAGAGAGCTATAATATTAGCTTTTCCCACATGCTATACAGCATCTGCAACTTATCTCTAGCTAACATCATCACATCCTTTTTAACTTGCTTTAACAGTCTCCAAACCATAAAACTACTTGATTATAATTCAACTAGAAACAGACCACTAACTTGTCATTTATCCAACTAAAATCACACATGCAGAACTGAGCATGAAAGTCAGGGAATAGGAGGCTTACAGGGATCTCCTTGCGCTCATGATGGCTTCACCGACGATGGGCTGCAGCGTTGACCGCGTTCCTTAGCTTCTCTCTAGCTTCATCAACCACCCCACTCGAGTCAGAGAAGTAACATACATCGAGGACAGCTCAGGGAGGAGGGCTTACCAGAGGTTGCTGTCCGACGTTCTCGCCCTTCTCCGCTCGTGGCGACGCTGGAGAGTAGAGAGAAGACCACGTAATGGGGTAACTAGGTGGTGGTGCTGTGTAAAATGAGGGCAGGCATGGCTGGGGTCTCCCCAGCCTTAATCCTCCTTATAACCTCAACATATGGATCGCATGATCCTCCAATCCCGTTGGTGGGGTAACGACCCCGATTCTCTCTTATCCAGTTGATTTCAAACGCAGAGAAACTGTCGTAGCGGCGTGCATTGTTGCTGGCGGAGAAATCGTTTCTCACTACACGCAAATCGTTTCATCGTATGGTCACGACTCACGAGGAGCCATTGAATGGCTTCTTTATTTTTCAAAACCAATCCAAGCCGTTCAAATCTTATGCTTTTCTACACGTGCATGCCCCCCTCGCTTTGGTTCAAAGAGCTTTTAAAATCTTTTAATGGCAGCCAGCAACCTTGCTTGTAAATATATTATTATATTTTATATTTATATATATTTTAAACATCAGAACAATCCCCTGATCGTATGTATAAATTATACAATAAATATTATATATATATCACATATATATATGTAAAAGCCATAATTTTTTCTTAATTTAAGGGAAATACCTATTTACCTAGGGATGACTTTTATATATATATCTATATATATATATACATATATATATTTTATATATATATATATTTAAGGGAAGAAAGCCTTTGATGAGGATCTTACGGTCAATAGAGAGAAGACTAGGGGCCAAGGGATAATAATCCCCTCTTTAACCGACCCCATAGCAAAAATTTTAACGAAAGCCCGGGGGTTATCTGATAAAAACCCCATGCACACATGCATGGTCGCGAACGTGAGAGGGACCGAGGGTGGGGATCAAGGGTTGGCGGGTGGCGTGGCGCGATCAACGGCGGGATTCGGTCGCGAGCGAGGCAATGCACGCGTATCCCCCACCCGGCGACGTGGAGCTCTCCTCGCCGCTCGTCGGAAGCGAGCGCGATCGCAAGGCCGCTCCGCCCGATCTCTCAATCCTCTGAACACGCAGCTCGCCGGGTCTCCCGACGCGTGGACCTGCGCCCTACCGCACACCGCTCCGGATGATAGGGGAGTAGCCATGTCCAGTCCCGTCCGTGGTCACCTCAACCTCCTCGCCTTCGCCCCTCAAGCATTAAAGAAACACGTACACCCCACCGGATTCGCAGTGCTGGTGGATCTTTAGGCCGTGCATGCGACAGGGCTACAAGGAGACAGCTGCGCAAGGGAAGGGGCGGGTGGCAGGGAGCCGTCCACTCCATCAACGTCATCTCGAGCTCTCCACACCACGTTCGCGACCCTAAAAAGGGCAAGAGAGGGAACACACTCTCACTACTCCAACGGCTGGCCTCATCGTTCTACTTTGAAGCATTGTGAAGACCCGAGGGCGAGGGGGGGACGCAGGAAGGCTCCACCACACAATAACGCCGACCGGGTGCGAGGGTACGAGTGTAGACGCGCCACCACGAAGAGGGAACGGGTAAGCTTGCCTCTGAACCTCCCTGAGCATAATTTCAGTTGATCGTGCGCTCAGTAAAAGCATGAGTAGATGTGTGCATAAAGTATAGGAAGAGTGGGGACTGGGCTTGGGGTGGAGGCTCACTGAGAAGTGTTTAACGTTGATAGAAGTCTGTGAGCTTACAGCATACATGGGCTCAGGTTCACATGAGGGAGATGCATCTTAGAGAGAGAGACAGACATGTATTTGGAGAGAAAGAGAGAAAGATGCTTGCAGTCTAGAGAGAGGGATGCATATGAGAACAAAAGATTTTATGGGCTGCACTTAGAGAGAGGAAATATAAGTGGGGGTGTTATATGATAAAAGAGAAGGGAAATTTGGTGAGTTATGCATTACTTCGTCTTGGGGTTCTGAGGATAGGTAGTGTGGTTCTACAAAGGCCAATGTATATGAACATTGGTCATAATAGATTCTTTTGAAGATTGAATGTGGTTATTCTCATGAGTCTTGGTGAGTTTTGATACTCAGTTTTGGATGTGTAGTTAGTGACAATGAACTCAAAGAGTTGTTAATGTGTGTGAAGGGTTGGTTTAGTTCGGAGTCGATGAGTCCTGGTTGTTGGATTGTAGGATTTGAGCTCTGGACTAAGGGATGTAAGTTGATTGCTCTCTACTTGAATGTTATACTCAGGGTTGGCTTTAAAATAAAGTTTGAACGAGTAACATGAATTGAGTAAGACCGTTGGGCTCAACCTATTAAGTCCGGGAGATAGTGAATCTAACTTAATTATTTAAGAATTTGAATTAATCCAATTAATGGTTTGGACCAAGTTAGGGGTGGCCTGATGAGTTCATGGTGAGTTGATCCTTAAGCTGAGCTTAGTTTGAGTCAGCTAAGTACTAGAGCTTATTAAGGTGGATTCGGACTTGTTAATGAGTCGTGGTCATGCATCTCAAAAGCAGTCATTTTAGTGCACGCGTGTATGTTGAGTTTGAACGCATGATTGACAGATATCGACGGGAGCGTGGAGATTCGTCGGGACGGTTACCGATCGTTCAGTCGGATTGCATATAGAGGTAAGTGCTTTTGCCTAGTTCCCGCCCGAACATGGGCTTTATTGGCATTACTCGATATTCTTCCAATAGCCATGTTTGCGCACGCAAGTGCTATTATATATCATGTTCCCTTGCTTGTTAATGATGTGATCTAGTATGATTATCTAGTTGATATTCTTCTATTAACACTTGATGATATGCACATGTCTGTTTTATGACTTCACTGGATTATTGTTTCCATATTTATGTGCATTGGTATGTTGGTTGTTGGCATCTGTTGGATACGTGTTCTGTACTACCTTCCGCCCGGATCAGTGGAGTGTGGGTGCTCCAATCTGGAGCGTCTAGGGCTGAGGATACCCTGGCGTTCTGTCATCCATGCAAGGGGGACGATACTCTGGCCGTCCAACCTTGTCAGTGGGACGATACACTGGCCGTGTCGACATGTATAAGGGTAGCGCTGCCAAATTCCCGACCATGGGACGACTCCAGCTGAGGCTGAAGGCTTATTGGGGGATACTATGATAGCCCTTCCATTAGATGATCTTCGGGCTTTGAGGTCGTAGTCGAGATTAGGAGTCCTCGTCATTGCTTGTCTCCGAGACTCCTAGATGCTTGGTTGTGCGGGGTGTAGCCCAGTGTGCTTGCTCAGCCATATTTTATTGATTTGCCTTATCTGCTTATCACTTGACATTCATGACTTGCTCACCCACCTTGCGAGGTGCTTACTAGGCTTTCTTTCTAAAGCTCATACACTTGTTTTCATCCCTTTTCAGATCCCGCGGAGTAGTAGACGTGAGCCACCAGGATCGTACGCGAGGCAGGGTTGTAGCTGAGGTTGGCGACCTCTTATGCATTATATTTATGTGTGAGGACATCCTACTTGGATCCGTATAGGATCAGACTTGTATTAACTATTAGGGTGCCTGTACCCTAGGTTCTTATCTTCCGCTGATATTATACTCTGATCTATGTCATCTAACTTATTATTTTTATTCCGCTGCACTTATGTTGTTGCTTTGTGGTCACTTAGGCCTTGTGCCCGAACGGGGCTCATATCCGCTTAGGCACGGCCGGTCTGCTCACGTGCCCGAGGCCGGGGACTTTTGGGCCGGGGCGTGACAATATATATATATATATATATATATATATATATATATATATATATATATATATATATATATATATATTACTCTTTCAATCCAACTTAGGAAAAATCATTTCCTAAATATCTATGTATAAATAAATCCCATTAATTCTAAACTTGGGGAAATTTTCTTGAATTAATTAATTTACTCAAAGAAAATTAGGAAATATTTATTCCACCAATATCTTGGATTTTACATATAGAAAGAATATTGGGGATGATCTTGGACTTTAGTGCAAATTCGCTATCACACATACACAAAAATTAGGTGTATTAGTTGGTGACTCTGGAACTGAGAAACGATTTCCTCAAGGTGAAACCGAATTTCATTACATATGGAAAGCACCACGTGGGGTGGGAACCATCACCCACTAATGGGAATCGGATTCCATTGAACTTGCCAAACGGGTTACATGGGAAACAACCATGTACGTGCCCTTTTCTCCGCCATAATCCCATTCTAACAGCTGGGCAATGGACGACTCAAGATGGACTAGACTCAGCTGCTCTACCAGTAGGTTGGGGAACCATCTTTTTGAGTTAGTTACTCGCAACCTGACGCTGAGATTCATGGCTCGATCAACGGTCATTACCTCCAACTTTTGAGAGTGATTGAGAGAGAAAGGCCTGCCCTTTGGATCTTCAAACTCCACCTCTCTCACAACTCCTTTCTCTTTTTATCATCAACTCCCGCAACGTCATCATTGAACATGATCGGAGGTGACAGCAGAAAGAAGGGGGGGGGGGAGCGAGAGAGAGAGAGAGAGAGAGAGAGAGAGAGAGAGACTTGTCGAAGCTAAGAGGCACAGATGGCCGAACAAGACGCTAGCTGACTGGAGTCTTTCTCCCAGGAGTGCCGTGAGCTATTATAAGATGGTGAGCATCTTGAACCCTTCTGCGAAACAGTGACGTGTTTTCATTATTCTTAAACACATGCATGCATGCATGCATAAAGGTCTGAGGCACTTGAAAGCATGCATTAGAAATGTATGAATTCCTCTACCCATGGAACCAATAGACCATGTATCATGGGCTTAAGTAACTGAGTGGTAGTTAGTTTAGATCTGGAATAAAAGAGCCATGTTTATATGCATGGAGGAGAATTGGAACCCTTTTTATAAACCCATTTATAAGAGGGAAACTTTTCCCTTCATTAGACATCTTCGGACATAACGAAAATTAGCATACGTGTTCATGCATGGATCGTTGGTAATGACCATTAAATGCATGAGAGAGAGAGAGAGAGAGAGAGAGAGAGAGAGAGAGAGAGAGAGAGAGAGAGAGGGAGAATAGTTGCATGGATATGTGTTTATATATATACATGCATGCATGTGAAGATAGTAGAGAGAGGGAGAAAGAAAGAGAGGATGCTCACTAGTAGCATCGCGATACTAACAAATCCTGGCATTGTGGCTTGTCTGCTTAGGCTTGGAAACATCGAGATGTCCAGCAGGCAGTGCTTGTTGTTTCCAGGCTAGGAGCTTGCATCGCGATATTTACAGTGAACATCACATTGCTAACTGCTGAACTACTGCAGTTGCCATTGTCTCTTCTCCTAGGTTGCTTGCAATCAACTATACATCTGAAGGTTGGAGAATCTTACTAGATTACCGCAAAATTGACTTTTTTGCCTCAAACCTTAACATGCCTTGCACACTTCGGTATGGTTGTTGTGCCCCTATATGATCCCCCAAACTTAAACTTACTTTGCACTAAAAGGTATCACTCTTTATTCACAACACGAAAATACGGAAACTACACTAGGAACAAGGAAACAAAGAAAAGTTTAGAAAGCTTGGGTGGCCTCCCAAGAAACGCTACATTTATTGTCATGCCCCGACTCGAATCCCAGGCCTCGGGCACATGCACAGATCAGTCGTACCCAAGTAGAGGCGCATCTCACTCGGATACCAGACCTAGGTAAATCAAAGTATGCAGCATATAATATTCAAATCCGAAATAACATAAGCAATAAATACAGAGTACTACAACGAAAATCAAAATAATAAGGGTTCAGTTACCCTGTACAAATCTAGGCCCTACAAGGGTCCTACAAAATAAATGTCTCACACTCAACAAAATATGAGGTCCTCGAACCTCTGCAATGATAACCTATCCCCCTCGCACAGCTCCGGAGTCCGAGTCACCTACTCCTCAGGATCTGAAAAAGAAAGGGAAGCAAGTGGATGAGCTTTCGAAAGCAAAGCTCAGTAAGTACCCCGCAGGGATCACAACGAACACATATCAAAATCAGATGATACAAGATATATAAGTCATAATATGATTAAATAAAAAATCATCAATGCATACAAATAGGGCTATGCCCCGCACTATCAAACCCTAGGAGTCTCAAACCTACCACAAATAAAGAATAAATCTGTGAGGGACTCCTAACCAATAACAACACTCAGGCCCTAGAAGAGAATTCCAAAAGAGAACTCAGCAGCAATCCCCCTGTCAGCAACAACAACAACAGTTGAAATCGACCCTTTAGTCGTACGGCCCTAAGGTCGTATGTCGGTAGCACCACCTTTCGTACGTGTCGACACGGTCAGCGAATCACCCCCACTAACGGGTAGGACAACCAGAGTATCGTCCCTCTAGTATGGTAAGCCGGAATGCTAGGGTGTCCCATCCCTGAACATTCCCCAACGGAGCCCCCACGCTCTACTAATCCGGGTGGAAGAATAACTCATAACAAGGGATGCCAACATCCCATAAATCAATATACATGCCCAAACAGGAATCCAACCGATCCAAAATCGAAAACTCGTGGCGTGTTGGATTTGCATGTATATCATCAACAGACAACTATCAAAGAGAATATGATAGCAAGTAGACAAAACAAGGTAAAAGCAAATCCAACAAACACTCCTTAGCGTGGGTACTAGGCGGAAAGATCTTACATGCATAAGCACGTATTCAAGAAACAATAAAGCAACCATCACAGAATAAAGGTACTAGGCAGAAGTACTTACCTCTACTGAAGATCTACTCGATTTAGTTGTGTCCCTACTGATGAAGATCAATGCTCTACGTCCAAATCTAGTATGACAACCATATCTTAGCACCAACACTAAAAAAAAAGTGGTTTATTATTATCATTAGTATTAATGCAGAATTTTGACAATTCTGCGCAGTTATGAAGAATTACTCATAACTTCTAATCCAGAAACCTGATCTAATTGATCTAAGATTCGTTAGAAAGGTCTTTCCCTCATATTTCTAATGGTATATTATACATCCCGATCAGAAAAATATAAATGACCCAATTGTCCCCCAAAAGAGACCGCCAGACTGTAGGCTATTAACTAATTCAAACTTGACTACCCTAACTCATAGTCTTGAATTCGGGCTCACCTCCAACTTGACTGAGTTTAGTCCTTTAGCTTGAACCCACTTAACAAGCTTCTTGTAATTTACTAAACCAACTACTTGAATTCACTTTCGAATCCCTCACCGGCGTCCCTTCCCATCTCCACCTCCATTTCCTCTCCTCTCTCCACCTCCTCCACCTTCCTCCTACCCCCCACCTCCATCCTCACTATTCACCATCGGTTGCCTCGCGGCGCCTCTCTCCTTGTTGTGTCGCTGTTCCGCCTCACCTCGCTCGCTATCCTATTGCTCCAGTGTAAGATCGGTGAGCTTCCGCTTCAGATCCGTGAATTGCTCGGTTGGAGAATTATGGTTTTGATGCTAGATGTGGTGATTGATTGTTGGGTTTTGGGTTTATTCTTGGATTCATTGGAAATTTAGCTATAGCAGCACTTCAGTATTTTTGCCTGATTATCTTGATCTCTTTTTGGGATGGTATTGCTAGAAATTTTGGCCTTCTTTTTGTTTGTTGTTCATGCTCTATTTTTTTTTTTATGAAAATTATGGTTTGATGAGAAAGGAGAACACTTTATGCTATTATTGTATGCTTTTTGGTTTTTTATTTTCTTCTTTTACTTATTTTTTGAACTATATTTGAAAATCTAGTAGGGACTGATCAGTACCAAGTATGAAATATCTTTTTGCCACCAAGTGTAGACCTTTGTTTATTTGTGGACTGCTGGCATTGATTTTTGCTAGAAGTCTGAGAAGGAGATCAAGTAATGGAATGCAATAGGGATGAAGCCCTTAGGGCTAGAGAAATTGCTGAAAGAAAGTTCAATGCTATGGATTTTTCATGTGCCAAGAAGTTTGCTTTGAAGGCGCAAAATCTCTTTCCTGCTCTTGAAGGTATCAACCAGATGATCACAACTATGGATATCTATTTTGACGGTGGAGAGTGAGGATTGGGGGGAGGGGGAGAGAGAGAGAGAGAGAGAGAGAGAGAGAGAGAGAGAGAGAGAGAGAGAGAGAGAGAGAGAGAGGAAAAGGCGGTGGAGATAGGAAGGGACGTCGGTGAGGGATTCAACGGCAAGGGAGAGGAAGAGAAAGGAGATGGGGGAAATAATAATAAAATAATCATAAAACTTATTTTTATTTAAAAATAATCCATAAGTTGAAGTGAGTCAACCTGATCATTGCCACGTCAGCTTCTCTTTAACCGACAAGCGCCCCGAGGGACGATTAAGTTACGATTTCAAAGTTGGAGGGTTTTTGTGTTACCAATTGAAGATGAGGGACCCAAGTGGGAGAGAGTGTATAGTTGAGGGATTATCTGTGTAATTTACCAGGTCGGAGAGCTAGGAGGGTATAATGTTTTGGAGGGAGAAGGAGAGGAACAATCGGGAGCAGAACTGTAGCCCTCCTTGCGGTCAGGTCCATGACTCAATTTCCCAAATTTCTCTCATGTTCCTTGGCTTGAGTGTGTTGTTGAAATCTCAACCAATTCTTCTTTTCTTAGGTTTTACTAATCAAGCTCAAGACTCTTATAGACGGAGATATCCATTCTAGTATGGTTTTTGAACTAATACTGTTTTATGGCGGCCTTTCAAACTGTTGATTTTAGTGGTCTTTTATTTTACTAGTTAGGATAAAGCCCAGTTTTGGTCCCTGTACTTTGACCCAATGTTCATTTCCGTTCTTGTACTTTAAAAAACTTTGATACGGTCCCTGTACTTTGGGCTTTTTGTTCAAATACATCCCTAGTGCTGACATGCCAGCACATGTGGCTAGTATTTCTAACGTGGCAGCTTATGTGGCAAGGTTATGATGACATGACATGACAAAATTGATTTTGAATAAACTAAATTTTTAAATGATGACATGGCATGCTGACGTGGTATATCACCTGGAATAAAAAAATTAACCATATTCAGCCATACACCCGTCTTTGCCACATTAGCACCAAGGACGTATTTGGACAAAAATCCTAAAGTACAAGAACCATATCAAAGATTTTTAAAGTATAAGGACGAAAATAAACATTTGGTAAAAAATGACTTTAATCCTACTAGTTAATGTTTTCTTTGCTGTTGATTTTAGTGGTTTTCATAAACTCATTTGCTTTTGTTTACATGTATTTCTCTTTTGTTTTACTGGCGATGAACTCAAATTGAAGTTGAGTAACTGCTTTAAAACAAATTAAAGTTCGATAAATGAAATGAAATCCGTACATATTTCAGTGACCCTCAAAAACTTTACCAATAAAATATATATTAGGGATTAAAAAATCAGATAAAATGATTCCTCATATGTAAAAATGTCAGGGATTAAAAAATAATTTTCCCAAAATATATTCCATGAATATGTTTGAATCAATCTCCAACAGTTACCGATTTAGGAGAAGGAGGGACTGAAAAAGAATATAAAACAACAGATAAAACGATTCCTCATGTGCAAATATATCATATCAGGAATTAATAAATAATTTTTCTAAAATATATCCCATGAGTAAATTTGAATCTGAATCAATATCCAACAATTACCAATTTTTACAAGGGTACAAGAGCAAAAAGGACAATATATTACTCCCCCACTCACGAGCATTGAGAGTTTCATCGCTGAAACCAAACCGTCCTCCGACGATCTATCCGACGACGGGAGCGCCATCGAATAGCAATGGAGGTCCGAGCTCGAGCCCCGGGGAAGATCATCCTCTCTGGCGAGCATGCTGTCGTGCACGGCTCCACTGCCGTCGCCGCCGCCATTGACCTCCACACCTATGTCTCCTTCCGTCTTCACGCACCCTCAGGTCCCCATTTTTCCCCCTTACCTCTTTCTTTATTTATGTTTCTCTCTTGTGTTCGGATTGAGGAGACAGAGAAAAGGGGAGGAAAGGAAGAAGGGAATTTGGTTTCTTGTGCTTAAATATGCTTAAAAGTTGGAATTATTGGGGTTATTTGGTGAGATTTTCGAATAAGTCCTATTGTTATTTTTTTCTCTTTTTTTTTTGTCTTTGCAGATAATATTTGATGGGTTCTTAGAGCTAGAGCTCAAAGATTTATTAGTATTATTTTATTTTATTTTTCTTTCTCATTTTCCATAGTCCTTCATCATGTTGGGACCAAGGGGACATAGAGAAAAGAAAAAAAAAAGTGAAAGAAGCTTGTACGTTCCCTTTGTGTAAATGTGTTTAAAAAGTAGAATTTTTGCGATATTTGCTATGATCTACGAATGAATAGTTTTCTCTTTTTTTTTCAGATAATGATGATGGGTTGATAGAGCTAGAGCTTAAAGATTTCGGGTTGGCGTTCTCTTGGTCATCACAAAGATTAAGGGAGTTGTTCAGTGAGTTGGGTTCCTGGTCGCCTAGGAGTTGTTCGACAGAGTGCCTGAAAGTAATCACTTCACTAGTTGAGGAGTTGAGTTTTCCAGAAGCTAAGATTGGACTCTCTTCTGGAGTTTCTGCTTTCCTGTATCTCTACACGTCAATTGTTGGGTGTGTGTTTGACTCACTTGTTTGTTTAAATTCCTTAGTTGTTTATAGAAATATTTTTGAGGTTTTTATTTTATCTTATTTTATCTTTTACTTTTTTTGTTTTTGGTGATGGTTAGTTTTAGGCCAGGAAAGGTACGCGTGACTTCTGAGCTCCCATTGGCATCTGGTTTGGGTTCCTCTGCCTCATTTTGTGTCTCAGTCTCTGCAGCTCTGCTTGCGCTGTCTGGTGCTGTTTACTCAGACAATCAGCAGAATGGTTGGTTGGTGATGAGGGAGAATGAGCTTGAGTTAGTGAATAAATGGGCATTTGAAGGTGAAAAGATAATTCATGGCAAGCCTTCTGGTATAGATAACACTGTAAGCACATTTGGTAGGTAAACTTGTCCATCTTTTATAATTAAATTATTGCATTGACATCATCTTAAAAATATTATGTTGAATCAGTATGGTTTTTTTTTTTTTTTCCGCTTGATGTGAGTTCTTGTGATCAGTGAAGCATTTTCTTGCTTAGAGTTGATTATAATAGCACTGTCTGTAACAGGAAGCATGATCATGTTCAGGTTGGGTGAATTAACTCGCCTTAAATCTAGTGGCCCACTTAGAATGCTGATCACTAATACAAAAGTGGGGAGGAATACAAAGGCTTTAGTTGCTGGTGTGTCTGAAAGAGCACAGAGGCATCCAGATGCTATGGCTGCAGTATTTACTGCAGTTGATTCAATTAGCAAGGAATTATCAGCAGTAATTGAGTCATTTGCTCTTGATGATGTCTCCATTACTGCAAAAGAAGAGAAACTAGAAGAACTAATGGAAATGAATCAAGGGTTGCTACAGTGTATGGGTGTTAGCCATACCTCTATAGAGACTGTGCTTCGGACAACCCTGAGGTATAAATTAGCTTCCAAATTGACTGGAGCTGGTGGTGGAGGTTGCGTTCTGACACTTCTACCGACATGTATCCTTCAATATTACTTCCATTTTCCTAATCCAGCTTTTGAAAGAATTATATCATACCACTTTTGGCTTCTATTTCTCTGGTAATGCACAGCAGACAAAATTTCAAATTTTCATCTTGTAGATCATCATCACATATATCATATGATTAGATACTAATCATTTTCATTCTGCTAGCTTTTTATAAGTTATGTATTTTAGCTATATTTCTGTATAAGTGGCATTATCTTCATTCCTAATTTATCTCAAGGTATAGCCTCAGTATGTTTTCCTCTCATGTATTAACTACTTATCATATAAAAGGCATCATAGTATACCTTATCCTTTAGTGCTGTGTTATAGATGTTACTGCCATATGCAGGAAATATGTCATATCTACTTTTAGATGGGAAAGAAAACAGTAACTAATTTGAATGGACTGTTTCCCGGTTTAGAACTAAAACGTGTTACGTGTTGGAGTCATATGTACATGTATTACACATAAATGTAGTTTTATAGGTCACGAGCATATTGACTTCTCTTGTTGTTTAAGTGTGTCTAGATTTACATAGTTATACTTCATAGCTTCAGTTAACTAAGTTGACTTTATTATCCTGCTTAGATGGACTGGATCTTTTGAATTAAAGTTAACATGGTGACCATGGAAAGAGCAATGTGATTAATGGTGTGAAGAAGAATGAAAGTAGTTTAACAAAACAAAATTTATCAAAATAATGTCACTGACATTTGCCATTGATTTATTTAAAAAATAAAAAAATAAAAATCATCCAGATGGGTTAGTTAGTGGAAGAAATCTATATTTGCGTTAAAACCTTACAGAAGCAATATCTCTTGTAAGCCTCTAATACTACGTGAAGTGCTTATGTTGGTGTGCTATAATTATGCACCGGTGATTTATTTGAGCTTATTTATTCTAGATTGGTGTTCTTTAAATGTTGTCAAGAAGGTGCAAGATCTTCTTCATAGATTGAAAATGTTTCCATTGATTGAACTTTTGTGAACATAGGTAGATGTCTAATGAAATGATATATACTCGCTCTTATGATGAATCTTGAACTTGTTACTATTGAGTAATGTAACTTTCTTAGCTAAGATGTGTGCATAAAACTTTCTTAGTTAAGATGTGTGCCTATTGTCATTATGGCATTTAACTTATTCTTGGAATCTTTTTTTAGATTTAGCTGATTAATTATGTAATCTTCACTCATAAATCCCCGTAAGATAATGCAAGTTATCTAGGTTATGCATCTTATATCTATCAATTTCTTGTTTTTATATAATGGAAGGATAAGTCTATATGTAAAAACTGCAAGGTTATACCTGGTGAAGCACTAACTATCCAACATAGGTTAGTGGCGTTGGATGTGAAGAAAATAGGTATAGTGAAAAAAGAAAAGAGGGTTAGACAATATAGGATTAGATGGTGGGCTCTAAAGGGGCCAACCAATTAGTGTTTAAGAATAAAATATGGGAAGAGGGAGTTAAAGACATAGAAGTTGATGCAAATACCCTATGGAAGGAGATTGCGAATTGTATTGAGAAGGTAGGGAGCAAGATTCTACGAGTCTCTTAGGCCCCGTTTGGTAATGGAATTGGCCAAGTGGAATTAGGCACTAAGTGGAATTATTTTTAAAATTTTTTGAATTTTTGAAGGGAAAATTTTAAACTAAGGCATTTAAGGATAATATATATAGGTGTCCTCCATGCATTGGTTATTAGATTTCAAAAGAGTTATTATTACACCTCTATTCTTTATTAAATTTTTTGGCTGGAAACCAAGTGCATTGGAATCCACCCAATTCCAATTCCACTTGGCCAATTCCGTTACCAAACGGGGCCTAAGGAACTAGGACCTCAACTACATGAATTATGGTGGTGAAATGCAAAGATACAAAAGGTTAATTGGTATAAGAAGTTATCCACAACTGAGGATGAGGAAGCCTTTGAGAACTATAAGAGGGTTAAAAAATAGGCCAAGAAAGTGGTTAGCAAGGCTCGAGATAAATCTTTTGCCGATCTGTACCAAAAGTTGGGAATATGGGAAAGGGAAAAAGAAATGTATAAAATAGCACGATTAAGAGATAAAAAAGTGAAAGACCTGAACCAAGTCAAGTGCATTAAGGATGAGTCTTAATAGGTCTTCGACTGGAGATAAGGAAATCAAGGAGAGATGGAGAAACTATTTTGATCATCTATTCAATGTAAGTCATGAGAATAACTTTACAGATCTTTATGCATCAGTATTAGAGAAGAACTGTAGCTACACACGAAGAATTAGGCCTAGTGAGGTCAAGGTGGCATTGAAAAAGATGAAAGCCGGGAAAACTTGTGACCCGGATGGTATCTTGATTGAAGTTTGGAAGTGTCTTGGAGGAGTAGGGGTATTATGGCTAACCAAACTTTTCAACTCTATCCTAAGAGAGGGAAGGATGCCAAACGATTGGAGAAAGAGTATTTTGGTGCCTATATATAAGAAGAAGAGAGATACTCAAAATTGCACCAACTACCGTGATATTAAGTTAATAAGCCACACGATGAAACTCTGGGAAAAAGTAATAGAGCATCGACTTAGGGATATAATGAAGGTGTTAGAGAATCAATTTGGCTTTATGTTAGGTAGATCTATAATCGAAGTCATTTTTTGTTAAGAAGCTTGATTGAGATCTACAGAAAAAAGAAGAAGGATCTCTATATGGTTTTTATTGACCTAGAGAAAGTATATAATAGAGTACCGAGACAAGTCCTTTGATGGGCATTAAA
This sequence comes from Dioscorea zingiberensis, assembly GCA_026586065.1. Taxonomy (NCBI): domain Eukaryota; kingdom Viridiplantae; phylum Streptophyta; class Magnoliopsida; order Dioscoreales; family Dioscoreaceae; genus Dioscorea; species Dioscorea zingiberensis. The sequence goes on from CM048819.1 coordinate 11,563,106, forward strand.
AAAAAAGCATTTATGTTAAATATATAAATGTTGTTAAGGATATGTACGAAGGAGCAGTTACGAGTCTGAGAACAGTGGGAGGAGATACGAAGGAGTTTCCTATAATAGTGGGTCTACATTAGAGATCAACCTTGAGCTTATACTTGTTTACTTTAGTAATAAATGGTTAACTAATTGTATCAAAGATGACATCCTATGGTGCATGTTGTTCGTAAATGATATTGCCCTAGTTGATGAGACTAAGGAGAGAGTTAATCAGAAGTTAGAATTGTGGAGAAATACTCTTGAAAATATAGGGTTTAGATTAAGTAGAAGTAAACATAATATATGCATTGTAATTTTAGTCTAAGTAGGAGAGATGAAGGGGAAGTGAAACTAGGAAGGATGGTAGTGCCTAAGTGTAATCATTTAAGTATCTAGGTTTCATTTTCCTAGATGATGGGATGATAAATGAAGATGTAACCCATAGAGTCAAAACATAATGACTGAAATGGAGAAGTGACACGGGTGTGTTATGTGATAAGAAGATATCCAACAAAGTGAAAGTAAAGTTTTATAGAACGACTGTTAGACTAGCCATGCTATACGGGAGTGAGTGTTGGGCAACTAAAGTTCAGCTTATTCATAAAATGATTGTGTCAGAAATGAAGATGTTAATGTTGATGTGTGGTCATATAAGATTTGATAAAATTAGAAATGAACACATCTGACAGAAGGTGCATGTTGCACCAATTGATGATAAAATAAGAGAAGGGCGTTTAAGATGGTTTGGACACATGCGTCGTAGACCCCTAGATGCCTCGGTTCGAAAATGTGATAATTTAATAATAGAAGATAAAAAGAGAGGTAGAGGTAGGTCAAGGATTACGTGGAGAGAGATACTATTTAAGGACCTATGTTTATTAGATGTTGGTTCATATCTTGTTTTCGACAGAGCTACATGGAGGCAGAGGATTCATATAGCCAACCCCATCTAGTATGGGATTAAGGCTTTGTTGTTGTTGTTGTTGTTGTTGTTGTATACAATGGAAGGATGAACGTTATAGGCACAATGAATATATTTTAATCAAGCATGGTGTTTATAGCCATGTAAGCTACTTGTTAGCTGAAATCCGTATGATTCTCAACAATTTAAGACTTTGTAAAGCAAAATACACATGCCTATACCGTGTTCATTCTATATTCTTATTGTCTAAATGTAGATTCCCAGATGTTTGTTTTTTACTTTCTCTAGGTTATAGCAATTAAAATAAATTTTTTGGTGGTTTGTTTCTGCATGTTTCCACATTTTAATATGTATAAGGTGACACCCTTGCATGCATAAATTTGGTCTTTTGTTTGGTTCCTCTCTTCCAAGAAAAGTTGGCCCTGCTCATTATTTTAACCACAATAATGGATGGTTGACTTTGCATTGACAATGGCCCTCCATTTAGTGTTTTATGTATGAGATGGGAGGTTCTGATCCTAATGGTTTGATTTACGCCCAGCTATTAAGACATTCATCTAATGTTCCTTATTGTCTTTCTTCAAAAATTTCGAGTTCATTGCCTCTGTGACTTCTATTTTAATGTTAAAAAGATCCCTTTCCCTGTTTAGACACCTATTGTCTAATTCAGTTCTGATTTCAACACATGTTGAACTATGCTTTAACATTTTCTCATATCTTGTTCTTCATATATACATAGAACTCATTGTGCAACAAGTTGAGCCTTTGGGCATTTATATATAGGCCTCTACTTGTCATTTGCATGAAATCTTGATTGGCAATGAAGCGTTTCTATCTATGCTTGAGTTACTTTTAGTTTCTGTTCCTTGAATGTTGGTGTACATCTTTAATTGCTCTTTAACAGGAACTTCATGACACTTATATGTGATCAATGGATTTTTTGTCTGTTCTCTTTATGCAATAATTAAAAGTAAAAGTTTAAGAGTAGTAGTTTTGATTTTAGAACTTCATTATCAGAATGTACTACCTTCTGTTTTCATTGAGCCTCTGGTATTATCTTTTCAAATGATACCTTGACTCATGCATCAGTACTTTCTAGCACAATTGTGGATAAAGTTATCACCGAGCTTGAAGTTTGCGGATTTCAGTGTTTGAAAGCTGAAGTTGGTGGTAAAGGACTTGAAATCTGTTTCAATTGATGGCTATATTTTTGTCGGAATTGAGACATCACGACCGTGATAAGCTATCCTCTTTTATAAGAGGCATTCATGCTTCCTCTATGCTCTAATGTTATTTAAGATCGGATGGTCATTTTTCCATTTGCCTTTTTGGGTTTCTGTTATGTAACATTTCCATGAATTTCTTATAATTTGGGATCCCTTACGAAGTAATAATTCTCCTTGTATTGTGTTATGGCTTAAATATGTTAATTTTCATCACCAACTTATTTGTGTTGAAATGCTTGTATGTTGAATAGTTATGCAGTGGCATTTAATTCTCTTTGTTGAAATGCTCGAAGACAAGAGTATATTTATTAAAATGCCATCGGTCTTAGTGTAAAGTATATCTCCGGGAACGTTTCGGTTATTTCTCATATTGCAGGGGAGTGTTTATATAAAGGTGCCATGGGTGTCAATTTCAGACACAAACCAACTTGACTTTTCTGTTTCAGTTATTCACTCAAGCAGCGAGATGAATTTCTCAATAATTTATTAGTGTTGATGCTTGAAATCAGCCCCTTCTCGAGTGAAATTTTTTGTTAAGGGGGACTCTTGGTGACTTTGATCGTAGGATTATCCGTCACCGGTGAGATCGTTGAGATATCCGATCCTTCTCGGCTGGTGTGCGCGGCCTCTTCCCCCGCAGTAGCCTGCACAATGGAAGTCCGGGAATCCTCTCAGACCCTCCGATAGTCAAGTCAGTGAATCGGCCCCGGGAGAGAGGAAGCTAATAGGGATTAAGAGAGTTTCCACGATAGCTAGAAGGAAAAGAAAGAGCGAAGAGAATAGAGCGGGCAGAAGGAAAGGGAAAGAGTTTCAACCCCAGAGCTCCAGAGAGAGTCTCCTTTCACCTCCCTCCTTTTTTATACCTTTTTGTTCACCCTTCATCACCAGTGGCTTGCCGCCCAAGTTTCCCCTTGCTTAGGCGTCAAATAAGCACTAGCTAAGCACTAGTTAGGTGCCATCTTAGCTGGAGTTTTCTAGAAGCTTCACTGGAGTTCTGAGCATCGGCCAATAGTTCCTCACTTTGTTTCAATAGTTAGTTGACACCGGTATTCGGTTGGAGAGTTCCCGCTAGACCGCTTCTCCCTAGGCTGCCGGGATGTCGCCAGCTGTCCTTTTGGATCGGGCCACTCGGATCTTGCCAAGAGTGCGGCAGAATTTTACCCATAACAATTAGATATGTGTCTTTACAACAATTTGAAATGAACTTACTAATTTGTGTGCTGTGGCTATAACAGATGGTGGATTTCACTTGGTTTTGCAGTGGTGAAAGCAGCTATATTCTCTTGTTTCTCATTATAGTATTCAATATATGCTACCAGCCATAGGTTAGTGGATTACCCAAACTTTGTATGATTTATGGTACCAAGGTATTGAGTTTTATGATAGATTAAACTGGGTGTGGTGGAAATCTTCACTATTTGGCATATATGTGTTAGCTAGGTAGAGACTTCTCTTATGATCCCTGGCCTTGATTTATATCCTATTGCCATGTATCAATTCGGTTGCCAACGTTAATAAAAGAGTTTCTTTTCCTCCCTAAGGTCCTCAGCAGTGGGCATAAACTCTTCAATCATTTCGTATTCTAATGGCTTAGATTGTACATGGTAGGGACATATTAACTATGAGACTCCATCTTTGGTTCGACTTTATCCTTCCATAGTTGTCCTTATGCTGAATTGCTCTAGAGAAAAGCTTATTCAAGTTTTGTAAATCTCTCACAAATGTGTTTTTACACCTATCTTAACAGCACCATCTTCGTACACATCTAAATAATTCATATTTTACTATGTACTTGTTTTCTAAAAAAAAATAAAAAAATCCTTTTTACAAATTAAACACCATGAAAACTTTGGATAATAAGATACATTACGCTTATCCTAATTTTTCTTAATTTGACATTCATTCTGAACTTGATTCTGTTAGAGGAGAAGAGGGTCGGGCATACCTCAATGCCACAGAGCCGCCACCCACACACACAGGCGCACACAAAGAGAGAAAAGGAAAACACCACTAAAAGAACCCCGCAGGAAGATGAGCATGTACATAGCCTCAAGTAGGCTAATACTCAGGTGGGGCCCATATATTAACATCCCCCCTCAAACTCAAGGCGGATCAACCATCTTGAGTTTGGACAAAAGAAAAGAATGCTGATCACGCGGTTCCGAAGCTTTGGTGAAGAAGTCGGCCACCGCGGCTCGGAAGGAAGAAAATGCGGAGAAATCGTCCGATCACGCATCGCAGCACCGTGTAAAATGAGCATCAACACCAATGTGCTTCATTAACTCACGCTTTGACCGATCAAGAGGTCAAGGGCACCCGTCATCGCCGCGGTGAAGGGAGTAGAACTATCAATATGAACACCAAGATCCCAAGTAACGCCAGATCCGGATGATCTCCTGAGTAGTAACAGCAAGGGCGCGAAGCTCAGCCTCAACACTGGAGCAGGCAACAATAGTTTGTTTTTTGGTCTTCCAAACAATGAGAGAAGAGCCAAGAAATATGCAATAACCAGAAAGAGAGTGTCGATCATCTGGATCACTCGCCCAAGTAGCATCTGAGTAGGCCTGTAACTGAAGAGATGACTGTCGAGAATAAAATAGGCGTGAGGAAGCGACTACCGCAGGTAGCGTAAAATCCGAAGCAGATGGGCATAATGCACAAAAGTAGGAGAGCCCACAAACTGGCTGAGGATATGCACAGCATGAGAAATATCAGGACGAGTGACGGCAAGATAGACCAGGCTACCCATTAAATGACGATAGCGAGTAGGATCGGGTAGCGGTGTTCCATCGGAGGCCCGGTCAGAAATGAAGCTCCACGTGGTGTAAGCGGCGATCGGGTATCCGTAAGACCGTGAGCGAGCAAGTAGATCCGTAATGTAAGCCGCCGAGACAAACGAAACCCATCGAGGATGGGAAGTAACCTCAATGCCCAAAAGTAGTGGAGTGGGCCAAGATCTCGCCATCGAAAAGTCTCACACACGGCCTTACGCTTCACAAAGGTAATGTGAGCGTAATCATCACCGTAAGGATCATGTCGCCGGCTATAGAGAAGCAAAACCGCCTCACCCGTGAAGAAGAGTGAGTGAACAAGGCTGGGTCATGAATGCTCGCTGTGAAACCTCGCCGCCAACAACAAGCATCTTTGAACGCTCAAACCAGGCACGGGGTGCCTGCTTGAGACCATAAAGAGCACGTCGAAGGCGACAAACCATCCCTGAGAAGTCGGAAAGCCAGGAGGAGGTGTCATGTAAACCTCATCCTGTAAGTCACCGTGAAGAAAAGCATTCTTCACATCTAATTGACTGAGAGCCCAACCATGAACAGCAGCCACAACAACTAAGGAATCGTGCATATGAGCAACAGAGCAAAGTCTCCTCAGAGTCCCGCCCATACTCCTGCTGAAACCCACGAAGCTACGTGACGCCAGCAGCGGCTTTAATAGACCCATCTCGACCGAAGTCTTCACCTTGTAGATCCATCTACGTGTGATCGGGACAAGCATGCCGGAAGAGGAACAAGATCCCAAGTCTGAGTACGAGCTAAAGCATCAAGCTCCTGCATGCGTGGCAATGCGCCACTCGGGGGACCGAACGGGCCTCACGATAGGTACCGCCTCATGAACTCCGTGAGAAACTGGCTAGCAAAGCAAAGAAAGCGGGTAGGGGGAGTCAAAGTGGAACGGTCACGAAGAGAGTAGGTGTGAGAAGGTACCTCAGTGGCTGGATCATCAACAGGAGCAGAGATAGGAGAAACCGTACCAAGTAGGGCCGCAACAGGAGCTCTGAGTCGTCGACTATAGTGCAAACGAATAGGAGGATAGGCAGGAGAAAGAGGAGGAGGAAGAAGAGGAAGATCAGAAGGAGGAGGAGTGGACTCAACAGACTCAGGAAAGATAGGGGAAACAACCGATGTAGGTGCAAAAGAAGACGACAAAGGAGTAGACTCCTCAGAAGAAGAAGAAGAAGAAGCTGGGAAAAGAAAAGATAAGGGACAGAGGGTGAGGAAGAGACAGTAGAGGAAGGTGAAGTATAGAAGGGAGTGGACTCATCGAAGGTGACATCCCGAGAGAAACGCATCCTCCGAACAACCGGATCATAACAACGATACCCCTTACGCTCTAGATCAGAGCCTAAGGAAGACACGGCCGACTGGTCAGCTTTGTTCGCTCCCGTGGAGGGAGCAAAACAAAGCATCGACATCCAAAGACACGAAGATGATCATAGCGAGGAGGAGTACCGTAAAGACACTCACCAGGGCTACGACCACGAAGAATAGAGGAAGGCTGCAGATTAATAAGATAAACTGCAGTACTAACGGCGTCAGCCCAAAAATGAGGAGGAACATAGGCCCCTAAAAGAAGAGCACGAGCGGTCTCTAAGATATGACGATGCTTGCGCTCAGCGACCCCGTTCTGAGCATGTGCCCCAGGACAGGATAACTGTGGCAAGGTGCCCTCAGAGGAAAGTAACGAGCGAAAAACATGAGAAGTGTATTCTCCGCCTGAATCAGACCGAAAGGTCTTGATAGAAGCAGAGAATTGAGTGTGAATCATAGCAACAAAGGCGCGATAGATGTGAACTAACTGACTGCGATGATGCATGAAGTAAACCCAAGTAAAGCGAGTGCAATCATCCACAAATAAAACATAATATCTATTGCCACCTTTGGAAACAAAAGGAGCAGGACCCCATACATCAGAGTGAATGAGTTCAAAGGGAGCAGATGACCGAGACTGACTCGACGGGTAAGGTAGTTGTAGTTGTTTACCAAGTTTACAACCACAACATATAATATCAGACCTAGGAGAGACAGCTCCTAAGGAACCACTACTGACTAATGAAGACAAACAAGAAGGACAGAGATGACCTAGGCGATGATGCCACTGGTGAAAGTCTAAAACAACAACATGACAATGCGAGACCGGTGCAGAAGAAGACGGAAGGTGAAGAGACTCCAGAGCGTACACTCCACTATGGCGTTGGCCAACTCCAATCACTGCTCCGCTGCGATCCTGCACACGACAAGAAGTACGATCAAAGATAACCTGACAGTCAAAGTCAGTGAGCTGACTAACAGACATAAGATTCATGGAAAGACGGGCAATATGAGAAACAGAGGGGACAGAGAAGGAACTAGTGGTAAGATGACCAATGGAGGATACAGGTAGTGGGGTGCCATCAGCAATACGAACACGGGTGATTTGTGAAGCAGGGCGACAATGGATGAGGTGAGTGGCATCGAAGTCATATCACGAGACGCACTGTAATCCGGGGAGCCATAGAGGGGGGAGTACACGGGGCGTAAGCAGAAGGAGTAACCTGAGCAGAGGTAGTACGACCCATAGAAAAGGTGTCCATCAGTTGAAACTCCTGAAAACGCTGAAATTGCTGAAAAAACCGAAACAAAGTAAAAGCATGCTGATCTTCTGGCATCAGCTGAGCGAAAGAAGATAATGGGGAAGCTAGATATTGCACTGACTGCACCTGATGTGCTGAAAGCTGTGGAGGTAAAAACGCCATAGAATAGACTGCTCTAGAGAAGAATACTGCCAATTTCAATATATATTTTTTTTAATCACACTCTAATACTCAATTCTTGGCCTCGGTCCTGAGATTATGCTGAAGGAAATGCATAGACTTGCAATTGTCAATCCAACAATAAGATCTCCTTTGAATTTACTGACATTCTATTATCCCTCCCACTTCAGAAACAAGTTGAACAAAGAGGGCTGAAACTGAACATTGGAGGTCATTTGGCGACAGCCGTCGGGTCATTGTGTGTGGGTACAGAGAAGAGAAGATCGTCTTGCCGTGGAGAGGAGAAGTTCTCGCTACCGCAGGGAAGTAGATCGCGCTGAGGAGGCGTGAAAGTCGGGGCGCAAAGAAGAAGAAGGTGAAGGTTGTACGCCGCAGGGGAGGAGATCATGCAAGGCTCGCAAGATCCGCAGGATGGTGCTCCGTCAGGAGCTCGCAGGAGAGGCGTGCACAGGGGATGGTCGCGCAGGGGAATCGCGAGCAGGGAGGAGGAGATGAAAGGTGATCGAAGGTTCTGATACCATGTTAGAGGAGAAGAGGGTCGGGCATACCTCAATGCCACAGAGCCGCCACCCACACACACAGGCGCACACAAAGAGAGAAAAGGAAAACACCACTAAAAGAACCCCGCAGGAAGATGAGCATGTACACAGTCTCAAGTAGGCTAATACTCAGGTGGGGCCCATATATTAACAGATTCAAGAAACTACATTTTGAGCAGATACATAGGTGTTCCAAGGAAGCAATGAATATCCTCAATAGCTTTTATTTCTTCTATTGTTTTCTCAATTACAGAAGATGAGATCAATATCAAGAAAAAATGTGATAAATGGCCTTTTTCACTTCCACGATACTGCCTTTCTTTCCATGCATTTCTTTGACCTGCAAAATGAATTTTTAAGTCATTAATCTGAATATACAGAAACCTAATGTAGTTTCTTGAGCTCCAATAAGAAAGATAAATGTCATCCTGATTCCAAATTTGGTGTTATTCAAGCACTATCAATCCTTGAATTGCATTTAATCAGAAAATAAATTTTCAGTTAAGTTCATGATATTTTTTTTCATTGTTAAGTTCAGGAAGATGTTATACCTTAGCGCGCAATTCTGCAATAAATATCTTGTTTACGGCAGAAGATTTAATCGATACAGTTTCCAATCCAAGCTCATGCAGTTTCTGCATTATTTTGAACAGCAATCCATCTGTGTAGGGGCATTGCAGCCGAAAAAGAGCGTCAGTCTCAATGATAGAGACCTGCACATTTGTACTGCTGGGTATCACAATTTTCCTGGTTTCAGTGTTCTTTGTTCTCAATTCCTTCTTTGATTCAAGGTCTTTGATGTGTCTTTGGAGTTGCTTTAGATACTCGATGGTATCCCCGAGGATTGAAGCTTTATCCATCTGTATAATTAATTTGAGTATCAGATATATTAATAGATTACCTTGTACATCAGTACTCTATTCTGGCATATTAGATTGTCACTACCTTCGTGATAAATGGGACTATGGACCGAAGGATGATGAACCTCTCATTTAGTTTCTCTCTTCTCCTCCTCTCGGCAAGCACATGACTGGTATTTAGTTCTTCTTGAAAGGGTTCTTTGTTTGAGGTGCAATGAAGATTGGGAACTGTGAACAACATGAACTTCAGCAGCAACTGTGATGTTTTTCCGTTGATTAAACTAGGAAAGCGATGCTTATTGTAAGATCTCCATTTGGTGAATGCTGACCTCCTGGAATGTGCTAAAGAACCAACTAAGTTAGAGTTCTCCCTCCTACTCGAAATGGTTTGAAGTTGTGAGGAAATAGTCTCAGAGTGCTGTTCTTCTTCATGGTTTCCTGAAAAGAAGAATAAGAGGACTTGTTAGTCATGATGCATGGCTCCAAAACATTAATGTTAGACTAGCTTGATCCAATCGAAAAGTTCATTGACACATAGTGAATGTAGTAGCATTAGGACTTGTTAGACCTGCTGGTTGAGCACAATTAGAAACAGAGAACATTTGCATTGTCTCAGAGTTTAAATTATTGGAGCAGTCATCTTCAGACATCTCTAGCATGTCGGTATTGCCATCATCCTTTACACTATCTTCATCTTCATGGTCTTCTCTATCACTTCCTCGTTCCTGTGGATCCACACTCACACAGGCAAGATGTTGGAAATGAAACACTGAATTGTTCACAGGACTGGAGGTTGATTGCTCCGAGAGTGTAGGCTTGGGATGTTTCTCATGTTTAGGAAAGAAACTTCTAGCATGCTGGATCATACGTAGATCTTCTTCAACCTGCTCAAAATTTGTTATTTTCATCTTTTTGTTCAGCAAATTTGTCCCTCATAATCTTAACCTGTTCATATTTAATACAATTCTTTCCAAATTTGAATTAAGCTATACTGACCTTTTCTGTGGTGGCATACTCAAGGACGCCGTCAAAGAGCGGTATGCACACAATTGTCTGTGTTACACAAGGAGAAGAGAAAGATCATCCAATAAGTTCATCTATGTCGGTTTATCATTTCCCAATTATTTGAAGCTATATGAACTTAGGGAAGTGTTGCAGAGTTACCTGAATCCCAGCACTCTGTTGTTTGAGCAGTAGTAGTAGTTCATTGTATCAGAGGAGATGCGTATCATATGTGGAGACAAGAAAATTGAGTTGTGTTAGCCCATGTTATAGTTTTGATTGTTGTTTTTTTATGGAACAATTTTACTAAATTGAATTAATTGTCTAGATAAAAAATCAGTGCGCATAAAGAATATATGTGGACTGAAATTTGGGAGTTTTTGTCTTACTTAAAGTGAATAACCCAACATACGTAACCCAAGATAGGCCGTGGTAATTGGATACATGATACACTTAAATAATTAATTAATTGCAGACTTTTTAACTTTCTATCTCCTAGTAGATATCGGATGGCTATCATAATAAAATCATAAATTGGAGGAAATCAATCCTCTAATTAAAAACTAGTTTAATACAAGAAGAAGATGTGCTAGCAGCACCTTGGCAAGAATGGCTCTGGAGAAAACTTTGCTATCAATCTCATGGGCTTCTGTAAGCCAGACATGTCTTTGCCTCTCAAATGCTTGTCCTGGTAACCTACACAACATGACATGATCTTGGCTGCCAAACTTCAGGAGAAGAGAAAACGAAAAAAATTACAAAAACAAAAAAATCATAGGCAAATTAATTAACTTACGTACCCATCTCCGGGACAGAAGGAGAAAGAGAGAGAAATAAGATAGAACCACTCCAGCTCCGTGAGTTGTTCCAGCAAGAGGCCGGCCGGGGATGAAGGGCTTTCAGGCTCCCCGGAGACTAGAGCATCATAGAGCTCCCTCAACTGCTTGCTTCTCTGAACTGCATCCTCCTCCAAGCTCACCTCCACCTCCAGTGGTTGCACTGTTAATTTCCTTCTGTTAATGACCCCATTGTAGTATCCGTCTCTCCACACCAAAACCCTTTTCATGAAAAGCATAACATCAAATGAAAAAAAAAAAAAAAGGTTAAAAAACACTCCATCCATCTTAGTACGCACGTAGTGTGATAAGATAATAAACTTAAAATTCACTGAGTTTAATTATGAAACATATGGTGTACTGTTTTCGGGGTTTGAGTTGCCAGAAGATGATGTAAGTCCAGTTGATGCTCTGCACTGAGAGCTGCAATGAGTGATGGAATTGCATCGAGGCCATTGAAATGGTCCTTTTCTTCCTTTCTTTCTTCCTTTCCCTTTTTTTCATTTTGCAGATTGAGATACTTGATAGTGTTTGCTTTTAATGAATATATATATATATTTTGGTAAAGCATTTTTTGAGCAAGTTGGTGGGTGTGCTGTGTTGACTGGTGGCTCTACCAGACGGTGCTGCAAGGGCTTTCACGTGAGGGTTGGTTGCCTCACTTCTTGGAATCACATGCCACATGGTGAATTATAAGATACTGTGATTTAAAATCCGGGCCGTGTTTGATTAGGGGTTATCCATAAAGATTATAACAGTAACAATGGTTGCCACTTTGGCGGAGAGAGAAGAGGAGTATAAGATTTTTTATTTTTGACATAAAAAGAGCTTGTTAGCTGATATAAGAAAATGAAAAAGTAGTTAACTTCTACATGATCAGGGACTAGAAGAATTGCAGTCCAGCAGCCAATATACTGTCATCCAGCCATCTTGGCCTGGCCTCCCCCTTGTGAAATAATGACAGGCCTGGGTTTCTTCTTCCATGGTCAGCAAGAGAGTCTGCTATATAGTTGATATTTCTGGGGCAGTACATCATCTCCACCTGGGGTTGTTGCTCCATCAATCTTCTCACAGCTTCAATTTCTCTCTAGCGTCTCCAAGAATCTGGGGAGGTGTCATTTGTTATCACCTTCAGTACCCCCAAGCAGTCAGTGCATATCTGATATGGATTAATATTCACTACATTGCACTGCTCTACAGCAAACATAATGGCCATGATCTCTGCTTGAATGTTGAACTCTGCAATCCTGCTTGAACAACCAGCAAACAACACCTCTTCAGCTCCAATTACCACAGCAAAGCCTATACCACAAGGAGAACAGTCATTAGTCCATGAAGCATCACAAAAGACAGTAATATAATTTTTATGTACTGAGTTTATAAGGTACTCCTTGAGCTGGTTGTGAGTTTTCCATAGATGCTCTTGAGTATTGTTCATGGCATTTTGGAAAATCTGTAAGGGTTGCATTTTTTTTTAATAAAAAACAAGCGTGCATCTGGCTTTCCATATGTTCCAAGCACAGTTGGAGATTAAGGCTTGTCTAAACTGAACTTCCTTTTTACTGGCTGCCCAAGATCCATTCAGCCATTCCCCCTCCCTCCAACATCTTCTCAGAGTTGTAACAGTCATCGCCTGTGTGTGCTGTCACCATCCTCCAACATTGTTTAGCCACACCACAATCAAATATAACATGCTCCAATGTCTCATTAAACATATCACAAAATGGACAATTCATTTGAGGGCCTATGTTCAAATTATAAAATAAACCAAAAGTAGGGAGTTTCCCATGAAACATTCTCCATAAAAATGTCTTTACCCTGGGTGCCACATTCAATCTCCAAAGTCTGCCCCACCCTGACCAATTGTCAGAGTCTGAATAGCAGTCCTGATTAAGGTAAGCATAAACACTGCTAACAATTTTTGTAGAAGATGATTTTGAGAACCAAACCCATTTGGAATTACCATTTTCAGTGAAAGATAATTTACTCAACCTATCCCTGTTCCAGTGACTGCCAAAACAAAACAACATCTGAGTCTGATTCAGGTGTTCATTTGTCACAAAATCAGAGATGTTTAAGTGCTCTATAGGCAAATTTATATTGAAAAAAGTAGGCTTAAGAGCCAAAGGGATTTCACACATCCAGGGATCATTGTAAAAACTTGTATTTTCAATATTGCAAACATTAATCCATAGATTTGGCCTTAAATGTATGGCAGTTTGACACAATTTTTTGCAAAACCATGATGCTTGTCTCAAGTTGGGACAGGACCATGGATTCAAATTCCCATACTTCAAAGTAAAAATTTGAACCCATAATTTGTCCTCCTGGTTTAAAATGGAGAAAATATTCTTGGTCATCAAAGCAAGTTTGGCATTCTTTAGATTCCTAATATCCAATCCTCCCTCAGATTTGTCAAGTGTAGTAACTTTCCAGTTGATGGGATGGAACCTTCCACTATCATTACCCCTCCTCCAAAGGAAATTCCTAGAAAGTTTGGAAATCTGTTCTAAGGTTGATTTAGGCACTGGATAACAGGACAAAGAGTATACAAGTATGGACATTAGAGAGCTATTAACCAGCACAGCCCTCCCTGCCAGAGAGATGGCAGTGTGATTCCAGGAAGTCAAGCTCTTCTTTGCCCTTTCTACAAGTGAATGCCACTGGGATACAGGGAGTCTTTTTGGTGAAATTTGAGCTCCAAGATATTTAAAAGGATAGGACCCAATTCTCATTCCTAAAATGGATTCAATGGCACTTTTAACCGTCCTATTGAGCCAACTAGGCAGATGCAATGTGGATTTACTTGGATTGACCCTCTGTCCTGTGAGCTTTTTATAGAGATCAAGGCATAGGTTGCAATTTCTGGCAACCCTTCTGGATGCATTAGTAATTTTGATTGCACCATCAACAAATAACAGGTGATTGAATTTCTTCTCCAAACTACTGTCAAAACCAGGAATCATACTTAGACCCATAGCATGATTTAAGATAGCAGATAAATTCTGGGAGACCAAAATGAAGAGGAAGGGAGATAATGGGTCTCCTTGCCTTATCCCTCTATGATTAGCACTCCAATTAGTTGGCTGCCCATTTATAAGGAGAGCAAAGCTAGCAGAAGTGATACATGACCTTATCCAAGAAATCCAAAGTCTGGGAATCTTATGACTCTAAGGGTGGCAATGATGGAGTTCCATTCCAAGGCATCATAAGCCTTCTCAATATCCAACTTCATAATCATCCTAGGGAGAGATTTGGTATCTTCCTCTAAAGAATGCACAATTTCCTGGACAACTATGATGTTATCAAAGGTTGATCTCCCCGCAAGGAAACCATTTTGTTATGGGCCAATGAGTTTATGAATTACTCTCTTTAGTCTATTAGTAAGCAATTTGGATATTATCTTGTAACATACATTACAAAGAGAGATGGGTCTGAAGTCCTGTACTCTGTTAGGAGTATCCTTCTTTGGAATAAGCACTACATAGGTTTTACTCCATGAGCTAGGCATGCTTGCAGTTTGAAAAAAATATTCAATGGCAGCAATTAGAGGCTCTTTAATCAAGTCCCAATAAAACAAAAAAATTCCACATTGAGACCATCTGGGCCAGGGCTTTTTCTTTTGCCCATTGTTTTGATTGTCTGAAAAATTTCAGAGGCAGTGACAGGCCTAGTAAGCATGTTTGAGTCTTCCTCAGTGACACTAGGGAGATCATTTGGTAGGTTCTGGACTAGTTCTTCTACAGGAATAGAGTTTGAGGAGGACCACAGTTTGCTATAGAATTCAGTGAACACATGCCCTATGCTTTGTTGATCAGAATGAAGAATTCCTTGATCATCCATAATGGTTGAGATTTTATTTCTATGGCCCCTGATCTTAGCTTGTGTATGAAAAAATTTGGTGTTGTAATCCCCATTTTTTAGCCACATAAGCCTGGCCCTTTGTGCCCATCTAGTATTTTCTTGTCTTAATAAGGTTGAATGTATGTTATATAGGCTTCTAAGGGCCAAAGAGTTGAGATCAGAATAATCAGAAGATGATTCAAGAGATTCCAAAAAAGTGATTTCTTCCTCAGTCTTGTGTATGTCTTTGTTCAAGGTATTTCTACTGGATGATTTCCAGTTGGAGAGATAGGCTCTAGTAAGAAAAGTGTGGTGAGCAAAGGCATGCATGGGAGATGCTAAGGAGTTAGAATTCCAGGCCTTGTAAACTTTTTGATGGCAAACAGGATATTCAAACTAGTAGTTCTCAAATCTAAAAATCTTGTTTTTGTGATGTTAAAAAAATCTTGCAATTAGGAGCAGAGGTAAGTGATCAGATACTGTTCTAGGTAAGTGCTTATTGGCATAGGATTCACATTGGGTAAGCCAGGAATTGTTTGCTAAAACCCTATCAAGCCTAGCCCATCTCCTAGCTAGCCCATTTTGGTTGTTACACCAGGTATATGGTGTCTCAAAAAAACCCAGATCAAACAATTGGTTGTTAGATATAAAACCAGCAAAATGCTTAGCTTTAATAGAGTAGTGATTAAAGCATCCCCCTCTATGTTCCTCTGAATTCAAGATCGCATTGAAATCCCCCATTAAAATCCATGGTAAATTCAATGAATAAATAGCATATAAATCCCTCAATAAAACCTTCTGGAAATGGACATTCTGTGAGTTATAGACTACAGAAAGGATCCATTCCTCAGGTTTCTCAGAGGAGATAATCAGATGTAAAGAAAAACGAGAGTAAGCTAAGGGAGTCACCAGTCCCACCCTTTGGTTCCAAAGGGTGATGATTCCTCCTGACATACCTTGGACTGGTATGACAGCCCACTCCCATGTCCTGCTGAATTTGTCACAAAATTTGATTGCTCTGTGCTCATTAGCCCTTGTTTCCACCAGACACACAATGTCAGGTTGATGCTCCTTCATCATTGATTTAATTCTTGATGTAGTCATGACATTGGATAATCCCCTGCAATTCCAGCAAACTATTTTGAGACAATTCATATCAAAGGTTGCAATTGTATGAAATAAAAATAGATCAAGGTTTAAGAATCCTCAGCCATAGCTGTCACCATCCCTTTCTTCGGGCATGAACTGATTTTAAGATTTCCCCTTCTTGCCAATGCCTCTATCTTGGCTTTATTTTGAACATGGGCAAGGGGCATATCATCATCAAAGGGTTCATATCCCTGGTCCTCGTCATGCTCCCCTCCCCCAATGAGTTGGTCTTCAACAGGAGAGGCAGGAACAGTGGTCTGTAACACTTGAGAAACTCTGCCCACCAACTTCTCATGGGCTTCCTGCAACAAACACCATCACCTTCTTGCTCACTTGGCTGAGCATCAGGTTGTTTGCCCTTGTTTCGAGATGTGATAAGACGTAGCATCCCATCCTCCTCTCTGACATCCTCCTTATCCGGATCCGGTCTCAACTCCAACGGCAAAACAAGAATCCCATCTCTCTGGCCTGCTTCAACGGTCGAGCTGCCTGATTTTGCTTGCAATAGGTGAGAGGATGTTTTCGCCATGGACTGAGATGTTGGATGAATGACCATTGCTTTGCTAGGGTTAGCAAGCTGAGGGAAGTCATTTTTGAACCGGGGCACCTAGGGGTCTACGACACACTTGTTCAAACCATCTTAAACACTCTTTTCTTATTTTATCTTCAATTGGTGCAACATGCACCTTCTGTCGGATATGTTCATTTCTAATCTTATCCAATCTTGTATGGCTACACATCCATCTTAACATCCTCATTTCTGCCACATTCATCTTTTGGATATATTGAACTTTAGTTGCCCAACACTCCCTCCTGTATAACATAGCCTATCTAACCGTTCTATAAAACTTTCCCTTCACTTTGGTAGGCATCTTCTTATCACATAAGACACCCATAGCACTTCTCCATTCTAACCATCATGTTCTGATTCTATGGGATACATCTTCATCAATCATCCCATCCTCTTGGAAAATGGAACCTAGATACTTAACATGGTTACACTTAGACACTTCTACTCCACCTAGTATCACTTCCCCTTCGTCCCTCCTACTTTGACTAAAATTACAATGCATATATTCAGTTTTACTTCTACTAAGCCTAAAGCCTCTACTCTCAAGGGTGTTCCTCCACAATTCTAACTTCTGATTAATTTCATCTCTAGTCTCATCAACTAGGACAATATCATCTGCGAATAACATACACCATGAGCACTCGCGGCGGTTCAAACCACAGCAAAATGCCAAGGTGTCGTATGCCACACCCATGATATGTAGCGGCGGTTTATAACCGCCAGGAAATACGTCCGTGTAGTAGCGGCGGTTGTCCAAAATCGCCGCTAAATGCTCTCCCGATGCTAGTATTTGCGGCGGTGTGCTAACCGCTGCCAAAAGTATTTCGCTACAGTCCAAACCGCCGCGAAATGCCTATAAACCACCATTAAATGCTTTTTTTCTTGTAGTGAGTGGGTATTGATTTTGATTCAAAACTGATGATAAGTCAACCTACCGAGCCCATATGCATTTGATAGAGGCAGAGAGGGCTAAGACGAGGCCCAAGGAGCAACCAAGTCCCTCACCTCGACAGAAACCCCAACTGTGTTTTATGAAGGCCAGGGGATTAGGGCTTAGGAGGAAAAGATACCTGGTAAGGGACTTCCTTGGTCTTCACAAGGTGGACGTTATTTGCTTATAAGAGACTAAATTCGCTGAAGTAAACAACCAAACTTGGAGAACGATTGGGGGCTCCCTATACATTGAAAGGTTGGTACTACCAGCTATTGACTAAAGAGGAAGGACTTGTATAGGTGGGAACAACTCATAGCTAAATCTTAAGCTCATGTATAGACCAATTCTCGGTCAACACCATCTTCAAAGATCATTGTAGTAAGAAAATATGGATGTGTACATTAGTATGTGGCCCATGTGAATAGACATAGAAAGTGGTATGTTAGGAGGAGATCATAGCTATAAGAAGCTGATGGGATGGACCTTGGTTTATCTGCGGTGGTTTCGACGCCACAAGGAGAGACAAGGAAATGAATGGAGCGCAACAAAGTCTACGAGATGTCAAGCTCTTCAACCTAGTAATCCAAGACTTGGAACTCAGTAACCCCCCCTTCCTAGTGAAACTCTTCACTTGGACAAATAGGCTATCACAACCAACTATGGCAAGGCTCGACCATTTCCTGCTCTCACATGACTAGCTAGACGAGTACCCAACACTTAAAGCAACACACTTTGCCCAGAATCAAGTCCGATCACAACCCATCTACTTGGAATGTGGCATCCTTGAGAAATCTAAACCCATCTTTAAATTCAACAGAGAATGGGCAAACTATGATCGACAACCTTTGGGACAATATAAGAGGGTGGTGGACAACCATATCCCCCACGAGTGATGGAGATTTCATACTAAGGAAGAAGATTGCCAACATCAAACAAGTTAAAAACTTTCCAGAGGACCACTTATCTTGCCTCGAAAAACAAAAATAAGAAATCCTCTCAAGTATTGATCGGGTGGATATCATTAGAGAAAGCAAAGTTCTAACGGAAGAAGGGACAAGGAAGGAGGGGGAGCTCAACAATTCATATGAAAATATCATCAGGGTGGAAGAAATATACTGAAGAGAAAGATCAATGCTTACATGGTTGAAGGAAGGTGATAGGAACACCAAGTTCTTTAATGGTATAACAAATAACATGAGTAACAAGAACCAAATTCTCCAGCTGAAAAGGGGGGAGGTAATCATAACGGCTAAAAGCGAAATCGTTAATGAGATCAACAACCACTTCCACAACCTATTTGGGAAGTCCCAAGGCATCAGGTTTAAGAGAAACTGGCTAAGACTATTTGCTCACGATGAGAGAATAGATCTAAGCCACCTGGACATCCCATTCTCCAATATTGAAGAGACACAACGAGCGATATAATATCTTGGAGCTGACAAAGCCCTAAGGCCGGATGGATTGCAAATGACCATCTATCAAAGAGGTTGGAATACGATCGAGGAGGACCTCCTTATACTATTTGACTACTTGATCACCACCAAACTAGCCTGAAAAGAATCAAGGGCCCTTATATGCCTCATTCGTAAGTACAACCCGCCAGTAACTATAAGCGAATATAGGCCTATCAGCCTCCTGAATTGCTCAATGAAGATTATCTCTAATGTGTTTGGTAACAAGCTTAGAGGAGTTATCAGTGATTTAGTCGATAAACCCCAAACGACTTTTATCCAAAAGAGATCCATCAAAGACAACATTATCACAACTAAAGAATTGATTCATGACATGCAACCAACAACACACAAAGGTACACTGATTAAGTAGATTTTGAAGAGGCCTTCGATATGGTTGATTGAGATTTCCTACTAGAGATCTTAGAAGCAAGAGGTTTTGGGCCTAAGTGGATTACCTGGATCAGAACAATGCTCAGATCCAAAGAACATTCTTAATTCTTGGGGAATGAGAGCAGGACATATCCATCACAAAAGGGGGAGAAGACAAGGGGATCCTTTTTCACTCTTATTTTTGTGCTAGTAATGGATGTCCTCAACACCATGATATCCCAAGCAACACAATTCAACATTTTTCGGGGATACAAGCTCAGCAACCATGAGGGAGAAACAAAGGTCTCATCCCTACAATATGCAGATGACATGCTAGTCTTCTCCTAAGGAGAAACATCTCAACTTAGAGTGTTAAAACTCATTTTCTACCTCTTCGAGGGTCTGTTAGGCCTGGAGATAAATTTCAACAAGAGCACTATATATCATCCCATTATACACCCGCAAACAAGAGCCAGAAGAGCTAGGTAGAATTATGAACTACCAGTTAGGCACCCTCTACTTGGGCTTACCCATCTCGAGCAGAAAGTCGAAAAAGGAAGACTGGACCTCACTTATTGATAGGGTGAAGCAGCAAATCACCTCATATAAGGGAAGAATACTCTCCATAGGGGGTAAGATAACCTTAATCATCTTAGTTATCACTACCATCGCTAACTACTAGATACCAATCTACCATCTCACCGAATGGGTAATCATGAAGATTGAGGCCCTTCGCAGGGGCTTTTTTTGGAAAAGAGGGAACTTGGAATCTAACGCTTATCATTTGGAAACTGAGCTTGACTATACCATCCCAAAGACTAGGGGGTTGGGGGCATCATTAATCTACGACAATTCAACACGACTTTACTTGGGAAATGGTGATGGAGAATCCTTAGGGAGGAAGCGGGATATACAACAAGGTCATCAAACATTCATACCTCCTCGGGGACAAACCAAGAACCAACCGTCAATACAGTCATCCTTCTTTTGGAAAGGTTTCTGTAACAACGTGTGGCTGTTACAAACAATCTCACGGTCGATGCATTCTAGCGAGGATTCCACAATCACTCTATGGTTTAGACAATTGGGTGGATGGGAAAGCACTAAGGAACATTTGAGAACCACTATGGTATAAGGCAAAGAAAGTAAACCTCACGAGGGACAAGGGTGACAAATGTCTAACCATGGGCAAGCCTATACTCAAAACTGACCCTCTTACATGGTCAAAAGGAAGGCAGCTACATGACCTATCTTTACATATCCTACGCTCTGATGAACGTGTGAGGGACCAAAGGACATGGAAGTTTACACCATTGCTTACATTCACAATTAATCCCTTTTACATTTTTCTTGGTAAATGGGGGAATGAAAGGGACCATCCCATTGTGCCCTCTGAAAAAGGCTATACCCCTAAAAACCAAGCTATTCATATGGTTGGCGGCAGATAATAAGATCCTAATTACACTGGACAAACTGACAAGGAGAGGCTGGAATGGGACATGGTCAACCCGCTTCCTTTGTGGAAGGGAACCTGATATAGTGACACATTTTTTTCTTCCATTGTAGCTATGCATGAGACGTTTGGAGTCACTTTGCTAACTTACTACAATACCCTGTTTTTGCCACGATCGTACCATGACGTATGAATAAAGAGGCATGCCAACACAACCATTCGCAAGGGTTGGGACATGGTCACTATGGCCATCATCTTGAGTTTGTGGTTGGAAAGAAATTGAAGATGCATTTTAATGATAAACGATGTGTTTTCATAAAATTAGTTTGAGAAATTGATTTTCTCACTCTATCTTGGTTTAATGCAGTTAATATGCCCAAATATGTTAAACTGGTGGCTATAGAGAACCTGATGAAGAGGAGCTTAGCTTTTACAAAAGAAGTAGAAGGCCTTAACAGCGATGAGGAGAAGTTTGAAGCGTGACCTTATAGACAGGCAAATAGATCAGTTTGTAGTGCTTATATTTTCATATTTCCCCTTGATGTATCGGTCTTTCCATATTGTAACAACTATCTTAATTATTGGATAATAAATTGTGGTTTATCCACCTTACTCAAAACAACATCAAATTAATTTACTTTTTTAATTCTGATTTACATGGGTGACAACATACAGATTTCTTGATTTTATATACCCTTTCTAATAAATAAAAAAACATTGAGATTCTAAATTTTAAAATTAATATTCCAACTTATTCACCAGTTCCTCTCCCAATGGCACAAGAAAACCTCCCAATCTTGTTGCATTAACATAATCTTGAGGAGAATGTGGTGGTAACCCAGGGACTATAATTCCAAAGAGCCTTAGAAATCTCATGGTCCATTCTTCCTTGTATTCAGGCCCTTTAACATAGCCAATGAAGAAGCTACGTATGAACTCCCAAGCTGCATTCATGTATTTTGGTATCACTGTCAATACTGAGAAATAGTTCTTGTTTGGCTCTTCAGTGACAACCTGCATTGAGATCATTAATAAAATCACCACTAACTAAATACATAAGTGAATGTAAACCAAAAGAAAGAGAGATCTAGACTTATATAAATACCAAAAAAGTTCTTATATATTACCTTGCCTTTGTACCAACTGTTGTAGTAAATGCAAGTGCCAAAGTGTTTGAAGAGGAGAGTGGAGTCATCATAGGGAACCCTTGGCACCAAGTCATTACAGTAAACAAATCTAAAGTAGCTCTTGTTGTATCTATCCAAGTGTTCCTCCATGAACTTGCCAAGCTTCTCATCTCCCACTCTTGGCTGACCAAAAGTATAAACTCCTTCCAACCTCTCCATCATCCACTCCTCTTCATGCAACATCAAGATCATCGGAAACAATACAGCGAGAGCCCCTCCCAAACTGTGTCCCGTGACGATAAATTTTGCATTACTTTTACTACTTAGTAACTTCCTTAACTCTTCCCGAATTGTGTAGTAGGCGAACCGCTTTTCGGTGTTCATCTCGATCTCCTTTGGCCATCCTGTGGTTCTCTGTAAGCCAAGGGCCTTCATGAAGCCACCATGAACCTTGCCAACCTTTGGTATCTCATACCATGAGAAGTCTATGTCAGTGCACCACTGAACAGCATCAAATGGTTTAGTGCCTCTGAATGCAACCACAACTAGTTCACTGTCCTCTACTTTGTCACAAAAGATGAAGGCCTGAGTGGAGAACTCTTTCTGAAAGTCTGAAACATGTATGCACGTTAATTTTGGTACTGTTGCATGCTTGATTATTAGATAATAAATATATATTTCAGAAATAAGTTCTTCAAAATTTCTGCTGTAAAAATCAGTTGGCTCATCAAAGGGAAAACAAATTGCATGCAAGAGGTCTTTACCATTCCAAAAGTCATAAAACCCTAAGAACTCCATCTGCATCCAAAAACAAATTAAGATGAGTGAAACCATGATATATATACATGAACTTGAAGATTGATTGATGGGAAGAGAGAGAGAGAGATGATAAATACATTCCAGTTTGCTGCAACTGTGCTTTTGATTGTGGACTCATTTTCGTAGGATAATTTCGAAGCCATTATCGAAAGTGCTGCATAATAATTTTGATTATTTGGTTTGATATTCTTGTCTAAGTCCATCCTTGGGTCTAATAGTCCAATAGCTGATCTATATCTTGGTGATCTCTTTTCTGGAACTGCCACCTTCCCTGAATAATAATTAAAACCAGTAAAACCAATACGAGAATGACTCGTATAAACTAAGGAGAAAAGAATTTGAATTTCTTCCCAATTTAATGATAAGAATTTGATGGCAAGCTAAGAATTTAAACTGTGCAAGCATGAGCATGTAAAAAGAAACAGTCTAGAAAAAACAAAAAATTTCAACTGCTATTTCATTTTAATCCTACATACAAGTCTTCTATAGAGGTAACTTAAGACACTGTTAGCATATGAAAAAGTGAAAGTATATGCCGTGTAAATAAATTATGCTACTATATGGAGAAAAAGTAAAAGAGTTGTTTGTTTAATTGGTGTGGGTATCATGTGCTAATTAATGCAAACAGTCTCATTTGGCAAGATGACAAAATTTGAAATGGTCTTGCTTGGCCCCTCACATTCTCCAACATTTCTTCCTTTTGCCAAACATTTCACTCTCACTTTGGAAAAATTTTGATTAGACTTGGAGTAGAATGAATCATTAAAACATGCTCATTGCTTTGCTTGGAAGATTAGCATGAAGAGAAGTTCAATTACTTCTATCGTTAAAACACTTTGATTCAACAGTGATGTACGTAAGGGGGCTTATTGATGCAGGGTTCTTTCTTAAGAGGTTTTCTCTCAAGAATTAGGGATCGAGTCCCTCTTTAAATGTGGGAACTCGGTACGAGATGCTGCATTGGCCCCATCCTTGACATCCCTCGTGGGGGTGCTTGTCGCCTTAATCAAAAAAAAAAAGTGATGTCTAAGAAAAATACTAAAAAGTTGGACCATGAACAAGTTGCTGCAATTAACTCCAACCATAAGACAAAACGTTATGCACATGGATGACAATTTAGATGTGAAAACTAACAGTATTATGTCTCACATCGTTTAATTGACCAACTTTGTGAGACTTTGATCAGGGCTATTGTTCTAAAAAGTCATCAATATTCTCAATTATCATGCACAAATGAAGCATTAATTTATTGGAGATTCTCTTCTTCCTCCTAATTAAACATGAAAACACAACATTTTCCATTCATCTTTCAGTACTTCAGATAATTGTTTGCATCATAGGAAAATGATTAATTATGAACTCTGACAAACCAAAGAAAATATACAACATATAAACTAACAGAATTGGTGAAGTACAAAGATATATTAAAACCTTTGTGGTGTTGTTTAAATTTATCTAACCACATACTTTAGATGAAAAAATAATTAAAATACTTCTACTTCACCCCTAAGCTCAAAAAATGAAATAATGAAGCAAGGAAACAATACCAACCTCTGAGAAGGTTAGAAAGAAGAGATCTCATGCCACCATTTTCCATGAGAAGGTTCATGAAAAACTCGAAAACTGTCCCGCAAGACGACATCGGTTTTCTAATAAACAAGAGAAACTTTTGAAGAAAAAGAGAGATGAAAATGGCCCATCTCCTACGCAGTTCTGCGACATCCTTCCTCCCAGGACAATCAACAGAAGCATTCTCACTAAGTCTACATGAGAACAGGAGTTGAATGAGATCAAACATCCCTGCCTTCTCTGGCCTTAAGATCATATAATCACTGAAGTCTGTTTGAGAAGCCATGGAGGAGGAGGAGGAGGAGGAGGAGGAAGGCAATGGTAATGGGGTCCATGCATATAAGCTTATATAGAAATCAATGGTCTCTTAATTAATGTATCGGTTAAGGGTTAGTATGTTTAATTAAATATGTTTAACAGATAAACTTTGGACAATGAGATGCTTAACAGGCTTAATTTGTTTTGGCTTTAACGATGATGACTCCCAAGATCAACTCTCCATGTGCTTTGGCTGATCCTTGCACGCTAACAAATAGATTAAGTCTAAAATGTGCTCCATGTGTTTGTTAACTTGGTTTTCTTTTTCAGGGAACAATATAAGAAGTCTTTTGGAACTATATATATATCTATATATATATAGTACTGGTTCTTAAAGTTTTTTATAAGCAAATTTTTTTTTTAAAAAAAAATACTTTGTTAATAAGTTAAACAGTTTTTCCCTCAGACCAAACACTAATGAAGAATATTTTCTTTAGAAAAAAAACACACAAAAGAAATCTCTCTTAACAAGGGAACATGGTACCAATAGGCCATCATGATCATTGGTCATAAATACTCTTTTTTTAGAAAAACATTAAAATTATTTTTCTCAATGTTTTTTCCTCCAAAAAAGTGAAACAAACAACTTAAAAATAACCTATAAAATGCTTAAAACAAAGTGCTTCTTACAGGATCCAAACAAAGCTAAATTTATTTCAATTGAATTATTTATAATGCAAGAACTGATATTCACAACTGTTCAACTTAAAAATAAATCAGTTTATTTAAGGATGAAAATACAGGGTTTGTGTATGATAAGATTTATGTAATTCTAATTATGATTCAAAAATGAATGTGTTGGAAATTGTCGCTCAATGCAAAAGTCTTTCTTTCATTGTACATAGCTTGGATTTTACATTTCTTCGGTCTTCTACCCACGTTTTGACATTAAAACACGTTTTCTTTTTTATTATAAATTTTTTAATTTCTCCTCATATTTTATCAATCGTGAATTTGATTTCTTCCCATCTTCAAGTTTGTTCCAAGTCATTTACACATGTACCCACCAGGTTATAATATATACCTATGTGGTATGGTTTAATATATGAGAAAATTATTTTTTAGTCCCTGATATATTTACATTTGAGTGGATGGTCCCTCTGACTTTTGGTATTCTTTGTCAGACTCTCATTTTTGAAATTCTTCACTTCCAGTCCCTCCTGTCAGATGGTTGTGAAGATTTTTTGAACAATTCCACCTTTACCCCTGGGTGCTTTGGCGGGAGATCTCCCGTCCAGTCATATCATCGTCGTCATTCTTTCCTTTTGCTTGCCCAACAAGCTTCATCATCCCCTCCATATTTCTCCTCTATCCTGTGAGAGAGTTTTCAATTGAATATGTGCTCGTTCATTCAATGGATTGTTGGAGAGTTTCTTTACTGTTATAAGGTACAAAGAAGAAGGTCATACTGTTAAGTTTAGCGTATTGTCAACATAACAGTCTGTGTTAGAGGATATATGCAAACGTTGGAGCTTGGAAGATTCTCGCGTGAGAGTGAAGTATGTTGTCCCAAATGATCACAAGACTATATGTTCTATTGAGTCAGATGAGGATTTATTGCGGATGTGCAGCGTGTATCGTATATTCAAGAAGATCGTGGTGGACATGATCGTTGAGGACAAGGGTACGTATGACAATGGAGGACCGGTTAGAGTAATCCCAAGCCCTGTAATTAAGGCTATCCTTTTATTTGTCTTTGTTGGGATTTTGTATGTTCTTTGTTTCGAACAACTGTGACAATGGAGGACCGGTTAGAGTAATCCCAAGCCCTGTAATTAAGGCTATCCTTTTATTTGTCTTTGTTGGGATTTTGTATGTTCTTTGTTTCGAACAATTGTGTTGCTTGTTTTAGAATGAAAGTATGTTTCACGTACATTTGTCCATGATTATTGGGGTGTTTGTTTGTTGTTTTCCTTTCTATGTATATTGTTCTGGGTTTCCAATTTCTTGTTTATTTTTCAGAGTTTCCGTTTATTTTTTGGTGTTTTCGATTAGTAAACGGCTGAAGCGCTTATTTTTTGGAGTTTCCGGTTATTAAACAGTTTAAGCGTTTATTTTTTTTGGAGTTTTCGCTTATTAAATGGCTTAAGTGTTTATTTTTTGGAGTTTTTGCTTATTAAACGGCTTATGCATTTATTTTTTTAGAGTTTGACTTACTAAAGCGTTTATTTTTTTGGAGTTTGTGTTTAGTAAACGGCTGAAGCTTTTATTTTTTGGGGTTTGCACTTAGTAAACGACTAAAGTGTTTATTTTTTGGGGGGTTTTAACGGCTTAAGCGTTTATTTTTTTGAGTTTCCTCCTATTACACGGCTTAAGATTTTTTATTTTTTTTTGAGCTTTCTGCTTATTAATTGGCTTAATTTTTTTTTTTTTGGAGTTTCCACTTAGTAAATGAAGCGTTTTTTTTGTGGTTTTTGCTTAGTAAACAATTGAAGCGTTTATTATTATTATTATTATTATTATTATTATTATTATTATTATTATTATTTTCGCTTGGTAAACAGTTAAAACATTTATTTCTGGGGTTTAAATGGCTTGAGCGTTTATTTTTATTTTTTTGAGTTTCCGCTTTATAAACGGTTGAAGGTTTATTTTTTGGTGTTTCTGTTTGGTAGACGGTTGAAGCGTTTATTTTTTTGGATTTTTCGTTTATTAAAAGGTCATTTATTTTTTGAAGTTTTAGCTTATTTTTTTGGAAGTAGACAACCAGCTGATACGGCGCAATTAGAGGAGAGATTCATGGGGCAGCTAGAAAGGAAAAAATAATAAGAAGGGTGTGCGCAAATGCTCATAACTTTTTCGCTCAGTTATCTGATTCGGGCAATGTTTTTTAAACCGGACCGGGAATAAAACCGGTCTCACAACTAGGTCACGTGTTAGTCGGTCTGACCAAATGACCCATTTCGGTTATACTAGATGAATGACATGTATGTAATTTCCAGATTTAATTGGGGTATATAGGTAAAAATAACCAACAAGTAAGTAAATTATCAAAAGAAAAAATAATGTAACCTAGTCACGCATGGTGCCACCCTTAGGGTGGAGCTTATCCTTGTCCTTGGCGGCGGCAGGGTCAAGAGCGCAGTGGCCGATGTGCAGCTCGGGGAGGAGGATGCCAAAGGCGAAGATGTCGGTTTTGTCCAAGACTGGCCGGTGGAGAGGTACTCAGGGTGATGTGGCTGACGGTGTCACGCACGGCAGTGGTGACATGGGAGTCAGCGTGGTCGAGCAGCTTAACCAAGCCGAGGTCACCGACGACAGCGTCGTAATTCTCATTGAGCAGCACGTTAGCCACCTTTACGTACTTGTGGATGATCTTCGGATTGCACTGCTCGTGAAGGTACACCCACCGCTATGTGTTTCCTTATTCCCCAATCCAATACCAGTTTCCCTGCCTTTCCCTGCATTTCCCATCTACAGAAATGGCAAAGTTGGGAAGATGAGATAAAAATCGGGGTATGCCCGGTTCCAGTCCAACCGACCGGTTCAGTGGGTTTGGGTGTGTTTGACCAGTTTGACTTATGTCAACAATCCACACAAACCCGTACCGGACTGCTGCTTGGTTCCCTGTTCTATCGGTCCGATTCGGGTTTAAAAACATTGGATTTGGGCGAGTGAGACCTTCTTGGAAACATTTTTCGACTTCCCACAAACATGGCACAGTCTCACCCTGCCTATGTGTAACGCCCCGACCCGATCCCGGGACCTCGGGCACATTCACAGACCGGCCGTAGCCGAGTAGAGGCGGGCCCCACTCGGATACAAGGCCTAAGTGAGTAAAGCAGATAATGCAATAAAACAACTTAATTATTCAAAAATAACAGAGTTCAGCGGAAAATCATAAAAGGGTTCATATACCCTACAAATACTAGGCCCTATAAGGGACCTACAAAATAAAGTGTCTCACACACAATAAAAAGATAAACAAGGTCCTCGGACCTCTACAAATCCACCCGACCCACGATCGGCTCCTGCGTGCTAGAATCCTACTCCTCAGGATCTGTAAACAGGAATAAACAAGTGCGTGAGCTTTCGAATGGAAAGCCCAGTAAGTACCCCTGTGGGGTTCAAGAAAAGCATCATAATATCAAATAAAATGGTCAACAAAACCAAACTTGGGGACACGCCCCTCAAACAATCCCAAGGAGTCTACCACAAAAACATGCAACAGTAAGGACTCCTAAACTACAGAAGCCTGGGGCTTTGATATGAGTTCCAATGGAAGCTCCACAAATGTCTCCCCCGGTCAGCATCATGGCCGAACACCGTAAACCGCGACCGTCCGATTTATGGCCCTCGTGTCATATATGCCGGTAAGCGCCACCTCTGCGTGTCGACACGCGGCCGAATCACTCCCACTGACGGGCAGGACAACCAGAGTATCTGTGCCTCTAGCATAGCAATGCCAGAACATCAGGGTGTCCAGTCCTTAAACGTTCCGCAAAGGAGCACCCACACTCCACTGAATCCGGGCGGAAGAACAACAAGTAGGGATCCCAACATCCCAAAACAATCAATCATGCTAAACAAGGATTTCAACAATTCAAGAAGCATGAATGAATACAAGCATCATGTCATGAATAAGACATATCAAGAAACTCCGAATAATGGAACAAGGCAAGTGTACTTACTTAAAATCACAGAGTCTCGTATTCCACGGGACTTCCTGACGCATCCACGTCAATATCTGATAAAGACAATTCTATTCTTAATAAATGTACATGTCTATGAGCATTATATCTACAATGCATGCTCTAACGGCCCAAGTCCTACTTGCGAGCCTTCCCTTGTGTTCCCGTGTCATTTTACCCCAAATGACTATCTTTATTTATTTCCATAAATAAGTTATAGTGGCTTGGTGGTTAAGGCCCATCTATGCTGTGTGGGGGTGTTGAGTTCGAATCTCCCTTCATACCAATCATTTCCTTGTTTCCTTTCTAGCTTTATTTTCTATTCCTAAAATCTGATTAGTCTAGCTTATATAAATATTCCAGATTCATTTTATCACAAAAGAAATTGGGCTCTGGTGGTTAGAGCCTACCAAGCCCATGAGAGGGGTCTCTATAGACCTAACCCCGGTTCGGTTCCGGTTCCGAACTGGTGGTTCCGGTTTTGTAAAATTTAGAACCGGAACCGAACCATAACTTCCGCGGTTCGGTTCCGGTTTATGAACCGGCGGTTCCCAGTTTTGGTTCCGATTCCAAATAATTTTAAAAATGGATAAAATTGTTTTATGTGTGACAAACAATGTGATTTTGTGATTGATTAAAAATTTGTTATATTTTAAACAGTTTTGGATGTGAATTATAATTGATTAAAAATTTATTATATCTAAAATGTATGGTTGTTTCAAAATTCAGTTTATCTTTTTATTTTTTAATTGTTATATCTTATCATATACTGAATGAATGAAGTTATGAAAATTTGAATGCATTTGTTTTTCTAAATCTTTTAAATTAGATGTGACACTATTTTTTAATATATTTTTTTTATTTTGCTAATAATGTTTACTTAAATGTAAAAATCAAAAGTAATTAAAGATTTAAAATAATTAATTATTACAATATTATATTATTATCACAAAATCATAATCATAAAGATAGAAAATAAAAAGCATAAATTGTTGTCTCTTTTATTTTAATCACTCTCGGTGGTACCATCTGTGGTTTGTTCATCGGGAACATCATAACTCAACTCTTGATCCTGTTGTTGTTGCTCCAATTCTTGTTGTCTATATTGCGCTTTGGTCCAATCATCAACACAAACTTGAGCTTCAATCGACTCCGGGCTCATACAAGAACGCCTTGCATCCAATATATTTCCACTGGCGCTAAACTCTTGTTCCACAGCAATGGTAGAGACTGGAGTTGAAAGGATTTGTTTGGCTATAGTGGCCAAGACTGGAAAATGCTTTTGATGCTCCTTCCACCATTGTAAAATATTAAAACTGTTATCATCAACAAACTCAAAAGATGTTGTTAGATAACTTTCAAGCTCGGGTCTCGAGCTTGTGGATGATGAAGATGAACCTCTTTTTTTTTCTTTTTAGAGCTAACAGTTGATACCCTTTAGGAAGTGATGATGATGGAATTTCAGACGGGGTCTCACTTTGTCCAACATCAATACCATAAATTCTAGCATAATTATCATATAATTCAACAAATAAAGTCCTAATATTAATACACAAAATATTAATATCAACTTTTAAATTTAAACATGTATAATACACCTCTAAATAATCTTTTAAACCATCTAATTTACAACGTGGATCAAAAACAGATGCAAGCAAATAAATACTTGGGATATTTGCAAAATAATCACACCATTTTGCCTTCATAATGCCACAACAAGATAATAACTGTTCATTATTAGCAAAATCAGATAATGCACCAACAATATTAACACTCTCAATAAGAAATAAATGTGTTGTAGGATAATAGACACCGGATAAAACATTTGTAGCATCATTAAAAACTTTTAATAATTGACAAATTTGTGTACAAATATCCCAATGATGAAGATAAAGAATAATATCACTAGCATTGTATTGCATAAAACTACATAATAAAGTCTTATATTCCTCAGTTTGACAAAGTAATTTGTAAGTAGAATTCCAACGAGTAGGCACATCACGTGAAAATCTTATAGGATGTTTGCCATGAGTATTACAAAATTTTGACCATGCTTTCATTTGTGATGGATGTCTCCACAAATAATGAATTGCATTTCTAATAGGTTCAATAAAACAATCAAGTGCTTTCAGTGCAGAAGTTTAAAATATGACAAGTGCATCTTTGATGAAAAAATTTAACACCAAAAAGAGGTTTACATAAAGTAGTTAAAGCAGGAATAACAGCAGTATTATTTGCAGCATTATCAAAACTAATTGCAAAAATTTTATCATCAATTTGATACTCTTCAAAAATAGTTTTAAGCAATCTAAAAATATTATCTGCAGTATGAGATTGATCAAAAACTCTAAATGCAATAATTCTTTTTTGCATTGTCCAATTATTATCAATAAAATGACAAGTTACACCCATGTAAGAATGCACTCGCCAATGATCACTCCATATATCAGAACATATAGAAATACGACCTTCAAAATTTTTAAAATATTTAATCAAATTCTTTTTATCTGTTTTGAAAATTTTAAAAAGTGCACGTGTGAGAGTAGTTCTAGGAACACGACATGTAGCAGGATTTAATGCTTTATGACAATAATTAATAAAACCAACTTTTTCACCAAAAGAAAATGACAAATGTTCAACTGCAACCATACGTGCTAATTCTTCTCTATTATTTGCATCGTTATAATGAAATAATTGATTGTTAGATGTAGCGTACCTTGCAATTTGTGTTTGTGATGGTGCTTTTGCCGCTTCAACTTCACTAGGGTGTTGCTTCTCTATATGCTTTCGATACGTACCATAACCTCCAGATTTGCTCCAAGAATAATTTTTACCGCAATAATTACAGATGATCACGGTTGTTCCATCGAGTTTTTCCACCTTCTTCATATGCTTCGTGAATAAATCGGATTTGGGCCGTTTCTCATGATCTATGATTGGAATTATTGGATTAGACATGGCTTCGGACATTGTGGGTGTAGAAGTATTTTGAACATCAGAAATATCATCAAGGATTTGAGGAGAAATAGGAGGAGGAGGCATCTGCATATCAATATTTTTTCGCTTGTGAGAAGAAGTAGAAGAGTTTCCACTGGCCATTAGAAAACTTAAATTGAATGAAACAATTTGAGAGAACTAAAGATCAAGAGATATGAAGATTGAGAGGAAAAGTGAGAAAACAAATAGCAGGTGAATGGATATTTATAGGTTAAAATTACTAAAAATAAAAATCAAATATTGTAATTTTAATTTTAAATGAAAATGCAACGGTCTTCAAGAATGATTCAAGACCGTTGAGCTCATTGGTAAGCTTAACGATCATCTCATAAATGATCAATCTCATTGGTAAAGAATCTAAAGATGGTATTCTCAACGGTGTTGAAGACCGTTGCCAACTAAGGTTTAAGTATGATCTTTTCCTTTGTGTTTAAAAAAATAGTTTATTTTTTTAAAATAAATTGTTATATCTTATCATGTCATGGGTCATTGAAGTGATTTTTATAAATATTTAAAATAATTTTTAAAAAAACAAATAATTTTGCATTCTTAAATTTATCGGGATGATTTTTTTATTTTTTAGTTAAGATAAATACTTTAAATAAAAATATTATATATTTTATTTAAAAATAAAAAATGGAACCGAACCGGTTCCGGTTCGGTTTTCAAATTATAAGAACCTAAACCGAACCTTAATATTCCGGTTTAAGGTTTTGGTTTGGGCAGGAGCAGTTTTTACTTCGATTAGGTTCAAAGAGTGGCAGTTCGGTTAGGATTCACGGTTCGAACCGAACCGCGGTCAGGTTTGGGTCTCTAGTTCAAACCCCCTCTCCTACAACCTTTTATTTCCCCCTTTTTTTAATTAATTAATTAATTAATTTTCTTCTTTTGACTAGCCCATTCTCTGAACTTGACTAGACCCTACCCATTCTTATGACTTGGTTAGCCTAATCATCTTGGCCCAATTCATTTTGCTAATTTGAGCCAATTACTATTCGATTTGATCTAACCAATAGTGATTAAAATCAGGCCCGAATCCAAAGCCATTTAGTTAACTGGTTGGACCAAACCCCTTTCATCAAACCCAATCCAAGCCCAACTCCTTGAAACCGGTTCACCCAAACCATTTTCAAATTGATTCATCCAAATCAACAGATTTCTAATCGATTAATCATAACCGGTTAATTAATCTAACTTTAGTTGAAATGATTAATAATTAATTAACCAGCTAACTTCTAATTAATCAAAATCAATTTGACTAACTATACCGGGTTCATTAACTTAAATGTTTTTAACCATTCTTTAATTAAGTTAATTAAAGTTAATCCTTTAATTAACTAATTAATTCCTACTCTAACCCGTCCTCTTCTTCTTCTTTCTCGGTAGAGCCTCACGGAGAAGAAAGCGGTTCGATCGCTCTGACTCCTCAGCCTTGAGTCCGACCACCGCCCTGTCGCCCACATCGCCGCCGCTGGTGCTTGCCGATTGAGGTTTCCTTCACAGTGGGAGACCGTTGGGCTCTCCCTCGTCTCTCGCCGGAGCGCGCCTGCTCACGGCCTGCTCCTCCCTCTCCGGCGTCAGGCTTGGTGGCAGAAGGCTGGTTGTGATCGTACACTCCTCCCGGTGTCTACTCTCGCTAAGCTAAAAGCATGCATGACCGGAGAACAGAGAACGGGGGATAAGAAACTCACCGGAAAGCCTTGGCCGTGGGACGTGGAGGTCGTGCGAAGAAGACAACGGCTCTGACCGGCGGTGATGAGGACCTTCTCAGCGCCTTTTTCCTTCTTTGTCTGCTCGCAGCTCTCAGAGATAACAGCGGTTCTCCTTCCCAGTAGCCGTGAGGTGCTCTTATAAGGGCTCGCGGGATGCCTTTAGAGGATATCTGGATCTCGTTGATCGCGGGGGAGAAAAACCATAATAGGCCCCTTTCCATACTTGGCCGAAATTCGAAAATCATCCAGGTTTATCCGGCGGTGGCGCGCGTTGGTGCTAGGGAAGAAGTACAGTGCCTGCCTCGGGATCGGTTCTCCATCCGATCGAATGGCTAATGGCTTGACCGCACGGTGAGGGCGCGCGTTTCATTGCCTCTGCTGGAGGATCGAGCGGCTGGATGGATGCCTCGAGATTAGACCGTCTTAGAGTATCTCATCTTAGCCGTCCAACCGCTTACACAGGGGGCCACTCAGGTTATTTGCGCAAGGGCCCCTCCTCTTTTCCAATTTACCATCGGGTCCCTATTCTGTGAGAGAACGCACAATTACTTTCTAATCCTTGATCTTTCAGTATTTACACTTTGGTCCTTCGTCCAGAGACAAGCGCTTTTACTTTGCAATCTTCAATCTTTATAAAATCACTTATAGGTCCTTGGCAACCCAATAATTTAAATTTGCAATTTAAATTAATTTTTCCTTTCCTTTCTTAATTAAACCAAATCATACCAACTTAGGACATTCCTAATTTAATTAAATCAATCTTGATTTAATCAATTTAACTTCCCTTCTTCCATCTAAGTTCCAATCATGATCATCATCAAGGGTTACCATATTTAATTAAATTGGTAACTTCTATTTAATTAAATAAATCACCAATCAATCTAAACTAAATCAAATAAATTTATGCAGTAAATTTATCCATTCCTTATAAGTCTCTTCATTTACCGAAATGTACTTGGATCTTATTCAAATCCCCAAAATGCCCTTTAGCACTTTAATTAACTACGAATTAATTTAGAGGAAATATTTAAATCCTTTATTTCAATGTAAAATTTTGGATTTTACACTATGACACATTTATGGCGTAAATCTCATCGTTTCAAGGGGTTTAGGCCTTTTTCAATTTCACTAGGATGAGGGGTATTCTTGGTACTTTGAGTTTTATTTCAATTAGGATTTCGTGTTTCACTATAAATAGTCGATTGTAATCGCCATGAAAGGTATCCTTTTGATCAATAAAATTTTTCTTTGAATTTGAAAATTCAATTTTTTGGAGGATTTCATGACTTTTTTTTTTGTTCGTTCGATTGTAATCGAAATAACAACTTCAAGGTAATTGCTAACATGTAATTGAAACAATAGTTTCAACAAGAACAATAAACGTTTTCGCTAAAAAAATAAACGGAAACCCCAAATAATAAAGGCTTTTTCTAAAAAAAATAAACGAAAACCTCGAATAATAAATGTTTTCGCTAAAAAATAAATAAAAAACCCTGAATAATAAACGCCTCATTTAAAAATTAAACAGAAACTCCGAATAATAAATGCTTTCACTATAAAATAAATGAAAACCCCGAATAATAAACGCTTTCACTAAAAAATAAACGAAAACCCCAAATATAAACTCTTCTGCTAAAAAATAAACAGAAATCCCGAATAATAAATGCTTTCGCTAAAAAATAAACTTTTTTGGTAAAACAATAAACAAAAACCCCAAATAATAAACGCTTCAACTAAAAAATAAACGGAAACCCCGAATAATAAATATTTTCGTTAAAAAATAAATGGAAACCACAAAAAATAAACGTTTTCACTAAAAAAATAAATGGAAACCCCGAATAATAAACATTTCGCTAAAAATAAATGGAAACTCCAAAAAATAAAATCTTTCACTGAAAAATAAACGGAAACCCCGAATAATAAACATTTCGCTAAAAAATAAATGAAAACTCCAAAAAATAAACGCTTGCACTATAAAATAAACGGAAACATCGAATAATAAACGTTTTTGCTAAAAAAATAAATGAAAACTTTAAAATTAATGTTTCTCTAAAAAAATAAATGAAAACGGTAAAAAATAAATAAATAAACTTTTTCGCTAAAAAATAAACAACCCCCAATTAATTAAACATGGGGCTAGAGAGAAGAGCAACGGAAACTCGTGAAGCTAGGGAGACTAACATAGAGAAGATGAAACAGCTACTTCTGAGGGTGAATGGGTATTCTCATAATTTCTTGTATTAAAAACCTATATTATAAGTCACATGGCCATTTTCATAATTTCAGCAAGCCCTTTAACACCGTTAGTGGGTTGCTAGACTCACTGTTGGACAGGTGCTCTAAAGACAATCACCTTTGACCCTTTATGTACAAATTTATTTATTTAATAAAAGGTTTCTTCATTATTTGGATGTTCACTACTATAAATATATAACTATATAAATATGATACGAGATCTTAAAATCTAATTAATGAAGTCAATGATACAACATTTAGCATGAAGGAAATTATGATAGAGATCATAATGTGGTATTCCTACTGTAAAATCCAAGAATTTTAAGAATAATAAAGGTGTTAAAGTTTTCTTAAAATTTAATTATTAAGTTAAATAGTTTTCCCTAGAAAT
Source organism: Dioscorea zingiberensis (assembly GCA_026586065.1). NCBI lineage: Eukaryota > Viridiplantae > Streptophyta > Magnoliopsida > Dioscoreales > Dioscoreaceae > Dioscorea > Dioscorea zingiberensis. The sequence goes on from CM048819.1 coordinate 11,599,626, forward strand.
GAAAATTTAAAAACCCTAACTAGGGTTTATGGTGTCCATAAGGACTTTATAGTAATTTTTAAACAGTTTGGGGACTAACGGATAATTATTCCCGCCATGTGGATGGACCAAGAGTAATTTAGAAAGAGATAGGGATCTCCGGGTAATTTTCCGTCAAACCTCTCATATACATTGTTTGACGGTCACGCGATTAAAACATCAGATGGTTACTCATCGCTGGCGTCAATAACGCCCCCGCGTAGCGCCACGCGTACGAGCCCCGGAACAAATCCATCCGTGGATCTTTGGATCCAAGGCGGCTTAGAGAAAGAAGTTATAAAGGGTGACCTCACCTGCATCGTCAATCTAGACCCCTCATCTACGGATCGCTTAATAGAGGCAATGGATTAAATCGGCCGTTAAATCTTCACACAATCCTAGTCATTTGATAGGATCGAAGTCACGATCCCAAAGGCAACTACCGTTCTTCTTCAAGAATGGCAAGACGCCACCGCGTACCGGCCATTTATCAGGGCGTTATGCATCAGGAGAGGCGTTGCAGCCGTCGCCATTATCGCCAAGTTAACGCCTTTGACGCCTCCTCTTCTTTTCACTCCTATAAAAGCCGGGGCCACGGCTGAGGAATAGTATCAAGCCCTCGAGGAAAACGAAGCACCACCGCGAGAAGGGACTCGTCGGGGGATGAGCAACGGAGGAGGGAGGAAAGTTCCTCGAGCTCGCGGCCTTCCCGGAATTTGATGCCGGTCTGGACGAAGAAGGAGCCCCGAACGGAAGAGAAGACCTGCGGCTCGAAGCTCACCGGAGAGTCGAACGCTACCGACCGTAGCCAAGGAGCTCCCGGGGAGGTGTGGTTGTCGTCCACAGCTTCTACGGTAAGTTTCTACTCCCTCCGAGCCTCTGGAGTAATGTGCATGTGTTGAGGGTCAAGTTATGTCTGTCGGAGATGAGGGGTGGTGGCCGGCCGAGAATTTGGGCACGGTGGAGAAGTAGGCGGCGGGTGCAGCCTCACAGAGATAAGTCGCGATAGGGAGGTCCTAGTTGAGTAGGAGATGACGCAGTGGAGCTCCTACCGCTTTTCCGACTTCACGTGATCTCGTGAGTCTCAGGTGGATCACTGCCGCGTATGAGCTATAAGAAGAAAAAAAATAGTAATTGTTTTAATTAATCCGTATTAATTAATTAGTTTATAATAATAAAAAAAAACTATATGTGGTGTGACAATTAGTCCAATAATTGTTAATATAGTTTTGATAATTTTTATTAGGTGTGACACTTATTTAATAGAATAGTTTGACATTTTAGTTAATTAATAGAAGGCTAATGTTTTAACTAAAATGTTAACTTAGTGGTTCGACATATTATTTGTGGTATTGTTAACTTGGTTAAGTTTTGTTATTTATTAAATTGTGAAACTTAGGCATGTGACATTTAATTGAGGTAATAAAAGAATTTTTTATTATTTCTTGAGTATGGTTTCAACCTAGGAGGAAATAATAATCATTTGCTATTTCAAACTTAGGTTGTGTGACATCTAATTGGGACTAATTATACGAAATAATGTTTTTGAGGTATATTAACAAAAGGTTAATTGTAATATACATATAGTTAAGTAAACTATAAAGGTGTGGCGATTTAATCTACGTATGAAGGATAATGTCTTAATTAGAATAACAACTTGGGAGTTGTGACAGCTAATTAACAATTTGAAAACTAAGGTTTTAAATAAAGATTAAACCTTAGTGTGACATTAAATAGATAATGTCTCCATTAAAGATAAAGATACTAATAATCAAATAGTTGTATAGTTCGGTAACTATATGGAACTGTGAGAGCGTGACATGATAATTAATAATTATTATGAATATTTGAAATGAAATAAATAGAAATTAATTAATTAATTTCTTAAATTTTGATAGTTAGTTGAGCTATAAGAATTGTTTAGCAAGGAAGTCAATAAGTTCAAAGAGAGTTATCAAATGACCAAAATGCCCTTCTAGAGTAAAAAGGCTAAGATCAACTTAACTTGAGACTCAACTCAACTAAAGTGACCCAATAAAAGTCAGGACTTGACAAATAGGCTAGAGTTGACTAGATTTGACCAAAGTAGGTCTAAAAGTCAACTAAGGGACAATCAAAGCGGGGATAAGGGCCTAGAACTCAGAGATGGTCCTTAGGACCGTTAATTGGCCTAAGCCCAATAAGAATGTAAGGCATGCATGTACACCTAAGGACATAGAAATATTATGGGAATACTGCTTCTAATAGGACCTCTGCATGCCGATACTCTGGGAGTTGTGTGGAAGCCTAGAGGAAGCTAGAAGGGACATCTAGTACCCAAAGCCGGAGGTAAGTTCACTTGCCTAGTTTTCACCCCGATAGCAGGATTCTTGGACTTGCTATGTATTCTTAATACATTTATCGCTGTTACCATACATCTTTGTTCTTATCCTGCTCTTGAATCACAAGCATGTATGCTTTGTCTCACTGAGACGCTATGTCCCATTTGCTATGTTTCTACCCGCTCGATTCAAAGTGAGCTAGGGGAAGCTCAATTTTGGGAACGTTCGGGGATAGGACCCCGACTTTCACGAGAACCCTACAGGAGAAACAAATCTACGGAGGTCTCACCGTCAGCCATGGTACAATCGCAGTTAACACGAAGAAGAGGTAGTTCTACCCGATCTTTTGACTGAGGTCAGCGACCATCTAGGTCGTAATTATATCCAAAAGTTTGGACATACGGTAGTAAACTCTCAAGTTCTCTTAGAACTCACTACAGAAGCCCGAGGGCTTTTGTAGCGAGGGTCGACCCTCTTTGACTTGTTTCAAGTGGTGGACTCCTAGGACTTTGTTGTTGATTCTATGATCCACATTGACCGCTATTTTTTTCCTTTTGATAACACCGCCGTAATTTGTGAGGGGTACTACTGAGCTTTCCTTCAAAGCTCGTGTATTTCTTTTCCTCCTCTTACAGCATTAGGGTTTAGAGGGGGGAAGAAGCTTGAGAGGGACTCAGGAGACCAAGGTTTATAGGAGTCTCGCTTATCTTTATTTTATGAACTTTGTTATTTGTGGGACGTATAGGGGACCAACTTCTATAGGGCCTATGGACCCTGTGACTCTATGTTCATGAACTTGAGTTTGTGTTTATTATGGCCATTTATCCGCTTATCACATTATTGTGGGCCTTGTATTAGAGTTGAGTTTATCTCTTCTTCAATACAGTAGGTCATTGACAGCTTTCGAGGTCCCGGATCCTGCCGGCGCTACACCTACCATGTGTAATTATATAAGTGTTTATATATAAATAATATAACATATGTCCTAATAGAACCCAAATCCCAATTTAAATAAAATTCAAATATATCTTAATCCTAATGTGGATATATTTAGAATTAAAATTTAAATGTCCTAATCTTAATTGATTTAAGATTCCCTCTTCAAATAAATTATTTGGGTTATACCTCAAATACCAAAATTGCCCTTGAGAACACATATCTCGAAGCAATCACAAAGTACAAAATTGCCCTTGAGAACATATCTCGAGGCAAATGCAAATTACAAAATTGCCCCCGAGAACATATCTCGAGGCAATCCCGAATTTCAGGATAGCCCGAACACAAATCCCGAGGCGATTATTATTATTAGTAATAAAATAAATAAATAATGATATTCGGCTAAATTTTAAAGTTTAATTCAAAATTTAATTAAATTTTAAAATAGGGATTTGGTCTTATCCCTTCACCTCGTTACGAGAGTTGGGATCTCGCGGAGGCAGGCACGCTAAAGGATAAGAATGAGACAAAAGATAAAAAGGGGAGGAAGGAAAAATTTTGTGAGAGGAGAGAAATTTTGTCAGAAAAATTGCTTTTGGTCAAGAGAAACTCATTGCCATTATCCACCAGACAGAGAAGGTGAAATTTTTTTATTATTTTATATATAATATAAAGCCTTAGAACCCCTCCCGTTTTATTTTCGTTCGTATTGGAGATCTAAGGGACATAAGTACACATAGTTTTGAGGGAGAGTGAGGTTGGAGTCATAAGCAGGAAATGAAGAAAATAATATATATATATATATATATATATATAAAAAGAGTGATATGTATATGTATTGCATATTATGTTTCATAAAAATATATAAAAATAAATAAAACAAATAAATAAAAACTTGGTTCTTCATCTATGGGCGGCTGGGCCATCAAGGCTTTCCTCCATCTCTGTGCCTTGGCCGCCGGCCCACCCTCTTCATCTCTGCCTCACCAGTCGCCATCGTCGGAGAAGAAAGGGAAAACTCCGGATTTCGCCGTCGCACCCAGCCAACCCGGATCTCGCTGACGCCGAAGTCTAGATCTGGCCGTCGTGCTCCCGGAGAAGAAAGGAAGGCCGTCAGCCCTCTCTCTCTATGCCACCGCCTCCATCTTCTTGCTTGAGCCGCAGCGCCGTCAAGCCCAGCCGCTGCCACTCTCTCTCCAGCCACCACCGTTGAAGCCCTCTGCCGCCGCCGTAGAAGTCTCCAGCCGCCGCGCCGCCGTGCCGCCGAGGTTTCTACACCTCCGCGTCACCGACGTCCCTGCTGTCTCTGTTGAAGCTGATTGCCCCTACTACTCCGGCGTTCTAGCTTCGAGCTCCGATCATATCACAGTCCTGAACAAAGTCGATGTCACAAAATCAGAAGCCCTCCAAAGCCGGTGTCGGCGGTGTTGTTCCCCGAATTTCTCCTTGAATGTTATTTCCTACCCGGTTAATGGGGCTGCCAAGTCCTTGAAAATGGAGGCGTGGGCTTCAACTGAAGGCTTGTTGTTTTAGTGTCATCTTGCCTCAACGGGATGAGGCAATCTTGTTTGCTACAGCTCTAATGCTGAAGATGAAGGGGAATCATTGATACATTGGTTCATGGTGACGAATCCTTGCAATGAAGATATATAAAGAAGAAAAGGCATGGAAGGATTGAACTTGGATCTTATACAGGAGAATTCAGAGTGTTGTAATTCCTTGAGGATCGCATTGAAGTTGTCTTCATTAAACTCTGCAGAGATTATCTGTCTAGAAGGAACTCGACAGGGTGTGTAACACCCTAATCCTTTCTAGGACCCAGGTGTCACACCAGCCAGGTCAGGGAGTGAACCCCGGCCTAAGGCTGTATAAAAACATTAATTACTCAAAATCAAACTATTATAAGGGAAACATAAATCCAAGTACAACATTATTACAACCCATAATGTTTTAATGTCTCACACAAATCTAGAAGGGAGTTAACATTCTCCTCAAATAAAACACCATAAGACAAGATACTCAAGCAGGCCAAGTAGCCGTGAGCCGCCTATGGGAATCCAAACCTAACTTCCTCCCACGCTAGGGGCCATAACCCTACTTACTTCTGCAAAGAGAGTATGAGGAGCTACGTTGTTCTGAGGGACTAATTAACACCAGTTTATAAACCATGGCCTTCAATTCCAATTAATAAAATACCGAAGGTAATAATACAAATTCTGAACAATGATTTAAAACATGTATAACAGTATATGGATCATAATGAAAATCATGGCCATGTTCAATAAAAACATATATCATGCTTTTGATTAATTCTTTAGTCTTTTATAATCAGAACAGGAATTAATTTCCACAAATGTCCTGGCTGACCGCATCATGCCAAGAGGCCTTCCTAAGAGCAACGTGAAGGTGACAAACTATGGAAACAATCCTCGCCTCGAGGGAAATAAATTCCACACTTGTCCCGGCCGACCATTGACATGCCGTAGTTCCTGTAGCACCACGGAGGTGACAAACTATGGAATTAAATCCTCATCTTATATCATATTAGTGTCATCTACACTTCTACTCGTATAGCTACATCTGTGGAATAAACCAACTCAATATGTCTCCGGTCAAGTCAACACAACGACCGTGAGCTATAAGAGGATATACTTATCCTAGGCACTCGAAGAGTACGGGAAGGGGGTTTTTGTTTTCTTAAAATCAGAAGGGTTGAAAACAGATAGTTGGATGAGTAAAAAATAGAGATCATATAAACCACCCCTTCTCTAACCTAGTACCGTACTCTCTGGCTCTATCGTAGAGCCACGTCTGGCACAGGCATATATTCAAGTATGATGCAATGCACTAATACGTTCATCATGGCAATTTCTATAATATACACAGTTTTCACATGCTTTTCATAAACATAACTACAAACTCCGAATAAATCGGCAAATAATGCTTGAAAACTGAAAGGCATTTCACGAACAACATAACTACTTCATAACATGAAGTCTCAAAGATCAATATGAAGCATGCTTGAAAACTACAAACATTTCATGATCATCATACGAGTTCCTAACATGAAATCTTCAAAATTCAATGCAATCCAAAATACAAATAAAATAATTTAAACTTTACAAAGAGTGTTCCCTCACCTTAATATTGCTTAGATCCCTAGGATTGGTCGGCTCTTCCAGTTGTGACTTGATCCTTGCCCTTCCCTTGTCCTAGAGAACAAAATACGGATATTCAGGAATACGAATCCGTATTCTTAACTTGTATTCTTATTTAAAGCTCAAAAGAATACGATTGGTTTTATCAACTATACTTAAAGTATAATTCCTCTTAGTACGACTTCGTATTTTTAAAGAATGAAAAATACGGATTTGTTTCCATAGAGATTTAACATAGTCTGCTTGGACGCTTCATACTTCCGATCCGGAAGCCCGATCGGGTCGATCAAATATTCGTTACGAAGGTCTCTCGACAACCTTTCTAACGATATAAAATACCCCGATTGGGGGAAATTTCATGGGCTAAATTCATCCCGAAAGGGACTCTACATGAAATCTAACAAAATTTTAAGGTAGTTTCCCTATTTCTAGGGTTCAAATTTATACAACCATTCATCAAATAAAGGAATTAACATGCAAATTCATCCATCCATTAGGCCTTCTAATCTCCAATTAGCAGCCCCTAATTCCCTTAAGGTCATGCATCAAGTTATAATTTTCAACTTCAAACTTAGTGCTTTACTTGGAGAGAATGGATCTAATGTCTTTGATGTAGGGCCGCAAATTGGCGGCGAACGGGCGGAAAGAAAATAGCCGTCGGGTACAAAGCTGCGCAGGGATGGCGGCGTGTGATGGTGCCGCGGCCCAGCAAAGAGGCGGACGACCTGGCTCGTCCCAAACCGCACGCCGCAGAGGGCCTGAGCTACGTGGAGCAAATAAGGAGCCGTGAGCACGCTACGGGATATCGCCCGGCACAAGGCGCCGCCGGAGGTGGAGGCCGGGCCGCCACCAAACCGCAGCGGTGACGGTGGGTGGTGGCGCCAGGGTGGCCCTGTGGCAGGAAGCTAGGTCGCCGGCGGGGGAAGAAGAAGGCACCACGCGCGTAGGGAAGAAGAGGGTAGACGCCGATCTCGCCGAGACACGATGATCGTTGATGGAGAAGAAGGAGGCGCAGTGGTAGCCGGCTCAAAGAGGAAGGAGAGGGAGAGATGAGAAGCTCAGACTTCTCTCTCTCTTTCTCATTTATATATATAAAAGAAAACACTTTTACTTTAATAAAGGGGCTTTACCAAAGAAGCCTTTATCATTTTCAAAAAGAAAAATCCTTATTTATTATTTATATTTTATTTTATTTGTTTTTCCTTTTTACTGTTTGAGCACGGGAGAGAACTAACACCCCGACCAGATCCGTATATTACGGCTGGTTGAATGAACTTTTAATATTATTATTATTATATTATTTTAATAATTCTTTACATCCTATCGGTGGCCATGTGTCCCATCAGAGCTTCACGGTCGCATCTACGCATCGAGATCCTGGTCTTTCGGCTTTGACCCGTCAATCCTGCTTTATCGGGACTCATATTTTTGTCCCGTATTTCCAACCAATTAATTGTGATTGATTAACACTAATTAAATCCACCAACTAATTAACCGTAATTAATCTCTCTAATCCATCTCCGACTATTTCATGTCCAATTCGGCCTGGCCCAATACGGCCTTCTCGGCCCAATTGGTTACGAGTTCGGACTTTAGTTTCATAATTTTCTGATTTTATTAAATTTATTTTGTTAAACTAATTAACCGAATTTATGTGTTAATTAATCCCATGGTTTTCTCCAGAAATTAATTATTTAAATCATGGAAATTTTCAGGGCGTTACAGGGTGATGTTAGAGCCTCTTGTAATCTGTTTCAGCTATGTATGTAATGGAGGGAGATGGCATTGTCAATCCAATTACCATCATGGAACCTGCAATCTGTGAGAAGGAGTATGGGAAGCTGGTGTCCTTGCTTTAAGCCGTGTTCCCAGCGAGCATTGCTCCTTTATTGTTTCAAAATCTGCTGTTCTTGGAGTATTATATGTTGTGACTGCTAAGAAGGTTTAAGGATGAGGCTGCTGTGTTGCTACAAAACATAAAAAAAAACAACAGGAAGAAAGCCACAAAGAAGCAGCTGCAGTGGCTTGCCATTTTTTGCATCTCAAATTTGTTAAGAAGAACTGGAATGGTAGTTTTGGATATGATTGTATATTGAATTTTGATGGGAAAAGGGATGTTAAAATTCAAGGATTGATGTAATCCAGAAGAGTTCCAATGCTCACTTTTTTTTCTGAAAATTAGTATTATTGATAGTGCATACCACTTGTTCGATGAAATTCCCCATTGAAAGTATTATTTAGTACTTGATGTTCGATGAGTATTATTTGTTGCTACCATAAAAGGGAAAGAGGCTACTGCTGTGTGAAGAGGTGGCTGCAGAAATTAGAGGCCTGCTGCATGAAAATGGATAAGAAAGAGAAGAGAAAGTAGAGACAAGCCCATTCATATTGAAGCTGTTGAAGAATTCAGGGAAAAGGAAATCTGATGGCATAGTTCGTACTCACATAAAGAGCCAAGTCGAGTTCTACAACTATCAGTTCCAAAGCAATAATACATAGCTCAGAAAGTTCTGATAAAAATGATTCACCACTGCAACATCTTATGACAAGGCAATAAGCCATAGGCATGGAGTATTCTTGCTTGGATAAATGTGTTAAAAAAAATCTAATAATTTAAAGGACAGTTTTCTTTATAAGAATGAGAAGAGAAAAAGAGGAATGCAATTTCTATTTCAAAAGAGCTCTTGTTCAATGGGGATATTGAAGCTGTTCTAATAAATCCATGAAGGATAAAGCTGCAGAAGGAGAATCTTCTTGATGTTTGATGAAATTTTCCAAAGAAGGCATGAAACTTGAAATCAATAAGTTACACTATGATGGCTGCTATGAGGTTATCCTGAGAATTTAAAAAAAATGTAATCACTGCTTCTAGTGGTGGTCCTTTAGTAGAAAAGTCTTCAAAAATCTATGACTTGGTCAAACATGGCACAAAACAAGTCATGTAAGCAATCTTGTATAAAGAAGTGGAGAAATTCTTCTGAAGTCATTTGTGGAAAGCAACATGAAATTCTCAGCAATAAAGTCAAAATATCCCTTTTGTAAATGTTGCATTAATGGTTGAAACATGGGATTGACGTTATGTAAAATCCAAGGAATTTTAAGGAAATAAGTGTGTCAAAATTTTCTTTAAAATTATTTGTTAATTCAATAATTTCCCTGGAGAGTTAAATGAGGACTTAATAGTGGGGGAAATCAAACCCTAATTAGGGTTTATGGGGGGACCAGAAGGACTTACTCGCAATTTGTAAAGTCTGGAGGACTAGAAGATAATTGTCCTTTCTCACAGTCTTGGACTAAATTGCAACATAAGAGGGGAGAAGGACTTCTGGAAAATTTTCCATAGAAAAATCTCTATACGAGTGAACCAACGGTTGAGATTAAATCATCTCAGACCGCGGTTGATCTCGAAGCGTTATAAAGGCTCACATGGAGCCACGTGGCGAGCTTAGATTGAATCCATCTGATCGTATACCAGATACAAGGCACGTAGAGAAAGATTGATGAAAGTGACCCTACGGTGAGGGCATATACAAGACCACTCATCTTAAGATGAGTTAGGATCTCGAGGCATAAACTGAGAATCCAGCCTTTGAGCGAAATCAGATCTCAGCCGTTGATCTGGCTGGTGTTAGATCCGAGGCTTTGGAATTGAATCTCAGCCATTGAAGTGGATCAAGAGATCCTCACCCCACATCCGAGAGACCACATCTCAAGGCATCTCCACCGTTTCTCAGCTGCATGAAACCGACCGTGCGTGAGCCTCGCCGGTTCTCCTGTGCGTTCTGGCGAGGATGGTCATGCCGCCGGTACGAGGTCAGCGGGCGTTGGCGACGTTCGGTCTGGCCTTCCAGGGGCTATAAAAAGGGGGACACCACCCCCACTGTTTTGTCACACAGCAAGCTAGAGAGGTCGGAGAGGAGGAGAGGTGCTCCGGTAGGCGATCGTCTCTTTCCGTCCGCGGTCGAGTGCGGAAGCCGTCGCAGCAGTCTTCAGGTGGAACAGAAGGCTAGAACTGCGACTGAGGAGAGGTAGAGGCCACGGTTGGAGTTCGCCGGAAAATCAGAGAAGCACCACGCGACGCCGGGAAGCTCCCTGTTGGTGCTAACTGTCGTCCTCAACCTTCCGGTAAGAGCTCTCTTCCTCGTCAGTAGCGTTTAGGAGTAGTAGCGCATGCATTGTTGGTGTGTGAGCTCGTCGGAGAGGGTTGTTCCCGCGGCCGAGCACTTCAAGGATCTCCGGCTGATGGCCGCGGTGGCGGTCTTTGGAAGAGCCGTGAGTGGGACGTGAGACTTCCTGTGGTGGAGACCGAGCACAAGCAGGTGCCCGGAACGTGCCTGAGAGGAAGGCCGGTGGCGTTGAAGCCACGGCCGCGCGCGCGAGAGAAAGGAAGAAGAAGGTTAAAAAAAATAAAAATAAATATTAAAAGGGGTAATGTTTTAATTAAAACAAATGACTATAGGGGTGTGACGGTTATTTAATTAGTTGTGAAACTTTGATAGTATGATAAAAATCTTGTTCATTACTTAGTGTGATCAATATTGCTAAACATGGAAATTTAAAACTTAGAGATGGATAATTAATTCATTTCATACTTTAGAAGTGTGACAAAAAAATTGTTCTATTGGACAATTTAATAGATGGTTAATAGTTCTATGAAAACATATAGATGTGACAAATTATTTAAGTAGATAATTTTTCATATGCTATTATATGTGTGACGATTAATTGATTAGTTTTGTATAGTTACAATAACTATATGGTACTATAGTTGTGACAAAATCAATTAATTTACTAGTAGCGATAAATAAATAATTTGAACTATATGAGTGTGACATATTAAATTTGATTAATCAACTAGGTTGATTTAAAGATCTTGATAAGATTTTAAATCTTGGTAATGTGACAAATTTAGTTGATTAATGTTGGAATAATTTGATACATTATTAAGGTTATTAGATACTTTTAATAAACCTTACGGTGTGACGACGATTAATCAAATTAAGTTGATTAAATCAAAACAACGTAGTTGAAAGATTGGAGATTGAGCTCAGCCAAATCAGGACATGATATAAACTACTAACATGAGTGGGGTAGTATTGTTAAATGATTTTAAGGTGAACCCAATCCAAATGACTAAAAATGCCCCCTTTTTTTGGTAAAAAGGGGCTAAGGTCAAGCTAAACTGTGAAATGGGCTGAAAATGGGCCCAATTCACCTAAAGTGGTTAGAGATGACTAAATAGGGTTTAGACTCAACAAGTAAACTAGAGTTGACTAGGTTTGACCAAGTTGGGTCCAGAGACATCTAAAGGACATGAAAACATGGGAAAATGACCAGAAACCCGAGAGAAGGTCTTAGGACTTGTTAGTGGGCCTAGGCCCAACAGAGACGATAGACATGCATATGTAACTAGAGACTCGCTGAAATCTTGACTCTAATAGAGCCTATGTATGCCAGATACTCTCGGGGAGACGTAAGGCATTCCAAGAGATTCTAGGAAGACTTTTAGTCTCACCAGGAGGTAAGTACACCTGCCTAGTTCCCACCCGGTTTCGGGTTTTTCTTGGACTTGCTTATGCCTTGATTTCTTATGCTTCATTGATAACATACATGCGTCATTATTTATTTTGGAATCCTGTTGAGCATGTATGGTTATTTTACGGGATGTTGGTATCCCTGTTTGCTATGGTTTACTGCCCGGACTCGGTGGAGCTCGGAGGCTCCGATAGGGGAATGTTCAGGGACAGGACCCTCTAGCATTTCTCACGCCTTGCCGTGAGAGGCAATTCTGCAGTAGTCTTACTGTTAGTGGGCATGGTACACCGTGTTAACACGTAGGAGAGAGGTAGTTCTACCACGGAGAGGTAGTTCTACCGACTGCGGCCAGGAGGGGTCGAATCCACCCAAGGTGGCGTCGTGCATAAAATAACCGACATATTGGTAGGAGTGATCCTTGAGTTTTCTTGAAACTCATCACAGGGGCTCGAGGGCTTCTGTTACCAGGGGTCGTACCTTTGGATTGTTTCTGGTAGACTCCTAGGGTTGTGTTACTTGGTATTGTGACCTCATTGTTTGACATATTGCTTATTTATGTCTTTGTAACCCTGCAGGGGTACTTACTGAGCTTTCCATTCGAAAGCTCATGCATTTTGCTCTTTCTCTATTCTACAGATTCCGAGGTTTAGAGGGAGGAGCTGGGGAGATGTTGATAGGAGATCCGAGGTCTGGGAGTCTCCTTTTTCCTTTATTTTGTGAGCTTTATTATGTGTAGGACCCGTATAGGGACCAGACTATTATAGGGCCTATGGACCCTGATGACTTTATGTTCTTTTGAACTCGAGTTTATTTTATATTATGGATTGTTATCTGCTTATCACCTTTCTAGGCCTTGTATTTGAGTTGAGTTTGTCTCTTCTTGAATACTTCCTGTCTGTTGACGCGCTCGAGGTCCCGGGATCCGGATCGGGGCGTGACAACTCCGCCATCGACTTCTCACTCGCATAGCTCGCCTTCACAAATGAGATCCACGTGCCTTTGCTGCCAAGACCTTCTCGATCTCGGCACTGACCACCATTAGATCCGTCTCCTCGTTGCCTCCGTCGCTAGATCATCAATAACAATAGCATAAACATTTCATTCTTAAATTAAAACTAAAAATATAAAAAAAAGAAAACAAAAGAAAGCAAGAAAGAAGAAAGCTACATGGAATCAAGCACCATAAACCACCATTGTTCCACATTACAAAAAATAATCCAAGATATCACAAGAAACAAGAGATTCATGGTGAATTCAGAGAAGAATAAACACAAAACTCAAAATCCAGTGGGATTCCACTAATCGAGATGGAACTCATGACCACAACGGAGCTTGACCGTAGACCAAGTCCTGGTGGCCCTATCGATGATATCAAGATAGATCAAGCAGATGGTGCCGCTATCGCTCTCACCGGTTTCGCCGTGCTCTTCTCGTTGGGCACCGGAGGGATCAGGAACAATCGCCGGAATCCCGAGAGAAGTCAAACCCGGCGGCGGGAGAGGAGGCCGCGCAACTGAAGGGGAGTTGATGTTGTTAATTATGTTATGTTATGTTAAATGAATAATTAATTAATTAAAAAATATTTTAGTTGTAATTAAATATGTGACGTGGCAGTCTATGTGGCCATTCCGGCGGCCACGTAAGATTAATTTCACCGGAATCCTCTGGGTAACCTCCCGGTGAAACAAAATCGATGTTCAGTATCCAAAAAGATACAAATTGAAATTCGATAACTAAAGTGAGATAAGTGCATAGTTTGGTACCCCACCAAGATTTTTACTATGAGATTTTGTCACATTTCATGGCTTTCCGTCCAAGAAAGTAGAATAAGAAAGAAAAATTGTGCTGCTAAAATTATTTTGTTTCAAAAAATTAAAAAACATGAAATAACACAACTGATTAAGCCGGTAAATTTTTTTATTTTTCAGTTGGGATTTTTCAAAAAAATCTATGTTTGAAAAATCCCTATTTGTATAAATTAAGCCTCTTTAATCTAGGGAAGTACTTACACAGTTACACAATGTCACAGTGGATGTCTTTTTCTTATAAACGGGCGTAGATAATTTTTTATGATATTCATTGCATATACCCATATTAGTTAATAACAATAATATCATTGAACAACACAAAACTCAAATTTAACAGTTAATTACAATCAAGAGTTCCTATGTTTTTTTATGAATAATCAAAGTATTTTTAATGAATTTAATATTTTAAAACAAATATTCTGAATAATTTAAATATTTTATAGAGAGAGAGAGAGCTTTATCAATTTTCAATTTTGATAACAAGAGTAAGTATATGTAAAATGATAAATTTGTAGGAAAAAGTTGTTTGAATGAGTGTTGTCCACTCATCTTTTCTTGGGATCATCAACATGATCATCTCGAAAAAAAAAATGAGTGGATGGCACTCATTCCGATAGGTCATTGACAACCCATTTAGATTAGAGCAACTTTAGTGGTTGAGCTATACAAGAGCTCATGCCCATGCCACCTCATCAACTAATTAACCTCATCTCCATTAATCTTTCCCTCATAGTGGTTGACTATCCATTATATTATGATATGGGACCCACTATAATATCATTCATCATTTCAATTTTTCATAATAAATATTTCATTAAAATGTATTTATCTCATAAAAATATTTTAATATTTAATAATAATAAATAGAATATATATGAAAAATTAAAATATTAAAATATCTAAAAAATTATATGTTTTTTATGAAAAAATATGAAACAATTTAATATAAATTAAACGTGATTAAAAATATTACATAATTAATGATGTTAATAATAGATAAATAAAACGAAAAAGTAAATGCCAAAAATACTGATTTTCATCTTCGTTCGCTTCGAAATGCTGCCAAATATGCTCCACCAAGTCAGATCGAAGTTGATGATGCACTTCTTGATCACGTAGTTCCGCATTTCTTCTCAAGTACTGTTGAAAATCTTGAATGCACCCTTGACTAACAAGGATCGGAGCTTCACCTTCATTGTCATCCCAATTTGTGATTGTATCTCCTTCATCTTCAACAATCATATTATGCAATATTATGCATGTGTATATTATATCTTTCAATTTTTCCCTATGCCAAAAGCGGGCAGGGCCACGTACAATTGCCCACCGAGATTGGAGCACACCAAATGCTCGCTCAACGTCCTTTCGTCCATCCTCTTGCATTTGCTTGAACTTGCTCCTCTTCGGGTCTTCCGGATATGAGAAACGTTTAACGAATGTAGCCCAATTTGGATATATACCATCAACAAGATAATATCCTTTTCTGTATGTTGTGCCATTAACGGTGAACTGAACTTCTGGAGCGTATCCATATAATGTCATTAAACAAAGGAGATTGGTTGAGTACATTTATGTCATTATTAGAACCTGCAACTCCGAAGAATGATGCCAAATCCATAGATCTACTGAAGCAACCACTTCTAGCATAATTGTTGGAACCCCTTGATCACCTCGAGTGAATTGGCCTTTCCATGCAACTGGGCAATTCCTCCAATGCCAATGCATGCAATCTATGCTACTAAGCATGCCAAGAAAGCCATGACGCTCAGAATGCAATTGAAGTAAACATTCAACGTCTTCATTATTGGGTCTTCTAAGATACTTTGGCGCGAAAATTTCAATCACACATCGACAGAATTTGAATAAACATTCAATTGCAGTACATTCAACAATCCTTAAATATTCGTCATAATGATCAGCCGGTGCTCCGTATGCTAATTGCCGAATAGCAGTAATACATTTCGTAAGTGGTGAAAGTCCCCGTTTACCAGTTGCATCAACCCTCAATCGAAAATATTCTGAATGATTTTCAAGGGCTTCCACAATTCTAAAAAACAACACTTTACGCATGCGAAATCTTCGACGAAATATATTATTAGGATAAACTGGTTCATCGGCGAAGTAGTCACTTACCAGTCTTTCGTGTCCTGTTTCACGATCACGATTTAATTAAATACCTTCGGCTTTTTCTACGATTGTTGGACGTCTCGCTTTGTTTCCGCTTTTTTCCATTCTTCTAATAACATACCCATCTTCTCTTCAGAATCATCCATCAGCTCATCTATTAGAAATTGTTTCACTTGTTCCATATTTGCAGGATTCATTCTCTAGAAAAATATGGAATTGGTTGAGTGGAAGATTGAAAGAGAATGAAGAAGAAGTGGAAGAAAAAGAATGAAGAAGAAGTGGTGGAAGATTGAAAGAATGTAGACGTATTTATTGAAATTTAAAATTGAAAATAATAAATAAATACATATATGACCGTTGTTGCAATGCAACGGTCAATTAATCAATTATTAGAATTTTTCTTTTAAAAAAACACAAATATGTAACTGTCATTATTTTAAAAAAATATTAAAAAAATAAAACATTATTGAGCGCTCGGTGAGGATTGAGCGCTCAATCCTCACCGAGAGCTCTAATGGCCGCCCGATTTCATTGAGCGCTCAATGCGCGCTTCTTTTTTCACCATTAAAGTTGCTCTTATAGTTAATTTACTATTTGTCTCTGAAATAGTGCCCTAATTGTTTTGGGGGTGTGTTTATTATTTAGTGTTGTGTGTGTATTTGACTTTAAGGTCCATGAAAACAGTATCAGAGATCTATAGATAATTTCCCCTTTGGATTATATAGCATCACTTATAACAATGTTAAAGGTTTCTGTTAATATGTTTTTTTTTGGATAAAATTTCTGTTAATATTTTAAATAATGAGTTTTTAACTTTTTAACTTTATAAGATGAGCTGGGATAGTTGTAAATTTTTTATTTTCATTTATTTATTATTTTTATAGAAAGTGAGATTTCAAAATTATTTAAAAGGGTCATTTGCCAAGATGAGCCTGTTTAAATTATTTTATTATTTTTTGATCTTAAGTCCAATTTAATTGTTAAAATGATCCTGAGGTTGCCTAATGTGTAGTGTGGTTGCTAACTAGACTATTAAAAAGTTATAAAAAAATGTTTCAGGGACCTAACAAATAATATCACTAGTTTTCAGGGTGTAAAGTGTAAAAAATGAAAATTAACCCTAATTTAACTGTACAAACGAAGGCGGAAGAGATCCTGGGAATGATCGAGCTTGGCTACCATCTGAGAGGGAGAGAGGCCGCGCATTAAGGATCTGGAGGTGTGCTTCGGCGTCGACTCATTCGATCTCCCCCCTCCCCCTGCCGCATTCTTCTTCTTCTTCTTCTTCACCGCATGCTTCCCCATCTTCAATCCCTCAATCCCCCCAATCCTCTTCAATCAAACTCTAATCTCCTCAAATCACTCGAGAAAAATACAAGAAAATCCGACCCTCAGGTCAGTTTGTGCTTCAAGGTTTTCAAAGATGGTGGCAGTGTAAGATTTCAATTTCATGATGAGGTTATGCATTCATGATTTTGGCCGTGTTTCAGATTTCAATTTATTTCTTTCTCTGAAACACTTCAATCAAACACTTCCTATAAAACAATTTCAACAAGTTTTACATATTAATGTTCACTGCATTTAGTCATATTGAGTAAGATTGATAGAAGTAATTGAAAATGTTGGGATGTCAAACCTTGAAGTTTAAATTTTTTTGGAGGTAAAGACATTTTTTATTGAAATTTGAAAAATTAAGAGCTTTAATGGTGGCTTGTAAAGTTCAAGGAGTTATTGTTTATCATTGACATAAACTTCTTGGATTGTTTTGAAATTGGCTCTCCCTTGAACCTCTAACACTTCGTCTGGTTTACTCCAACAGCTGCTTCTTCACTGAAGCCAAATGCACTGCTGTCTTCCTGTGACTGCCCACAATCTGCCCCGAGTTTAATGAATTTGCCCTTCTTCTGCTCTACCCTTTACTCAATTTTCTGAGAGGGCCAAAAGTGCTAACCCTCTCAATCAATGACGATCGAGTGCCTCATTCTTGGCAAGCAATTTCTTCGTAATTTTCCTGCCATAATATATTGCATGTATTTACTGTAATCCTGAAAGAAGAATTCTTTCTTGCAGGGGCAGGACAGGAGGTAGGGAAGAGCTGCGTAGTGGTAAAGATTGGGGGAAAGAACATCATGTTTGACTGTGGCATGCACATGGGCTACCTAGACCACCGGCGCTACCCTGATTTCTCCCTCATCTCTCAGACTGGTGATTTCAATTCTGTCATCTCGTGCATTGTTATCACCCATTTGTGAGAGCTCATCCCATCCTGTTTACCTATGTGAATTTCGTTCTGAGAATTTTTTATCAAAACATTGGATACTTGTGTAGACAGAATTTTAATATGTATTTTGTTGTAAGATTTCCATGGAAGCAACTAGGAAATCATTGTTTCAAAATGTGATTTTGGCAGTTGCATATTCACCTGAATATGTGGAAGGACCTGCCTGACTGCCCTGTAAAGTATGTTTACTGGACAAATTTGCAGTCTGACCAAGTAAATAAAAAAATAACTTATAAATTGAGCTCGATAGTGTATAAGAGGGGCGTTGTCTATGACTTGCACCTCACCCAGTGATAATTACTTCCCTTCTCCTTTCTAAATACAAAAGTCTGTCTTCCTAGTCATTCCATTTGTTTGTTTTTGCCTATTAAACATCATTTCAGGAATCTCTTTTTGAATATATTGGATTCCTACAATGATTGATGGGTTAAGATATGCTGAGTTTTAACTCCATTGTGTTTGAAATCGACAGATTAATGCATGTCATATCGCAAGAAGTTAGTTATTGTCTATGATTATTAGCAACTCTAAATTTATGCCTTTTTTTTAACTTTATAGTCTTGTTTGAACATTAACTCATATCATGCCCCATGACAGGAAATTAGAATGTTTTCTGGATGATTTACTTGCTTTCTATATATTTAATTTTTCCAAATATTCATTTTCAGCCATTTGGATCATGTTGGAGCCCTTCCATACTTTACAGAAGTTTGTGGATACAATGGCCCCATTTTCATGACAGTAAGTAGTTTTCCTTCTCTTTCACCTTCTCTTTCACATTCACTTTAGTTGTAATAAATATTGCTATAGATAAATTATATTTTTCTCAACATGTCCATGCCAATCTACTTTTACATGTCTTTCTTTTTTCTGTTTTTTCCATTCTGGTTTGCCAATTTTGCATTTATTTTCTGAGCTTTTAAAAATACAACTAGAATTGTTCACTTTTGTAAACTTCTTCATATTGTTCAATGCCCTGATGGGTTGTATTCTTCATGCTTCTGTTGTCTCTTACTTTGCCTAATAATGCAACTTTATCATATAGTTCTCTTTGCTACCATACTTTTTGCTTGCACATTAATTCACAGAGTTAGTTTCGACGACCAATTGATATTATTTGTTAATTTAATGTTGTTGGAAAAGCTATGAAGTTGTTGAATTTTATAGAAAGTTCAACTTGCATGTATGTATGCTGCTTAATGAGTGTTTGAATATTGTGAGAGAATTAATAAATGATTCATGGAAATTTATATAATCATTGCATATTCCTTAAGGAATGTTGAATACATTTGAATGTAGCTTGTTTTATTATTTGTGGAAATATGGCTTTAGATGTTTTTGCATATTTCTGTCGTTTTTTTTTTTGGTTCAAGACGACCCTGCATACTCTACTGTTAGTATTTGACATGTTTCATCTATTCAAGGGAGGCCTTTGGTGTCCCTTCCAATCAAGAATTGGGGCCACAATCACTGGCCAATATGTTTTTTTCTCATCCTTTCTTCGCAGATTGATGATTATTCTTGTTTTGTAAGTGCAGTATCCAACAAAAGCTTTGGCCCCTTTGATGCTAGAGGATTATAGGAAAGTGATGGTAGAACGAAGAGGGGAGGAAGAACAGTTCTCTTATGAGCATATCATCGAATGTATGAAGAAAGGTAAACATTATTCTTTTAATTAAGAAATCAGGATTATGCTTTTGCAAAAATTGGTTATACCTTTGTCTGTCCATCAACTTGCAATCTATGAAGAATGCCTTGTCTTTAGATTTAGCTATTGTTCTTGTAGGCACCTCCGCTATATCTCTTTAATAAAGAGCTTTATGAAGTTTTATTTTATTTTATCACTTATCATTTTTAGTGTGAATACAATTTTAAATAGTTTCTTGTAATATTTGATTCTGCATTTTTATTTCATAGAAGTTGTGTCTTATGGATCAAATATTCCCTTCTTGTTTGAAAGCTCTTCATACTATGTGTGCACTGGTATTGATGATGTACATTGCCCATTGATCCCGCTTTCATGTTTTATTGTCCCATTTTGATATTATTCTCTCCAAAATCCACATCTCTTATGTGAAAGTACAAAACTGTGTCGACTTTGTTGAAGAAGTTGGAATTCTTGCAATTTATGCTTTTTTAATAGGACTGTTTAATGTCAAATTTTTTGAAAATGCTAGTTGTTATCCTTATGTAAACCTTGCATCTCAAAATGAAATTAGTATTGTGCATATTATCTCAAGTTCTTCATTACTTGTTTTTGCCCTCATCCTCCATTTTAACCCACTTTAATCTAGTTCAACAAACCATCTATGCCATCCTCTTGCACAAGGGGTCCTATATATATCTTAGTTTTCTATTATCATTTGTACTTCTTCTAGGCTTAGGCCCCTTTTTGGTAAGCTTATTTAATCCAAGCTTTTTCTCACCATTATTTAAGCACTTATTTCGTAAACTATTTCTAGAGTAAGTTAAGCATTTTGATGTTTGGCAAGAACATTGAATAAAGACTTGTGGTAGAAAATTGTGTGTATGGACTGAGAGGTGAATGTTGGAGGGTATTGTGGTTCTAAAATATGATGTTATGTGCTTATTTTTAAGGGTAAATTAGTATTTCCCAGATAAGTACCCCCTTAGCAGTTTATCAAAAAACACTAAAATTGCTTATTTAGGCAAAGCAAATGACTCAACAATATCCAATAAGTGCTTAACTTACTAAATAGATGCTTTTCATGAAAAAAAAAACCTTATCCAAATGGGCCCTTTATCTTACACAAGTTTATGTGCTTCTTATCTTGAAGTAGTTGGTTTATGTACATAAAACGATGACAATTACGTGACACTGACATATATAGATTTTTTTTGCTCTAAAAAAGAGCTCAATTTCTAAACCCAGGATTATACTCAGGAGGGCCATAGCTTTTAATTATAGTAATATAGTTTCTCCCATGTTATTATTGGCTTTAGTGCGTTTGATCCTTGATCAAGTCATTTGGGCTCTACTTTGGAAAATACAGCCCTGGTTATGTTTTTTGTGTTTGGACTAACTTCGACTCAGGAAAAATTCAATTATAATAAAATCTTAGGATTTCACCTAGCCAATTGAATGTTTCCATGTTCTACATTTTCACAAGATGGACCATGATCCTTGTCCCACCTGCCATCATGATGTGCTTGACACCTTCTTGATTTTTGTATCTATTTTGTAGTTACTTTCATCCTTGTTGTGGTATGCTCAGTTAAGTCATTCTATTAGCCTTTCTACATTACTAAATTTTGAATCATCGGTGATTTAGTATGCTTTTCTATGAGCATAATGATTTCTTAAACCTTAACAAACCTTTGTTTGTTTTCATTGAATCTAGCCAGCCTGTACCTTTTCTGCCTGTTTGCTCGTTTCTTAAAACCAAAATAGATACATTTACATATGTCTTGATATGGAGAAGGAAAATATGTAAGAAAATTTGCCTCGAGTTAATATGAAAAATTTGTTGATGAATAATGTTAATAATATGACAGGCATTTGAATAACATTTTCCTCTTAATATAAGAAGTGAATTCTTTTTTATTGTTCTATAGGTTTTGTATTTTTTTGTAATGGCTGAAGAACAACTATCCACATTCAATAGATGTACAAGAAGAGTTATAGAACAACATAAAGGCAAAGATGGAAACAGCGAATAAGGCACATGCTATTGGATGATCAAAGGTAATAAAATCTGATAGAAATGACTATTTTTTAGATTTAGAATCTTTCTAAAGAATAATCCAATTAATTAATTTATCTGAATATATATCAACTTACTGAAGAATGAGCAAAGTCTCTTCATCTGTTAATTAAAAAAAAGACCAAGTAATCCTTGGTTTTGATATGAATTATTCTTTTTGGATTAGTGGAGTTTTGGTTCAAACATATTATCAGTAAAAAGATAAAATCAAGCCTCAAACAATATAAAACTAAAATTTAAACATAATAAAACATAAAAGTTCTTTTATTACCAAAATTAAATTGAAAAGGCAAAAACATGTAATGCATAATAGATTGCTATTCCCTTGATGTAAAAGAAGATATTGAAAAGATAAACCATTAAACTGTAAAAATAAAATCTCAAAGGCATTTAAACTTAACCTTTGGAATGATTTTCGGCCTTGTAAGAGATTGGTAGAAAAGAAGGAAAACAGAAACTACTCAAGAGGTCTGTTTAGGCACATGAGGGAGGGGGAATGACTTTTCTAGGATAAAAGAGGGAAATACTCTTTGGAGTTTGAAACTCCTTTCTTATGTAAATGTTAAAAATTTTGAACTGCTAGCTTTGGCAAGGTTAATAATTGTAGCTCCCAGCATAGTATTACTACTAGAGTTTGATGTTTGGTCTATTTTTTGTTTTCCTAATATTCTCCAATTTTATTCTCCTTCAGTTATAGCATTGGACTTGAAGCAGACAGTAAACGTTGATAAAGATCTTCAGATTCGAGCCTACTATGCGGGTCATGTATGTTTGTAGACTTATTTTTTTTTTTTTCAGAGCAAGTTATTCTCTTATTCCTGTATGGTTTTGATTGGCTCCAGGTTCTAACGCATTATAGAGTGTTTTTCCATGAATTCTAGTCTTTCAATAATACTATTTATTTCTTTTGGAGGTTACATGTTTTGAGCTTCTAAAATGATAAAATAGAGTATAGATGTTTATAGGGAAAATCATTGAAATCAGTCTTATTGATTAACACTTCTGCTCCTTTAATTTTAATACTTAAAGTTTAGTCCTCAAGAAGATATAGCTCTAACAATGCTTTATCATGGTCAAAACGATACTAAATCATGCCTGTGTGGAAGGCTTGGAGAAATGGGAGAAGAGTTGCATCCCCATTGTCTCTACTTTAGGGTTCAAGGTTTTGTGGGTGGGGCATGTGGCTTCCACATGTGCCACATGCCTATTTCTAAATGTATGACTTTCAACTAATTGATAGAATTTAGGATATAATTTTTATTGAACTAACTCACTGATATAAATTAACTTATTGGAATCATCATAATATAGTTGAATAACATGACTTGGACACCATTTAGCATGTAGTAACTTGAGGTTGGTTGAATTAGCAAAATCAACCAATTAATTATACAAGTGAGTTAGCATTAGTGGCATAATCCGGAATAATTATTGAGTTATTTAAAAATTACTATACCGCACACAAAATTGTATATAATTTCATATATTTATTGAACATTATTATTTTCGTAATATTTGATATAATTTATTATTATAAGATGAGGATTTGTATGGGATAATAGTATATAAAACCATGTTTTATGACTAATATAATTTTTTTTTGCAAAATCCACTTATAAGGAATGAACTCCGAATATTATCTTATTTTAGATGATAATTAACCACAAGGGTATATGCATAAATAATGGAGTTTTGTAGGGGTTTATTATATATGTGGGGGTATATACACTACAAGAGAATTGCAGTTTAGAAACAACATTTTCTGTTTCTAATCCATTGCTAATTCAATTTAGAAATGGATTAGAAACGGAAAATTTATGTTTCTAATAAGCTCGTTGCTAATTTATTAACAACGGAAGTAGCAGTCCGTTTCGAAATTTAGAAACGGATTTTTAAATTCTGAAATGGATACAAGTCTGTTTCAAATCCGTTTCTAAAGTTCAAATATATAAAAAAAATTATATTTTAAAACAGATTGATCTGTTTCTAATCCGTTTCTAAATCCCTAAGACTAAAAATAAAATAAAATAATATTTTTATTTTGATAATTTATAGAAATAACAACTGTGACAACAAATTTGTTCAACCAACAATGCTGACAACTGATAATTCCATTAACTCATATAGATAATAGATGTTCAAATAAGTCGATTTAACAAAAAAATAACCAATAAACAACAGATAAACTACAAGTCATCTAGGTGATCGATATCATGATCATCGCTAGTTGGCTGTGAGTCCCAAGTGGTGAGCTTTGAGCGCTGAAGCATCCTGGCCTCGAATGATATCATCATATCCTGCATCTGACGCATGATCTGGTTACAATACTGATCTCTCTCCTTCCTCATCTCGTGCAGATTTTGCTGAAGCTCATTATTATTTTGTAGCTGATCAACAATCTCACACTGTTGTTCAATCTTAGACTCTAGTTCCTTAGATGATGTACTTGTAGATGAACTTTGAGATGACTAGGGATAGAAAATAGATGCCTAGGAGCCCACTCCATAAACCCGACGTTTTATTTTCCCTCCCACGACTTAATAGAATAGATTTGCTTTGTCTAGAATAGGAGACTCATCATCTTTTTCTTGTGTTTGAGATGCCTGATCTTCAAGCTCCAAATAACGATCTTGCATCAATCAATTTGCAGAAGTAAGAAATTATGGTTAACATAATTGAATAAAATCTCATGCAATGTAAACAAAGTCTATAACTTAAATACATATAAATAGATTACTCATCTGTAAAATCCAAGGATTTTAGGGGTTAAATTTTTGGTTAATAAAATAAAGTCCCTAATGCTGGAGCACTTTGAACTTTACGAGAAAAGAGGGATTAAGTAGGTTAATCTCCTAATTATGGTTAATTTGGGATTGTCGGGGACCTATCTGTAATTCTAGAAAGTTTAAGGACTTGAATGAAATTTGCCCCTCTCTCTCAATTAAGGACCTGCATGTAAAAGTGTTAAAAGGTGGGGATTTATGTGCAAACATGAACAAAAGAGAAGGGATGATTTGATGGATATATATATATATAAATCTATATATATATATATATATATATAAATTGTATTATGATAGATGTGATTAAATTGTTTTAAGTGATGATAGATTAGTATATATATATATAAGAGTTAGATTCATTGAATTCAAAAGAAAGTATAATAATAATTATAATGATAATATATATATATGTGTATGTATTAACGTGCAGGGTTGGTAATGGTGAGATTGGTTTGAGTTTTTTTTTAAATCAAAAGATAAAAGAATAAGATAAAATACTAATATGCATATATGAATAAAATAATGCTAACTGTATATATATATTCGTAGGATGAGACATGCATTGTTGATGGGTTTTGAATTAAAAGTTGAAACCAAGCGTGGTTTGACGGGAGGATATGTCATAGTGTATATATATATATATATAGAGAGAGAGAGGTATAGATAGAAAGATAGACGCTGTAGAGAGTAAATACGAGGAGATCATGCGTGCGATCTTCGCACCGCCTACCACGTAATTTGTTAAACGATATCTTCACCAAGAGGGAAAAACCTAGCACTTTTGCTCTTGTGAGGTGGCAGAGGTCGGTAGAGGTTGAGAGACGGAAGTACAATGGCGCGACGCAAATGTGCCGGACTCGTAGGCCGCTGGATACGGCTAGAGAGTAGTCCCCGATCGGAGCCACGAAAGACAAGAGAACACACGTGAGCTACCATCTACCGCCTAGGTAAGCCTCTCATCTCCTTTGAAGATTTCTAGTTTCGTGATCCAGCATCGCATAAGGTTTTCATAGGTCGCATTACAGGATGATGGATTTGCCGGGATGCTGTAGATGCTTAGATGGATTCTCTGATGGTCTAGTGTTTGTCATTGCTTTTCAAATGATGAGATGAAATAGTATGCATGAACCACCCGGTAAATAGAAAAGTTTCCTCCTCAATCAGGATAGTCTCAAGTTTGTTCTAAAGGATTTGTTAAGAATTTTATTTTAAAGTTTAAATGAAGTGGTGAGTATGCTTCGCCTCTTCCATGCTCATTTCGCGGTACATGTCTTGGAATTTAGTCAGTGGACCGCATGGACAAAATGAGGAGTTCTTTCGAGGGTCGCGATCTCACGAACGCGGAGAGATGTGTGTGTCGATACGCGATGAAGGTATTGCCGTAGATTCCCAAATGGTAATCGAGGACTATTAGAAGTGGTTGTTTATTGCCAGGAAATGATCGAGCGGCTTAAGTGTTTGTACGCTGGAGGTCTTATCGACCGTTATAGATCGATGTCCATGTATTCGAAAGTGATTCAAGCTTAAGGTGATAGGTCGGGTTGTTTAGTCCATGGTCGGATTTCATGTGAAGTAGGTATGGAGGTTCCTACTGTGGTTCGGGTAGTAGGCTCATAACTAGTTGGAAGAGAAAGGGATCCATGTAGGTAGTAGTGATCATATTCTACGCAAGGTTTAGTGCATGTGTGCTTCTCGATTTCCAAGCCGATGTGCGTGGTGTTATAAGACAACTAGAGTTATTGGTTCCCCTCGTGCTTAATAAGGGTTTATCAAAGTTCAAAGGAAGAGATGGTTTTTCTTGTGTTCTTTGGTAGTAATTTGACTTAGTATTGGTAGAGTTTGGATGATTCTCTCGTGGTGTTCATGTATGTAAGTTGTTTTGGATTTGTGAGAGTATTAATGGATGAACAAGTGTCTTGGTGGATTATATTTTTTAATTTTGGAGAGGTTCATGTACTGGGCTTTTAGGATGAAATGGCTCAGCCAAAAAGTGGGTATAAGTTTGGAACTAATCAAGATTTGGACCGGTAGAAAGTTTGGGCCTGATTTGACGGGCTCGGTGAGCGAAAGTTGTTCGTCTGAGCCAAGATGTGGTGTTTTGATAGAGGTTTCCATTTGGGTGTTAGATGGGCCTTGGGCCTACTTTAATGAACTATAAATAAGGGATTATAAATTGTTGTTCATAGACTCATCAGATTAGTTATTCAGAGGTTAAGTAAATTGAAGAGATTGAATCGAAGTTTAGTTATCGGGTCGGACCCATTTGCTTAAAACATACATTATAGACGGTGTTAGTCCTTGTAAACACTGCGGCGCGGTGTTGATTATGGATTTCCATGCATATTTGTTAGATATCGGGCGTAGGAGCTGAAGCTTCGCTCTGGACGGATATCGAGTCGTCCGACTGATTACGACGAGGGTAAGTCACTTTGCCTCGCTTCCACCTCTGTACGGGTTTTCTGATTTTGTTCGATGCTATTAGTTAGCATGTTTTTGCTTATTACCCGTTGTTTGATCTACGCACATACATGCTTGTTGCTATCTTTCCGTACGCGTGTGGTATCGATGAGCCAGCGCAGTGTTAATCGATCACGAGGATCCGCTGACGGCGCGGGCCGCGGAAACACGCGGAGCTCGCGGTTCGTCCGGAGCAGAGTGTAAGTTTCACTACCGGTTTGTTGAAATGCTTAATGGACTACCTTCCACCCGTACGGGCCGACACTCTGATCATAGGCCATGGTCAGCGCGCCGGGCCGGAGGTATGCCAACCGAAGTTCGATCTTCCGCCGCTACATAAATGAGTCCGAGACTCGTGATCCCCGCTCAACTGTAATTGATTTCGGCCGTCGGCGCACGCAGTGGGGCACCGACCGCTACATGTTCGCCGCCACGCTCATGGCCGCTGGTTGCACCGAGGTCAAGGCTTTATGATTTACGTACCGAGGCATCGGCCGTCCGGGAAAAACTTTGCCGAAGCCGTTATCGACTTCTTATCCAGTGGCCCTGAAAATGCACCGGATTCTAGGATCCGATTGTGTGGGGTTTAGCCCCCTGCTCGATGATTTCGGCCGATCAGTGATATCTTGTTTCATCTTTTCTGCCTTCAGATCCTTCAGTATGCTTTTACCGGGCTTCCATCTCGAAAGCTCACGACTTTCCTCTCTCTCTCATTTCCGTGTCCCGGGAGTAGGTCGCCCTGGACGCTCGGAGTTGGTCGGGGCTTCGCAGAGGCCTGAGGATCTTCTAGGATATTTACTTGTGTGAGGACACTTACTTTGTTTTTATTAGGACTCGTAGTGGCCTGGATTATGCAGAGGCGTGGGACCCTTATTTGATTATTTCTCCACTGATTTTAATACTTATTATTTATTAACTTTTGATTACGTATGTTATCTCGCCATCATTTTAGGCCTTAGATTCGAGCTGGGCCTGCCTCTACTTGATACCTACTGACCGATGACGTCTGAGGTCCTGATCCGGCTCCATGCTACCTACACCTCAAATACACATAATTAGATTACTTATCTATTTACCTTAATGACATGAGCATCTTGCATCAATGAGGTTAGAGATACCTTTCTTTGTATGAGTCGCTTCGAAAAGCTCATATGGAAGAGGGTCACGACCAAGCCTCAATTGCTAGAATAATGTAACAACTTGTATTAAGTTAAAATTAACTTAGATTAAATGTCATTTAGAGATACATTTATATAAATACAAAAGAGTTACTAGTCTCTTTGCATGGTATATATGGGAAATAGAGCCTCATGTGTGCCGGGATATACTAGATCCAGGTCCTTCAGCCTTAATAAGACGGTTTGCTGTAAATTTCAAGCTTTAAATTCTGGGGAATTCCATGCTTCATTCCATATTTGCCACACAACGTCAGTTACATGCATGGTCTTATCTTTCCCTTTTCTTAAAGTACACATCAGTGCTCTATAACGTTTTAGAGCCTTACGCTGATTCCATCTTGATAATATATGATGACTCATCCCAGGTGAAGTGTTTCTGTAGTTTAACATAAAGAAGAATATATATTATATATAATTATATATTTAAACAACTAACAAATGTGATGAATTCATTTACTTAGATTCTACATTAGGCGAAAAGCCATTTTTGGTCCTTGAACTATGGTATGTTGTTCATTTTGGTCCCTGTACTATGAAAATGTTCAATACGGCCCCTGAACTATCAGAGTTCTGGCAATTATGGTCCTTGTTGCTGATGTGGCAATCAGCTGGTATACAAGTTAAACACATCTATTTTTTATTATGACGTGGCAACTTAGGTGGCTGGTCTTTGCTGATGTGGCATGATGATGTGGCACTAAAAAATAAAAATATGAAAAAAGCGAAAATAAAAATCTGATTTTTTAAGAATTTGTTTTTCGGATTTTCCATTTTTTTTATTATTTTAGTGCCATGTCAACATGCCACGTGGCATGCTGACGTGGCACTTAAAAAAAATAAAAAAATCTGAAAAAATCTAATTTTTTAAGAAATTTTTTATTTTTTTGGATTTTTTTTTCATTTTCCACACATCATGTTGACATGGCACTAAAAAAATAAAAAATCTGAAAATAAAATTATAATTTTTTAAGGAAAATTTTATTTTTGTCGGATTTTTTCATATTTTTTATTTTTTTAGTGCCATGTCATCATGTTGACATGGCACTAAAAATTTTTTTTTAAAAAAAAAATCTGTTTTTAAGAAAATTTTTATTTTTTTTGGACATTTTCATTTTTTTTAGTTTTTTAGTGCTACGTCATCATGCTGAAGTGGCACTAAAAAAATAAAAAAATCTGAAAATAAAATTCTAATTTTTTTAAGAAAATTTTTATTTTTTTGGATGTTTTCATATATATATATATATATATATATATATATATATATATATATATATATTTTAGTGCCATGTCATCATGCTGACGTGGGATGCCACGTCAGCAATACACATCAGTAATAAGGGTTAATATACCAAAATTCCATTTTATGCCACGTCAGCAAAGACCAGCCACATATGCTGTCACATCATAATTAAAAAATGGTTATATTTAACCCATATACTAGTTGGTTGCCACATCAGTAGCAGAGACTGTAATTGCCAAAAGCCCAATAGTTCAGGGACCGTATTGAACATTTTGATAGTACAAGGACCAAAATGAACAATAGCATAGTTCAGGGACCAAAAATGGCCTTTGCTCTCTATATTATTACCTTTTCAAAATGATCTATAAGCCTTTAAACCTAGTTACTAAGTATTTCTAAGTTAGTTGATATCCTATAACTAATTGTGTTCTCTTCTAGATCTAACTTATTCTTTTAGTTGTCTTATTTCGCTATCAACTAGTGGTTGTTAGGCATAATGGTTTTTAATATTAGAGCTTCACTTAATAGTACTGCTACACTATATACTTTAATGCTATTCATTTAATGAAATTTTATAGTACTATTGTACTTTATACTTTAATGCTATTCATAATTTAGAAAACACGGTATCACTTAATAAAAATACCTTCATGTTTTTGAAGGTTACATATATTAATCTAATCCAATGAAAGTAAAAGAAACAAAATTAATACATGGCAACATAACATATGGTGTACAAATATCATCATTACTATACGAGACCTTAGTTTTTTTAAATAAACAACAAATATATAACATTGATTTTTCATTTTAGTGGTTATTTAAATATCTTAAATTCATTCTAGTAGAAATCTTTCGTCTCCTTGGAAACATTCTTCCAATAGTATCCGTTTTCATCCATTCTTTTCTTATAGGTGAATGTGTTCCGTCGAGCACAAATATCAGAAGGATGCAAACTATGAATAAACAAAGACAATAACAACCAAATATAAAAGTTAACACCAATAAAGAAAATAAGTTACTTATACTTGAAACCAAAGGAAAAGATTGAAGAATATGTGTGTTTCTTATTTTTGTAACACTGCTGTATAGAGGATACAAGAATATATATAGATACAAGAAGACAAAAAAATAAGGAAAGAATAAATCTAAATCAAATCTCCTATAATTAGGTTGTTGCTATCAATCAAATCTGATATAAGTAGGAACAAAATCAACTGAATCAAATCTGTATCATATCTCCAGGAATATCTCTGCAATCTCCATAATATCTCACTACTCCCCCTCAAGCTAGAGCATATAGATTGTATGCATCAAGCTTACCTCATATATAAGCTATCCTCGATCCTCGAAGAGATTTAGTGAAAATATCTGCTAACTGCTCGTTAGAACCAACAAACGACGTACTAATTTCTCCAGACATAACCTTCTCACGAATAAAATGGCAATCGATTTCAATATGCTTCGTCCGCTCATGAAAGACCAGATTAGAGGCAATGTGCAGGGCTGCTTGGTTATCACAAATGAGATTCATAGAGTGTACTTCACAAAAACGTAATTCCTGGAGAAGTTGTTTCAGCCATAAGAGCTCACATGTGGTGAGAGCCATAGCTCGATACTCGGCCTCCGCACTGGACCTAGCAACAACATTCTGTTTTTTACTTTTCCAGGAAATCAAATTGCCTCCAATAAGGACACAATATCCTGATATGGACCGTCTATCGATTGGGCAACCTGCCCAATCTGCATCCGTATAAGCAACAATATCACAATGACCTCTATCTGTATATACTAAACCTCTTCCAGGGGATCCTTTAACATATCTCAGAATCCTAACCACAGCATCCCAATGACTATCACAAGGAGAATTAAGGAATTGGCTGACAACACTTACAGCAAAAGAGATATCTGGCCTCGTTATGGTCAAATAATTCAACTTTCCAACTAACCTTTGATACCTCCCTGGATCTGGAAAGGACTCTCCTTGATCAGGTAGAAGCTTGACATTTGGATCCATAGGAGTATCAATTGGCTTACAATCCAGCATACTGGTTTCCTCCAAAATGTCCAAAGCATATTTTCTCTGAGATATAGCAATTCCAGCCTTTGACTAAGCTACCTCAATTCCAAGGAAGTACCGCAACTGACCTAGGTCTTTTGTTTGAAAATGACGGACTAGGTGTTGTTTCAGTCCTGCAATCCCATCATGATCATCACCTGTAATAACTATATCATCAACATAGACAACCAAATAAATATATTTGTTAGAGGAGCATTTATAAAACACGGAGTGATCTGCTTCACTTCGAATCATGCCGAATTGCTGAATAACTGTACTAAATCTCCCAAACCATGCGCGAGGAGACTGTTTGAGACCATATAAAGCCTTGCGAAGATGACAGACATACCCACAAGACTCCCCCTGAGCAACAAAACCTGGTGGTTGCTCCATATACACTTCTTCTTCTAAGTCTCCATGGAGAAAGACATTCTTGATGTCTAATTGATATAATGGCCAATGTCGCATGGCTGCCATAGAAAGAAAGAGACGGACAGAGGCCATTTTCGCCACAGGGGAGAAAGTATCACTGTAATCAAGGCCAAACACTTGGGTATAGCCCTTAGCCACCAAGCGAGCTTTCAACCGATCAATCTGCCCGTCAGGACCAACTTTGATGGTATACACCCAGCGACATCCAACAATAGATTTTCCAGGAAGAGAAGGAACAAGAGTCCATGTCTGGTTAGATTCTAAAGCTGTCATCTCATCAATCATAGCCTGTCGCCAACCTGGGTGAGAAAGAGCTTCCTGTGGAGACTTAGGAATAGTGACAGAAGAGAGGGTAGAAACAAAGGTATAATAGGAAGGAGATAAACGATGATAACTTATGAAATTATAAATCGGATGAGGATTGTGAGTAGAACGTACACCTTTATGAAGTGCAATAGGAAGATCATCTGATGAGTTGGGGGGATCCGGAGTGGGAGACTGGACGGGCACACGAGATGAGTCATCTGAGCTTTCTGCAGGAGGTGCATGAAGGGGAATTTGGCGCGGACGACGTTGATAAGTTATCAGGTGACGAGGACTAGGAGGCCCAGAGAGATCTGACTTGTCTAGAACTGAAGTAGAGGGAACTACCGGGGTGAGATAAGGAATAGGTAGTACCTGAGAAACAGACTCAGACTCCACTGGTGTTGTAAAGAAAGGTGTATCTTCAAAAAAGGTGACATCAGCTGACATGTAGAAACGATGCGTGGAAGGACAGTAACACCGATACCCCTTTTGAACTCGTGAATACCCCAGGAAAACACACTTCATGGCACGAGCAGACAGTTTATCAAGGCCTGGAGTAAGATCATGAACAAAGCAAGTGGAGCCAAAAACCCGAGGAGGAATACGGAACAAAGGTTCATTAGGAAACAACACGGAATGAGGCACTTTTTCTTGAATGGAAGAAGATGGCATTCTATTTATCAAAAAACCTGCAGTAAGGACAGCATCACCCCAAAACTTTAAAGGAGCATTAGCACTTATGAGTAAAGTACGCGCGGTTTCAATAATATGACGGTGTTTACGTTCAGCAATACCATTTTGTTGAGGGGTATGAGGACAAGAGGACTGATGTATGACTCCATTATTGGCTAGAAAAGAATTAAAAGGAGTTGAGAAAAATTCTTTTGCATTATCACTACGCAGAATACGAATAGAACAACCAAACTGATTTTGAATTTCCTTAAAGAAATTTTGAAACACACCAAATAATTCTGATCTTTCTTTAAGTAAGAAAATCCACATACACCTGGAAAACTCATCAATGAAAGTAACAAAATACCTATGTCCTAGAACAGAAGTGACACGACTTGGACCCCATACATCGGAATGAATAACATCAAAAGGAGCATGAGCTTGTGACCGGACACTACTTGGAAAAGAAGATCGGATGTGTTTTCCAAACTGACAGGATTCACACTCTAAGGACTCCAAATGAGACAAATGAGGAACCATTCTCTTTAACTTTTTAAGACTTGGATGACCCAACCTACGATGAAGAAGACTAGGAGACTCTGTAATAGTGCAAGCAACTGAAGATTGAAGGTAATAAAGCCCTTGTGACTCATATCCTGTATCAATCGTCTGCCCTGTACTCCGGTCCTGTATAAGAAAAGAATTAGAAGAGAAGGTTATGGAACAGTTTAGACTACGAGTTAGACGACTAACAGAAATCAAATTGAAAGGGCAATTAGGAACAAGAAGAACAGAGTTAAGAGATAAAGATGGAAGAGGAGTGGCTTGACCAATACCACTGGCTTTAGCTTTTGACCCATCTGCAAGAGTAATATGATGAGGAGTTTTAGGCTGGGTTAATGTTGAGAAAAGAGAAGGATTACCAGCTACATGATCGGAAGCACCAGAGTCCAAAATCCAGGGACCAACAGACGATGATTGAGAGAGACAACTTATAGAATTACCAGTATGAGAAACTGTGGCTGAGGATGAGGCTTGTGATGCCTTGTACTCCAAGAACTCCTTATACTCATGGTCAGATAACACATTCTGTTTGGTGTGCTTAGGCTCATGCTGTTTTTCATTATTTGGAAGATGAGTAACATTGACTGACTTTTCTGGGAAGCCAATCAATGAATAACATTTTTCTTGAGTATGGCTAAAGCGCTTACAATAGGTGCACTGAGGGCGTCCTCCACCACGACCTCCTTTGCCACCCCCACGACCACGACCATGACCTCCACGATCTCCAAAATTAGAAACAAGAGCAGAAGAGTCTAGGCTTGCTTGGAATCCACTCCCCCCGGACTAGGGAGACGTATGAGACGACTGATGAGATTCTCCGTTGAGGGAATGTCAGGGGCAGCAAGAATATGGCTTCGAACAGTCTCATATTCCTTATGAAGACCATGGAGAACATAGATCATGCAAACATTATCAAGTTTCTCGATCATCTTCGTTGAGTCATTATCAGTCATAAGAAGTTTAAACTCATTCACAGCTGACTGAGCCCTATTAACATATGACATAACATCATCTTCTGACATCTGGAGGGTGGCTAAATTATGAACAACATCATAAAGTCGTTGGATATCATTAGAATAGACACTTTGAGCTTTCTTCCAAATATCATAGCAAGTAGTGTAGGAGCGATAATGAACCAACAAAGAAGGTTCAATGGATTGCCATAAAAGAGAGACCAATTGGTAGTCTGCCTGCTCCCAACCATCACGTAACTTGGCATCAATCTCTGAGGACTTCTTGGTGAGGTGATCAACAAGCTTTTGACCAAGAAACCAGATCTGAACAGCGGCTGACCAGTTCAAATAATTTTTGCCATTAAGTTTCTCCGATGTAATAGTAGGATTGCCAGAGAAGCAAAAGGATACAAAGCCTTTAGAATCATTTTGAGAGGAACCCGATATAGAACTCATGATCAAACCAGGTCACAACGGAATTGGGAGACACAAATGAGCAGGACGACACGTCGGTGGTGAGTGGATGAACCTGGCTCTGATACCAACTTGAAACCAAAGGAAAAGATTGAAGAATATGTGTGTTTCTTATTTTTGTAACACTGCTGTATAGAGGATACAAGAATATATATAGATACAAGAAGACAAAAAAATAAGGAAAGAATAAATCTAAATCAAATCTCCTATAATTAGGTTGTTGCTATCAATCAAATCTGATATAAGTAGGAACAAAATCAACTGAATCAAATCTGTATCATATCTCCAGGAATATCTCTGCAATCTCCATAATATCTCAACACTTATAACAAACAATTCACATAAAAATTAAAAATTTTAATACTTCATTCACTAGTTGTATGTCTGATCTTCCCAACCACTATGGTAAGGGTCAGAGTCATGTCGAGGAATTCCACTTGCTTGCGTGGTAGGGTCGCCATCAGGAGTAGCGCCTACACTAAAACAAGAAGTAGAAACATAAGATGATGAGGAGCCACAAAATGGATGACCAATAGGTGACGATAGTTGACGGGGTAATGCAATAGGTGCAGAAGTAACATGTGCTGGAGTATACCACATTATAGAAGGTGAACCGTCGTCACGGTTGTCATGCGTAGAGTGAGCCCCTTGATCTGAGGGTGAATTGTTATGCCTCAACTGATCGAGTAAGCCTTTGTAACTAGAACTTCCTTTGCATAGCAATGAGGCTCACTTGATCAGTTTAGGCATAGCAGTTCACTTTCAGATCAAGGGACTCACTCCACGCGATTTAAGCGACGACGTTCACCTTTTACAACGCGGGTATACCCAAAGACATGTTACTTCTCGCACCTATCAGATTACCCCACACCACCGTCACCTACTGGTCATTCACTTTATGGCTCCTCATCATCTTATGTTTCTACTCCTTGTGCTAGTGGAGGCGCTACTCCTGATGGCGACCCTACCAGGCCTGCTAGTGGAATTCCGACATCTTCAATGGATGGCTTGGCCTTGCTACAGGGTTGGGGAGATTGCACATACAACTAGTGAATGAAGTGTAAGTATTAAAATTATTAGTGTTTATGTGAATTGTTTGTTTTAAGTAATTTATTTATTTTATTGGTGTTAACTTTAATATTTGGTTGTTATTGTCTTTGTTTATTTATAGTTTGCATCCTTCTGATGTTTGTCCTCAACGGAACACATCCATCTTTTAAGGAAAACATGGATGAGAATGGATACTGTTGGAAGAATGTTTTTAAGGAGACGAAAGACTTCTACTAGAATGAATTTAAGGTATTTAAATAACCACTAAAATGAAAAATCGATATTATATATTTGTTATTTAAATAACTAAGGTCTCGTATAGTAATGATGACATTTGTAAACCATATATTATGTTATTGTTGCCATGTATTAATTTTGTTTCTTTTACTTTCATTAGATTAAATCAATATATGTAACGTTTCACAAACATGAAGGTGTTATTTTTTAAGTGATACCGTATCTTCTAAATTATGGATTACATTAAAGTATATAGTGCAATACTACTATAAAATTTCATTACATAAATAACATTAAAGTATATAGTGCAACAATACTATTAAGTGAGGCTTTAATATTAAAAACTATTATGCCTGACAACCACTAATTGATAGCGAAATAAGACAACTAAAAGAATGAGTTAGACCTAGAAGAGAACACAATTAATTATAGGATATCAACTAACTTAGAAATATTTTCTAACTAGGTTTAAAGGCTTATAGTTCATTTTGAACAAAAAGGTAATAAAGGTTATTAAATAGAAAAGATATTAGTATAAGAAATTACCCACAGCTGAAGATGAGGAAGCCTTTGAGAACTATAAGAGGGCAAAAAAAGAGGCTACGAAAGTGGTTAATGAGTCCTCAAGTAAATCTTAGTCGATTGAAAATTCAAAAGTCGGGACGTGGAAGGGGAAAAAGAAATGTATAAGACAGTACAACTAAGAGATAAAAAATGAAAAATCTAAACCAAGTCAAGTGCATTAAGGATGAGTCTCAACAGGTCTTGACAGGAGATAAGCAAATCAAGGATAAATGAAGAAGTTACTTTGATCACCTATTCAATGCAAATCATGAAAATAACTTTACAGATCTTTATGCATCAGTGTTAGAGAAGAACTAGCTACACATGAACAATCAGGCCTAGTGAGGTCAAGGAGACATTGGAAAAAATGAAGGTTGGAAAAGTCTGTAGCCCGGATAGTATCCCGATTGAAGTTTGGAAGTATCTCGAGTAAGTAGGGTATCATGGCTAACCAAATTTTTAACTCTACTTAAGAGGGAAAAGATATCAAACGATTGTGAGAAAAGAGCATTACGGGTGCCTATATATATAAGAATAAGGGTGGTATTCAAAATTGTACCAACTACCGTGGCATTAAGTTAAGGAGTCATACGATGAAACTTTGGGAGAGGGTAATCGAGCATTGACTCAGGGATATCACGAAGTATCTAAGAACCAATTTGGTTTTATACCAAGTAGATCTATAACCAAGGCCATTTTTTTGTTAAGGAGCTTGACAGAGATCTACAGAAAGGATCTTCATATGGTTTTCATTAACCTGGATAAAGCATATGATAGAGTACCAAGAGAAGTCCTTTGGTGGGTATTAGAGAAATAAGGCATTCATGTTAAATATATAAATGTTATTAAGGATATGTACGAAGGAACAGTTACGAGCGTGAGAACATTGGGAGAAGATACGGAGGAGTTTTCCATAATAATGGGTCTACATTTGGGATCGGCCTTGAGCCTATACTTGTTTACTTTAGTAATGGATTAGTTAACTAATTCTATCCAAAGCATTTACATTCCAGTAGTGTATATGTTGTTATATTGTTCTAGTTGATAAGACTAGGGATGGAGTTAATCAGAAGTTAAAATTGTGGAGAAATACTCTAAAAAGTGGAGGGTTTAGGTTAAGTAGAAGTAAGATAAAATATATGTATTGTAATTTTAGTCTAAGTAGGAGAGATGGAGGGAAAGTGAAATTAGGGGGGTAGTAGTGCGTAAGTGTAACCATTTTAGGTATCTATGTTCCATTTTTCAGCATAATGGGATGATAGATGAAGAGGTAACCCATAGAATTTAAACAAGATGGTTAAAATGAAGAAGTGTCACAGGTATGTTATGTGATAAGAAGATGCCTAACAAGGTTAAGGGAAAGTTTTATAGAAGCGATAATTAGACCATACGCAATACGAGGAGAGTGTTATGCGCAATTAAAGTTCAACATATCCATAAGATGAATGTTGCGAGAAACGCAGGATGTTAAAGGTGGATGTGTGGTCATATAATATTGGATAAGATTCAAATCTAAATGACACATCCGGCTGTATGCCAGACGTTACATCAATTGAAGATAAAATAAGAGAAAGATATTTAAGATGGTTTGGACATGTTTGTCATAGATCCCTAGATGCCCCGGTTCGAAAATGTAATAGTTTAGTAATAGAAGGTAAAAAGAGGGATAGAGGTAGGCCGAAGATTACGTGGAGAGAGAAAGTGTCTAAGGATTTATGTTTATTAGATGTTGATCCAGATCTTATCTTTGACAGAGCTACATGATGACAAAGAATTCGTATAGCCGACCCCATCTAGTATGTGATTAAGGC
Source organism: Dioscorea zingiberensis (assembly GCA_026586065.1). Classification (NCBI taxonomy): domain Eukaryota; kingdom Viridiplantae; phylum Streptophyta; class Magnoliopsida; order Dioscoreales; family Dioscoreaceae; genus Dioscorea; species Dioscorea zingiberensis. The sequence goes on from CM048819.1 coordinate 11,638,315, forward strand.
TTCGTTGTTGTTGGAAATCCGTTTCTAAATTCTGAAACGGGTTGCTACTTCCGTTGCTAATAAATTAGCAATGAGCTTTTTAGAAACGGAAATCTTCCGTTTCTAATCCGTTTCTAAATTGAATTAGCAACGGATTAGAAACAGAAAATGTTGTTCTTAAACTACAATTCTCTTATAGTGACAGATACTTCAGAGGTTACAAGTTACTTTAGAATTTATAAGCAGTGACTATTTTCATGTGTTTGATCTTTCCATATATAGTCCCCACATCCTAACTATCCAATACTTTACATTTGGATGATATATATGTATTTTTACATGCATGGACATGCATACATTGATGTTAAGTTTGTGTGGATCCTGTACCATTATGGTTGTGTTAAAAAATATAAAGGTGCTTATGACATTTTTAAATTTTTGAATAATATTTATTTATTTTTTTCTACAGCTAATGTCACCTTTAGAAACCCTCAACTCTTTTAATACATTGAGTAAAACTTTTGATCATATCAAGTCTTGAGCTGTTAGTATCATACATCTTATGCTATCTATAAATTACTCTTGTTCATACATATTTATTTCTATTTATAGTCAAGTTGCATGCATGTGCACATTTTTTTCAGAAGTGTGAATTGTTTATTTTGAGCAGTATTTGTTGGTTCATTTGTTAGATATTTTTGAAAACTTAGGTTATTAATGCCTTTTAATGTGCCGAGGTTGCATTTGCAGTTTTTCTGATGATTCTTTTGATAATCTTCGTTGTGGTCTATCTTCAAGCTATTTTGAGGGATTTTTTTGAAATATTTTTTAGAATATTATATTTATTTGATCCCATGGCCAAAAATATTTGTCAGAATGGCTCTAGTATAGGGAATTGGCCTTTTAATGGCCATCGGTAGGTTCCCAATTTTTATTTTTATAAAATGAGGGAGATGACCTTTGAAAGTCTTGTCCTTAACACCCAATTATTTAGATGATAAGATCAAACGACCTTCCAAAACTGCTTTTGGAAGGTAATTTCTCTTCTTTTATTAAAAAAAGCTATGATCCTCATGTATATAACATAACCTGTAGGTTAGAATTATGAAAATTAAAAATATTTTTAAAATGAAAAAAAACATGTTCTGACTCATTTAAAAACCAAACAAATCTATTTTAAAAAAAAAATGAAGTTTTAAAACTATTTTTGATTGTATATTTTAGTATTATCTTAAGTTTGGATTTGACACATTTTATTTAAAAGTTTTATCTTGATTTTTTCTTTCTTTTTGCATGATTATATAAAAATTAAATATTAAAATTAAATATTTGAATAAAATATTTCAAATCCCAACTCAAATAATATTAAGAATCTAATTAAAAGGGTAGTTTTGGAATTTTGTTTTTTACTTATATTTGTTTGTATTTTGTTTCTATTTTTAAATGATATTGAAAACTGTTGGAATATCTTATATTTTTTTTTTATTTTTAAATAGATTCACTTATTATCTTACATCTTTTAAATAAGGAGAGAACTATTTTCTCTTGGAGGGAATGGCTTTTGAAAGACCAATTCCCATTGAAATGGTGAATACTGGATGACTCTAAGGTCATTTTGACAAATATTTTGGTTCGAACCAAATAAATAAATAAAATAATCTAAAAAATATTTCAAAAAATGTCTTTGCTATTTTTTTTTCATATTTTATTTGCGAATATGCATTTAGATACTTTTATGTAAATATGTATTGCATTTGAAATCGGAAGGTTCTTGGAGCTGCAATGATTTATGCAAAAGTTGGACATGACACAATGGTCTATACTGGTGATTATAATATGACACCTGATAGACATCTTGGTGCGGCTCAAATTGAACGCTTACAGCTGGATCTCCTCATAACAGAGTATGCTGCCTTTACATATTACATAAAATTGTTATTCTCCTTCCTGATGAACTTTTAAAAAATTATGTTCTCTCTTTGACTTTATACTATGTCATTGCTTATTTGGTTATGCATTAATATGCTCATTTAATCATAACTATAACTATCAAAACTTATTTGAACTATTTAGGGCTGTCTTTCTGAGTCATTCTCTGAAATGTGTCAAACTGATCATTGCTATAAGTTTTTCCTCACAACCCATCTTGTCTCTTGGACACAAAGGAGAACACTTTTGACTCCCTTCCTATGACTAGACTTTATTAAGCATACATCCTCCTTTGGCAAAAGACACTTTTGTCATATCCATTCCTCAATTTATCCTAATTTTTCCATATATTGACCTTGAGTTCCTACATTTGTCACACAATAAAACATGATATTTTTGTGGTGCTATGGATGCATATTGTTGTACTTTGAAGCCAAAGGTGTAATATATGCTACTTTGTAATTTTTTCCTAGATTCAATTTGTTCTCTAGCATTTATGTACCTTATTATTCTGCACTATCTATTTAAGTGTGGGTTTTGGCTCAATTTTAAGTTGCCTGTTTGCCCAAGTTTGAGATGAGGTATTGACCTCTTTGTATATGTGGATATGCTATTTTACAACCCTTCATAGACCTTGTGCTAGTGAAAGCCTTTTGCACTGTGTAACTAATCTAGCATTCTCGAATGGACCTGTTCATCTTAGCCATTCTCAGTTTTATTTTTCTTTATTACTTGTTCTTTGCTTTTCATTCTCAGGTCAACTTATGCGACAACAATTCGTGATTCAAAGTATGCTCGAGAAACAGAATTTCTAAAAGTTGTATGTGTTTCATTCTATGTTAGCTTTTTTGAACTATCTACTTATGATAAAAGTTAACTTACGTATTGTAACATGTGCAATTTCACACACCTGTCTTGCTTTTATGAATACGATGTGTTAAGAACTGCTGAACCTAGTTGGAAAATAGTCATATATGAATTATCACTTTTTGTTGATGTTAATACAATGATAGTTGGTAATAATGTATAAGTTACTGTGAGCATGTGCCAGTGAAACAATTCTGGATTGCTTTGTCTTACCCTCTCATGTTGGATGCTCAATGTTATAGTATTCTGTTCAATACCATTAAGTTCTGTGAAGTTGTTAATATTTCAGAAACTGAAAATTGTTTTTAAATTTCTGGTTTCTACAAGAACAGAAGTGTCATATTGTAGCATGCTGTCATGTCATGTTTCCTCAAGATTCAAGAGATGATGTTTGGCACCTTGTGATTTAGATTAAGTTTCTAAAGTCTATAAGGATTGGACAATAATGCTTATATCTGAAAAAAATTTATAACTAAAGTAATAGGTGACCTGATGGCAATTGATCAAGATCAACTATACATATCAATAGTTGCCACTTACCATATTCATATGGACCATTGGGGAATATAAATGAAAAATTTGGAATGTATAAATTATTGTAATCACACTTCGAGTTTAAATGAAAGGTGTGAAACAGTGTTTACTCTGGGATGCGTGTGTATTGAGTTCAAGGTTTAAATAGAAGGTGAAGATACAAGGTGTTTCCTACTATCCCTATGTTGTGTTAAATCCTTCAAAGTGTATGCCCATAAAATCTGCTACAATATGCATAGATGAAGCATACCAAGTGATCTCATCTGATATAAAAGTTAGTAGTGTACCATTATCTATGTTCATTTCCTTTCTTTTTGTCTCATTCAAGGTTATTCAATATTCTTCATCTTGGAGGGGTTGCAAATAAATTCTAAGTTCTATTATGAAGGATATTCCTAGGATTAATGATCATTGATAATATTTTCTTGGTGCTATTTTATTTTTGGTAAGTCTGTAGTGCCTATTTGTTGAGTTTAGATGACAGCTATCTGCAATAGTTGGAGCTTATGCCATTATCAAGACTGATATGATATGCTGAAGTTTTTGAAGGATCATATTATTATTTTTCTTGCTTTTTTTTATCCAATCGTTCTATTTATGTCATTTATGCCATCGAAATTTTCTCTTTGACCTCTAGGTTCATAAATGTATTTCTCGTGGAGGGAAAGTTCTAATTCCCACATTTGCTTTAGGAAGAGCACAGGTATCCTGCCCCTGCCTTCTTCCTCATTCACTTGATTCACTTCATTATTGTATACCATACAGTTTTGCATTACTAGACTTTATCTTTCATTAACTTCCTTCTTATGTCCCTTGTGTGATTTTAGTAGACTTCTTGTTGTGTCCTATGTCTATTATGTGTGGGGTCATGATTCATTGATTCATTCTAACAAGATGTATTCATCCTTTCCCCCTTTTTCATATTTTTATTTTATTGATGTTTAGCTGCCAGAATCAGTGCTCATGCTTCAAAGTTTGATATAATATTTAATATTCATGTGTACTATTTTACGTGAATCTGCTTGCACCAGAAAAATGCTTATTTCTATTTTAGTATGTGATGTTTTATTAATGTCATCAAAATGCATTCAAACCATGCTTGAAATAATATCTAGGACAAGTATTTCTAAGACTTGATTATCAATCTTTTGCTTCTATCACGTTATCTTAGAACTCAAAAGGGACCAATTTGTTAAGTATTTTTTTCTTTTTCAATATGATTTGTTGATTGTGTACAATTAGGTTTTATGTGCACTATAATTTTTCAACTTGTAGGAACTTTGTTTATTGTTGGATGATTACTGGGAAAGGATGAATTTGAAGGTTCCCATTTACTTCTCTGCTGGTATGAGATTATATTCCAAATGTTTATTGCCTACTTTCAGTTAAGTAGTTTAAATTTTTGTTATTTCTGTAGTCTATATCTCACAGCCCCAAAGACAGATCGGCTTATAGAAAATGTAGAGAGAATAAAGAATAAAGAAAGAAGTCTGAAAATCACACAGACTAGATGGGTTAAGCACCCCCACCTATTGCTAGAATCCCACTAACATGAAGATAAATTCAAAATTCTCTGGTTTTCATTGATGCAGCTGGCCTCTTAAATAGAGGAGTAATACAAAATATGAAAGGAATGATTTGCCTTACTTCTATGAATATGAAATGATAAAAGAAATGATCATCTTTTCCTATTTTAGACTCCTATGACTATGGATTCACAAAAAGAAATGATTTTCCTTATTCTAGATTACTATAAATAGAAATGACTACCCAATACCTAATTTCATGATATCAAATTTGAATTTCAAATTATTTAACTTATGCTGCATCATTATACGAATGTTTGATATTTATCCTTCTGTTCCAAAATTTTATTCTTGAATTGATGATCTTTATAATCGAAAGCACATTGTCAATTCCATCGATACTTCCCGATGTAGTGTTTCAAGGAGATACAAGTGAGCAAGGCTTAAAGTGCCTTTTTGTTTTCACATGTTCTCAAGTCAGGTTTATTGGTCAACTTGTTAAGGTGTTTGTGATGTACCCTACTTTTATTTACGATGCCATGTAAATTTCAATTTTTTGGGCATTAGTATGGTATATGTTGCCAGATCATCTTTATGAATAGAATTAAATTTTTTGATGATTTTATCTTCTTTAACCCAATATTATTCAACTGATATTATTTAAGTATTGTGTTTTCAGTGTAGTGTTTTCAATGCTAAATTAGAGATGTATCTAATTGTAAGGACCCTTATCATAGGATACTCTTAAATATAAAGGATCCTTGGGGTGTGAGAGGGCACATCTCATAAGAAGGCATGAGGCAGCTTCCAGAACCTTTATTGGAGTGAAAGAGTGCGCGATCGAGAGTTTCATGCGATTCGTGAGGAAGTATGGCGAGAGATGGGCGTCATCTGCAAGCGCAAGTGTGCATGCCGATTGCCAAAGCAGACGCCATCGCGTCGTGCGAAAGGATGCACTCCCAAACAGTCGCGCGCACTCACAAAAGTGTGTAATACGCACGTGCATGCGTGCCCCGCGTCCAGACACACACATGTATAAGTGCGTCGCGTCTATGCAAACACGACACGCCGTCTTGACACAGCGTGTGGGTTCGGATCGGTGCGTGCAGGAAGGCGCGTGTAGTGTAGAGGGATGCGCTCACGGGTAAGCGTGTGTGTCTTGCGGAGCTGCGCGCGTGCACGCTGGTTGGTGCGCGCAACGCAAAGGAGCACACGTAGAGGAATGCGTGCGTCGGTCCAATGCCACGGCGCCAAGAGGCACGTATATGGGCTAAGAGGCACGCATCCATCTGAGGGGTGCTTTACTTCCTCAATCGGTGTTGGGTCGGCTTTATAAAGGCCAAGCTTTCTCTTATACCGACATCCAAAGTAATGCAGACTCTTATACACTATTATTGTTGAATACAAGTGGTAAAGCAAAAGGTTTGTGTGTGGTGTGTTGAGTTGCCTTTGTTCCCACTCTTCTCGTCCGTTGTGAGAAGGTGAACTTCTCACTGAGATTAAAGAAAGGTTGAGACCAAGTTCGGTGACTTGGTGTTTTCAAGGCTGTTTTCACAAGGAGAAAGTGGAAAATTTAAGGGTGATTCCCGACCTCATGACACCAACCTTGGACCAAAGTGTTTTCACCTAGGTAGCCATAAAGTGGTATGAGCATATATTGTGATTTAGTCTGAGCTTTGTTATTAGACTTTGAATGATATATTAGTAACCATAAATATGAATGCTTGTCTTCACTTTTTTTATTTGTAGGGATGGCCTCATTTTAAGAAAATCCTTACTTTTCCCCTACAAGAACCTTGAATTTTCATCCAGAGTTAACAGAGAGAAGAAGATGACAAAAGCCGCAATTTGGTCCTCTTTTATTTGGAATTTTGTTCCTTTTTTCTAGCCTTAACCTTTTTGTAAGTTCGGCTTTCCTTTTCAATGGATGATAGTTGTTGGCTCTTCCAAGTTATATGATGGTTAGTAAATTGCCTCCCAATCTAGTGTAAAATTTCAACTAGCCGATCGATGAAAGCTTTGTTAAACCATGATATTATATGATGTTGATAGCCTACTTTGATATCCCTCTCTCTCAAGTGTGCTTTAATTTCCATCTCTTTGAAGATTAGATTATCTATGTTGGTTCTTAGTTATTTTATTTATCAACCAATCCAAGTAATACTCCATATGCATTTTATATTAAAAATCAATAACTTCTATTTTAATTCCATCCTTTTCAGGACTAGTGCACTTTAACCTTTCCTCAAATCTACTTTTGTCATTTGATTATTAGCTCTAATATCATGGAAGGGATTCTCTTTAGAATGCTCATCCCTATCTTCTGTCTTCTAATATACCGACTGATTTACAGTCACATTCTGAAATCTCTATATGTGCATTCCCCTTGAATGTGCTTGCAATGCTTGTGTTTATGTTCATACATTGTGTTTTTGATTCAACCATCTTTGCGATGTGCCTTTGATTTTCTTTTTCATCAACATTTCTCCCCTGGCCAATAACTAATGTAAAAACAAGGATTTTTGCTCTTTGACGCCACTTGACAAGATCAAAAAGTAATGCTATATGTTGGTTAAAAACTAAATCCCAGGAGTGTTTTGCATAGGAATAATAAAGAATATTAGTTTTTAAGTAAGCGAAAATAAATAGTAGTAAAGAATACCTTGATTTGAACTTTTATTATTTTGTGAGAGAAAACGAATATAATAACTCCACCTTAAGTGTTTATTCTAGGGAACAAAACCATAAGGAGTGTTTGGATTTGGACTTATCCCCGGGATTTGAAGATCCAAATACTTGGCAAACATAATTATTAAAGGTGTACATTCTATAGAGTAATGTTGGATTAGTGTTGGAATAAAGTTATCCCCACTTCTTTTTATCCCTTGATCCTCATTCACTTTATCCCGGATTCAAATAAGGACTAAAATCATATCCTTTCATAACTTGATTCTTTGCAAGATCACATGTATCATATTTATAAGAAAGTTGGTTAGTTACATGAAGCCTAATATGATGTGACACATGCAATGGCTACACTTAAAACAAAACTTAAAACATTATAGAGAAAAATAAATAAATAAAATAGACTAGATAACTAAAGTTTTTGGAGACTGATTCTGCAAGACTAAAGAGGTTTTCTTTGACTTCATGGCGTTCCTAGAAACTTTTATATCACGATCTCTTTATGTAGTGGCACATAGTTATATTTGTAACTATATTTGTAAAAGCTAATAAAGGAAAGAGTTGATAATAAACACTGTATTTATTCCTCAGAATTGAATGAATTACATAAGCTAATCTAATCAGCTTATTTATAATGAACCACACGGTTCATGTAACAAGAACTCCTAAAAAATAGGAAATAAGCTAAAACAAAAAAGATACTAATAACTAACTCCTAAAATTATGCATACACGTTTTCAACATGTTTAGTACAGTCGCGATTGACTGGATTATGAGAAATGGATATGGCAGCTTTGTTGTTGCGGTGAACTTTGATCGTTAACTATATTGTAACCCCTAGTTCCTCCAATAACATCTTCAACCATAAAGCTTCTCCAATGTCGTGTGTAATGACTCTCAATTCAGCGTCAACATTACTTCTAGCAACACTTGTTTACTTCTTACTCCTCCAAGTAACCAAATTTCCCATTACAAAGGAACAATAGCCTGAAATAGACCTTCTATCATGTGTTGAACCTGTCCAATCTGCTTTTGTATATATGTCCACATTTGGTTCTATATTTTTCTTGAAGAATAGGGCTCTTTTCGTAGTTCCATTTAAGATATTTGAGAATCCTATGCACGGCTGTCATATGAGTTTCAGTAGGAGAATGTATAAATTGGCTTACTTGGCTCAGGGAGAAGACGATGTCCAGTTGAGTATTTGTTAAGTCAGTCAATTTTCCCACCAATCTTTGATATTTTTCCTTATCAACTGCTTTATCATCATCTTTACTCTCAAATCTAATGTTGGTATCCATAGGCAGTGGCGGAGCCAGAAATTATTGAAAAGGGGGGCAAAAAAATATATATATATAAATCAAAGTTCAAATACAATCAAAATTATATAGTGACAAAAGTTAAATATCATATTTAGTTTCTAAAAAAAGTCTTTTACATAAACAACTAGTACAAAACATTAACAAGAACAAATTCATAATTGACATCTACGAGTTTTCATATTTTGGAAACAATGAATAATTGTTTCATTATCTATACAATCAAAGATATCTTTCTCAATGTATGTCACTAAGCAATCAGCTAAGAATTGATCACCAATTCTATTGCGCAGTCGAGTCTTCACAATCTTCATTGCAGAGAAAACCCTCTCTACAGTTGCAGTTGAAATTGGTAAAATCAGAGCTAGATTTATAAGCCTGTAAACCAACGGATATAAAGTATTTTTTCTTGTTCCCACCAATTTGATAGCAAGATCATTAATTCCTAGTAGATTATTGAAATCTGTGCTGGACCTCACATCAATAATATAAGTCTCTAACTCATTCTCAAGAGCAAGGACTTCCACATCTGAAAAATCATCTGGATATAGTTGAGCAAGCTGAGCTAATCTTTTCTTATCAAAAGATGAAAAAGAATCCATTGGACTCAAGCATGAAACACAAATAAGTAGCTTAGTGGACACTTCATTAAAACGGTTATTGAGCTCTTGAAGTTGTAAATCTATAATAGAATAAAAGAGATCAACCCGATAATGATGCATATTTGTGGCCTTTTCTGCATTGCGGCGAGATCTTCCACGAGCAATATACCCATCATCCATGTTAATGACATTTATATCATGTTTTTCACAAAATAGGAAAACCTCATCCAACAAAGAACTCCATCCATCTTCTCGCATAGACTGCAATCGATTCTTAGCTATTTTAACCAAATTCATTGCATTCACAATGTCTTGATCTTTCCTCTGCAATGCTAGTGATAGCTCATTAGTGATTCCCAATATGTTCTTCATCAAAATAATACAAAACACCATATCAAAAGATTGCAATGCATCTAGCAAACGACTTGCTTCACCTCTTTTTTCAGACTTTGGATTCTCTATGAACAAATCAAGTACATTATCACCAAGCTAATTAAGGTATTATAATGAGAACTCCAAAGTGTCTCTCTAGGTCATTTAAGAGCACTTTGTTGATTTTGACCACGACCACTTAAAAGCTCACCGGTTTCGAGTGCTTCAAAAACTTTGATAGCTTGATTTTCAAAAAGAATGTCACGACGCTTGCAAGATCCTCCAACGACATTAATAATATCATTCACCACTATAAAAAGCACTTCAATGGAAACATTCTTTTTTGCAACAACTACAAGTGCCAGTTGGAGTTGGTGTGCAAAACAATGGATGTAAAATGCACTTTGATTTTCTTTCAAGATTAGAGTTTTGAGGCCGTTGTACTCACCTTGCATATTACTGGCACCATCATATCCTTGACCACGCAATTGAGAAAGACTCAAGTTATGCTTGAAAAATAAGTCTTCAATTGCTACTTTGAGTGATAAAGCAGTGGTATTAGTAACATGAACAATGCCCAAAATACGCTCAATCACTTGTCCGTCATTGTTCACATACCGTACTACTACACCCATTTGCTCCTTTGTTGATACATCTCGCCTCATCAACTAAAATTGAAAAAATGAATCTTTAAGATCTTGAACAATGATCTTAGTGGTCTCAATTGCACATGCATGAACAATATCTTTACGAATATGCGGTGAAGTCAACTTGAGATTTCCGGGACATTTATCTATTGCAACTCTTTTAATGTCTTCATTATGATCACAAAGAAATTTTAAGATTTCCAAGAAGTTTCCTTGATTTTCTCGAATCTTCGATTCATCATGACCACGCAAAGCTAGGCCTTGTCGTGAGAAGAAATCGAATACAATCAATGGAGGCGTACCAAACGCTTACGATAGTCACTTCGAGCTTGATCATTTTGCTTGTTCACAATTGTTTGAATATGTTGTTGTTGATTCATCAAAACTTGACAATTGTTCCAAGCTTTGTTGTGTGTACTATTAGGACCACCAACATGCTCTCGTAATTTTTCTTTTTTTTTCCAATTAGTGAAGCCTTCGCTAACAAAAGCATCTGAGCTTCCTGAATGTTTCTTGCTATCCATTTTAAACAAATAAACAACACAAGCAATATCTTTGCTTCTTTAACAATACTATACTCTAACCAAGTAGGAAATTCATCAAACCATAAGGGATTAAATCGCCGCATCACATTACCTTGCATGGTTTGCTTAAAAGTATGGCTTCGAGGTTGACATGGCCCTTTTTGCAAATATGTTCTTCGAACTTGATCCCTTAAATTTGGATCATATTCAATAATAGGTGTTCGCAATCCAGGATCTGAAGGAAGATTAGCTAAATCAAATTCCATGTAATTCCTCTTAGAGCCATGAGATTCAGGATTCACCACATTGTCTTCCTTTTGTTTTTGTGTTTGAGGTATTTCTACTTCTAATGTTGATTTTTTCATAAAATACCTCTCCATGAAATCTCTACATAAAAAAGAATCAAAGATTAAAGGCCATTGTATTAAAATATCTCACCTTAAAATTCCTATACTTAAATTTCAATTAACCTAAATCCAACATAAGATCAAAGAAAAATTAAAAAGATACGAAAGAATTGAATCATGAGAACCCTAGAATCTTGATAACAAAAAAAACCCTAATTCTAATTTTAACCCTAATTAGAGGCAAAGATAAGAGAAAGATGGCATACCAATTGAATATCCAAACTAAATCCATACAAGATTATCAAGATTTATCATCTAAATCTTTTTTACATCAATTCTTACAATTCAAATTGAATATCCAAATTAAATTCATACAAATAAAAACACCCTATAACAACAAATCAAAGATAAAACAATTGATATAACAATATAATTAACCAAAATAAAACAATTAAAAAATAAAAGTTAAAAAAAAATTGAAACCAAACCTTGGATTTGTTTTTGTTGCTGTAGCCTGTAGATGAAGATAAACACCAGGTCCACGGGACCACAAGACCACAGGACCACAGGTCCACAAGAAGAGGAGTGAGGAAGAAGAGAGGGTGTGGTCCGTGTGGGAGCTGGCGTGAGAAGCAAAAGAGAGAGAGAGAGAGAGAGAGAGGACGTGGGCGGGTTCTGGCGTGAGAAGCAAGCGAGGGTGGAGTTTTATTTTAATTTAATAAAAAAATATTGTCACATCATATAAAAGTATAAATTGAAAAGGGGGGCAGCGGTCTGAGTCAAAGAAAAGGGTGAGGGGGGGCAATTTATATAATAAAATAATATTATAGTATAGAATATAAAATATATTATATTATATTATATAAAATTTGAAATGAGAAGGGGGGCAATTGCCCCCCTTCTCCTCTACATGGCTCCGCCCCTGTCCATAGGTGTATCAACCGGTTTGTTTTCCATCATCCTTATTTCTTTAAGAAGGTCTAATACATACTTTCTTTGAGACACGAAAATACCAATTTTGTTTCTAGCCACCTCCATTCCCAAGAAGTAGTGTAAATACCCCAAATCTTTCATCTTGAACTCTTGAGCCAGCTTCCTTTTAAATATGTCCATCTCAACCCTGTCCTCTGTGGTTATAACTATATCATCAACATACACAATCAGAATTGTTATCTTTGTACCTTGTTTATGATAAAACAGAGTGTGATCGGTATGAGTTTGCTGGTAACCATGATAAAGAATAGCTTTGGAGAACTGATCAAACCATGCTCTTGGCGATTGTTTTAGACCATATAGCTTGTGTTTGATAGGGGAATATCCCACTTGGGATTAGGAATAACTTTTGAAAAGTTTTGAATTTTTTGGGGGGAAATTTTAAAGTAAAGGTATTAATGATAAGATAGTTATGTGGCTTCCATGCATTGGTGGATGGGTTATTATTATATTCTTAAACTTAAATTAAAGTTTTTGGCGGGAAAATTTTTTATTGGGGAATGTGTTGGGGATATCCCCTCCCACTTGGGGATATCCCCTTATCAAACATGTGTTGGGGATTGTTTTAGGCAAGACACATTTCCATTCTTTTTTTCTTCATCGAATCCTGGAGACAAATCCATATACATTTCTCCTTCAAGATCCCCATTTAGGAAAGCACATTTTACGTCTAACTGAAGAAGAGGTCAATCCTTGTTTGCAGCTAAAGAGAGAAGTATGCGAACAATGTTAATCTTTGCGACAGGAGCACACGGCTCTTCATAGTCTATCCCATATACTTGAGTATACCTTTGGGCTACGAATCAAGCTTTGTAACTAGGGTATCAAACGATCAAGCTGTTCGTGAGCAGCTTGAGATCGGCTCGGTAAAAGCTCAAGCTCGGCTCGAAATTTCGTGCTTTCGAGCCGAGCTCGAGCTTCAATTTCGAACTCGAAATTAATTTCGAGCTCGAAATTAATTTCGAGCCAAGCTTGAGCTGAGTCAAGCTTGATCGAGCTCAGCTCGAAAGCTCGAAATTTAATATTAATATATTAATATATAATATCAATATTAATAAAAAATAATAAAATATTAATAAATATTATAATATATGAATAAAATATTTATTATTTAGTATTGATATATAATATATAATATAAAAAAATTAATTTATAAATAAGTTTTTAATTTCAAACTAAATCCGAGATTTCAAAATTATAATTGAGTTCTTAATTTCGAGCTTTCGAGCTGAGCTCGAGCTTTCGAAATTAAAATCAAACCGAGCTCGCTCAAACTTATTCTAGCTAATTTCACTCAAGCCGAGCTCGAGCTTGAGCTAGGTTATTTCGAGCCGAATTCGACCTAGGCCCAGCCCGATCAAGCTTGGTCCGTTTACAACCCTATTTGTAACGTTCAATTGATCCATTTGCCTTATTCTTTATGCTGAAACCTACTTGCATCTGATTGCAGACTTCCTTGTAGGTTTTTTAACATCCCATGTAGAATTTATCGCTAGAGCCCGAATCTCTTTATGAACCGCCTTTGATCACTTCTTGTCGTTAGATTCTCCTGTATTGTCCTTAGCTTTTATATTTGAAAGATGTGTAACAAAGCACTATATAGGCTTGAACAGGTGAGCACATCCGAGAAAATCAGAAATAGAATGCTTAGTACACGATCGAGTGCCTTTTCTCAATACAATAGGAATATTAATATCATCTAACTTTGTGTTTATACCTGATTTCGGGACCGACTCTTGGATGTAAGGATTTTTTGAGCTACTATCACCTAATTGCGGGCGTTTCCTTCTAGAGTAAGTTAAGTCAAATGGTTGTATAATTCCATCTCCACGGGTTTGTTGTTCTGGAGATTTCGGCGAAAAAGTTTCCACAAAACTAGACAACTCATAATTTTGGAGATCAGATTTAGGAACAGGGCCGGATTCGGTGGAGAGGGTTCGGGAGGTTGAGCAGGATTTAGAAGAGGAGGATTTTGAGGGATAAACACCAAAAAATCACAATTGTGATTCCAAAATTATTCCCAAGAGATATAGATAGAGTGAGAAGATAAGGGATTTTCAAATTTAAAATTAGGAAAGCTAAAGGAATTATCCCAAACACAAGTTATAAGGGATTTTCAAAATTTTCAAATTTAAAATCAAGAAGGCTAGAGGAATTATCCCAAGCACAAGCAGATCCTATATTCTCCCCCTTAAGCAAAGTTTTGGGGTAAAAACATCGATTTTTAAAAAAAGTAACATCCCTAGTCATAAAATATTTTCTTTTTGAAGGGGAATAACACCTATATCCCTTTTAAGCGGAAGAATATCCAAGAAACATGCACTTGTGAGACTGAACATCAAGCTTATGAATCTGATCATGATTATGAATGAAAGCTAAGCAACCAAAAACACGAAGTTCTAGTTCTAAAAAAATTTGAGAATTAGGAAAGGAAGGAATTAAGCACATCAAGAGGAGTTTTATAACCAAGAACACGAGATGACATCCGATTGATTTAGTAACAAGAAGCAAGTAGGGTATTCCCCCAAAAATATTTTGGAACATTAAATTAAAGATGAGAGATCTAGACACCTTTAAGAGATGTCAGTTTTTATGTTCAGAGACATCATTTTGTTGAGATGTGCTAGGACAAGAACTTTGATGTTAAGGAATCACCAAGAACAGAATTAAAATATTCGGTTCCATTATCTGTTTACAAGATTTGAATATTTGAATCATATTAAGTTTTGATCATGGAATGAAATTTCTTAAAGATGTGACAACTTCAGATTTACCCTTTAATAAGTATACCCAATAAACACGAGTGTGATCATCAACAAATGAAATAAACCATCTTTTATTAGAAAGAGTAGAGACATGAGAAGGACCCCAAAGGTCACTATGAACAAGAACAAAAGGCTTTAAAGCCCTGTATGGTTGAGAAGGAAATGGAACACACTTATCTTTAGCTACCTGGCAAACTTCATAAGAAAAAGAATCATTGGACCTAAACAAACTAGGATATAAATGTTTCAAATATACAAAATTAAGACGACATAGGCGACAATGAAGCAACATTATTTGTCGGTGACGAGGAATGGAAATAGAACCTGTAACCGTTAACCGTTTAACAACACTTACTCGAGGGAAATTCTTGCTTGAAGTAGTATAAGCTCAAGTCCTCTTTAGCATGTCCAATCATCTAGCCCAATTTCTGGTCCTGGAACACATACAAAGAATTAAACTTAACAATGCACTTGAGATCTGAAGTGATTTTGCTGACAGAAAGCATATTGCAGGACAGGTTTTGGAACATATTAAACATGAGAAAAATGCATCTTCAGACTAAGAACAATAGAATCGGTTCCAGTTACAGTAGTAAGAGATCCATCAACGATCTTGACAAACCGGTTACTAGCACATGAGGTATAATCAGTAAACAAATGATTTCCAATCATATGATCGGAAACACCGGAATTAATGATCCAGGACTCACCTTTTGGACTTAGGATGAAATTACAATACTGGATTGAGCTATGAGAGGAGCTTGGAAGGAGAGTGTTGGGAGAAGAGAGTAATTTGCTCAGGTGCTCGAGTTAAGCCTTGGGGAAAGGAATCTCGTTGGAAGAATCAGAAGGATCTATCTTCCTGGCAGCTTGAAATCCCTTACCATCTGATCTTTGATGTCGTGGAACCCAATTGGTTAGTTTTCCATGAATTTTCTGGTATGTGGCCTTTGTATGATATAGATGCTGGCAATGATCACACCATTGAGTGCTATGTGTTGGAATATAGATAGTCTCACATCGGAAGATGTGAGAAAAGTGAATGTGCTTAAATATAACATGGGATCCCATACCATTAGCCTTGGGGCTTTTGGTGTAATAGGACCCCAAATAATATAGACTCCAAAAATTAGATTTGGGACTAATTAAAATTCAACATGGTATCAAAGCTAGTAAGCCACTTAACCGCGCACAAAGTAATCCTAGAATCACCACCCCCCTGATAAAAAAAGGGAAAAAAAAATCAGGCAATTTGATCACTGACCTCGACATTGTAAGCCAACAAGTAACCTCTCGACCTTATAGTAAGCGGTGACCTCGACACGATAAAGTTAAAAACAAAATGTGGTCATTAGTTTAAGGGAGAGTGTTGGAATGTAACAAATTATAGTTCTACATTGGATATGAGAGAAAAGTGAGAGGGACATATAAGTGGGAACACATTCCATAGTAGTGAGGTCTTTTGGGTTAAGCCCGTTAACAAAACTGCTAGGGATTGGGCCCAAAGCGGACAATATCACTACTAGTGTGGAATGTAGGGTATC
This sequence comes from Dioscorea zingiberensis, assembly GCA_026586065.1. Classification (NCBI taxonomy): domain Eukaryota; kingdom Viridiplantae; phylum Streptophyta; class Magnoliopsida; order Dioscoreales; family Dioscoreaceae; genus Dioscorea; species Dioscorea zingiberensis. The sequence goes on from CM048819.1 coordinate 11,654,948, forward strand.
CCAAAACTTTCAACATGGTATCAGAGCTAGTAAGTCGCTTGATAGCGCACAATTATCCTGGGATAAGTCCACTCCCTGAAAATAAATAAATAAATAAATAAATAAAAAGGCAAGCTGATCATGGCCTCTGACGTGGCAAGCCAAAGTAGCCTCTGACCTCGCAAGCCGGCGGCCTCTGACCTGATAAAAAGTAAGTTACAACCGGTCCACACAAGAGAGACCCAGTTGAACTTTGAGGGTGAGTGTTGGAATATAGATAGTCCCACATCGGAAGATGTGAGAAAAGTGGATGTGCTTAAATATAACATGGGGTCCCACACTATTAGCTTTAGGGCTTTTGGTGTCATAGGACCCCAAATAATATGGACTCCAAAAATTAGATGTGGGACTAATTAAAATTCAACACTATGACGGTTAATTTTATCAAGGTCACGAGCAGCCATGGCAGAAGATTCAACAGGAGTTGTTGGAGAAGAAGATTTCCCAAGCATCACCTACTTGTGGCTTTCTTCTTTGCGTACCTCAGTGAATATTGCATCAATGTCAGAAAGAGGTCTAGTGCCAATAATCCGACCTCAAACTTCGTCCAAGGATGGGGATAGTCTTGGAAGAAAATCATAAACCCTTTCTCGAGCCAACATTTGTCTATAAATCTTGGCAATCAACAGGGTCATTTCAATTTGGCTGATTAAACAAATCAAGTTGTTGCCAAAGCTTCTTTAAGAAATTAAATTAAGTGGTTCTTGAATCATAATACGCGAATATGGTGGGACAGGTATGAAGGTATAACATTTGAGAGGCATCTTCTAGGTCAAAGTATGCCAATGTGACAATAACCCAAATAGATTTTACATAGGAGATAGATCTTAACAATACTCTCCTCCATGGAATGAATGGGTCATGCCATCACCATCGAGTTTTGAACTTCCCACGTCGGGTATGAGGCATCAACATCATGTTGCGGAATGGACCCGTCCAAGTAGCCAAACCTTCCCTTCACGCAAACCACCATTTGAACGAAGCGAGACCACAGAAGAAAATTGTGTCTATTTAGTTTGAAAGTGGTAATTTGAAGGGATAAGGAATGATCAAAGGATGTAGTGGGGACAATTATGGAGGTAGGTTGAGAGGTGTCCGATGCCACCTCAAAACCATTGCCTCTGGGCCATTTGCCCCGCTTATGGGCATCTTGACCATCGCCTCCTCGACTTCAATAGCTTTTACTCTCTAATACTATAAAAGCTAATAAAGAAAAGAGTTGATAATAAACAACGTATTTATTTCTAATTGAATGAATTACACAGGCTGATCTAATCAACTTATTTATAATGAACCACACGGTTCATGTAACAAGAACTCCTAAAAAATAGGAAATAAGCTAAAAAAAATACTAATAACTCCTAAAATTATGCATACACACTCACAACTTGTAATTTCCATCTTATACTATTTCACTACACTTCTGGCCCTCTATTTGGCATTCTATACAACTAGAGAAAAAGTTATGAGAGCACGCTATGCCATATTGCAACTCATGCTTTCTTAATTATTGTAGATGAGTGGTTATGCTTTTCATTGCTATAGGAATCTCAATTTTTATAAAGGATCATTTCTTTGTTTTATTGAACAATTTCATGAATTTATGGGTTGTAGCCTTTTCTAACTTCAAAGCTTCTGCTATGCCCTCTACAGGTTTGACGATTCAAGCCAATATGTATTACAAAATGCTTATCAGTTGGACTAGTCAAAAGATCAAAGACACTTATGCAACTCGCAATGCTTTTGACTTTAAACATGGTATTTCCTTTGTTGCCTATACCTTTCGGTTTCCTTATAAAAACAAATTATCTGATGTATGTACAAATCTGCGGTGGGCTTTTAAAAAGAAAAAGGTGGCTATTAAGTATATTTGGCAATCAAAGATGCATGACAAAACATACAAGTGTAAGAACTTGTGGAAGCACGACAAATGTGTCTTTAATCATGAAAGGATTGCATTAGGATCTGTTCGGTTCATGTAATACTAGAGGATTTCCAGAGTCCAGATGGGAACACGAGTGATTCCATGTTATGTTCCGTGTTCCACTTCTCTCAAAACAAGATGTAGCACAATTGTTCTGTAAAATAGATACTTTACCAAATAAAATATTGGAACAACAAAACTTTTGTGTCTTGTCCAGTCTTGTATTAGTTGCCAAGCGCTGCCTAATATTACAATACAGTTCTTTAGCTTAGCTTCGTGTAGTTAGAATTCTTTTGATTTAAATCTTATATCATGGATTTTTAGTCCTTTGTTTGGTAAGCATAACAAGCGGTATCTTGCTCAGAAAACAATTATATCTGTGAATTAGTCTCCTTCAGTTGCTAAATTTATTAGGGTAAGAGAAAAATACATACTTATCAGTCATTATTTCTATATTTACTCTTTTTTTTTATTTTGATTTGCCAAAATATAATTGATACTGATACTTGTTTTCTAGAATTCTTATCTCAATGTTTCTTGAAATATGAAAGTTTTAATGAATTATTAGATGAGTTCTGAGGATCTACAATTGTTTTACACTGTCCTACTAGTGCCGAGTTTTTTCCTGTACTCATGGGTTGCAAAATTGCAGTGTGCCCTTTTGAGCGTTCGTTTATAAATGCACCTGGACCTTGTGTTCTCTTTGCGACACCTGGGATGATAAGTGGTGGCTTCTCCCTCGAGGTATTCAAGCAATGGGCCCCATCAGAAATCAACCTTGTTACATTGCCAGGGTATGCTAATATCCATATGTTGATTAAGGCTTTGTAGTTTTGTTTGTTTTTTATTTTTTTTTAATTTACATATTTATAACCTGGACTAACAGCAAGGTAAATGTGAAGAAAAATGAACAAATATTACTTGAATGGCATCCCATGCATTTGCTGAAATTGTTGGCCACCCTTCTTAACTAGAAAATAACTTAATTTTGTTTTCATGTTTTTAATTCTACTTTATTTTGATCTTTCTCGTAGGTACTGTGTTGCTGGAACCATAGGGCACAAGTTGATGTCAGGTAAACCTACCAGAATTGATTTGGACAAAGATACCCACATTGACGTCCGTTGTCAGGTATTCCCAATACCGAACTTATGGACCATTCAGATGTAGTAACGCCATTATCATCTAAATTGCTAATTTGAAAGCATTTGGATGCATGATTTAAATCTAACTTAGCCTATACATCTCACATGCAAGGTAGTCAGACCCGGCCCGGGCATTGACCCGGCCAAGTCTAGGGGTCAGGGGTCAAGGGTTCAACCGGGGTCAACCCGGGGTTGAACCGAGGTCAATAATAAAATATTAAAAAATAACATATAATAATTAATAATGACAAAATATGATATAAAAATATAATAATATTAATAAAAAACATGATTAACCAAATTGATAACTATATTAGTTTAAGTGTTGGCTTTTAGCTTTTACAGGAGAAAAAGTGAAAAACAGTGGATGAGGGGAGAGTTATAACTTATAACTTATAACTTATGACTATATTAGTTTAAGTGTTTTAGGCTTTTAGCTTTTACAGGAGAAAAACAGTGGATGAGGGGAGAGTTTGGTATTTTTCTTCAATGAAAAAGTGAAAAACTGAAAAACATGGAGAGTGGCTTTGTGATTGTGATTTCAATCTTTTTTATGTGATTTTGAGAAGGTTTGTGGTATTCTTCTCCAATGAATTAACATATAAAAATTTGAAAATAACAAAGTTCACTCTTTCTAAGAAGTTCACTAACTTCTCTGAATTAAATTTACATATGAAAACATTGAAAAATGAAAAAACAATAACACTAAATTCAGAATCAAAAAATCTAAAATTTTATAATTTCATTAACATGATTGAAGTCATTGAAGTCATTGAACTTGAACACTTGAACCACAAAATCATCAAATCTTAAAATTCAAATTGTTTACCGTGTGGAGTGGAGACCGGAGAGGGAGAGCAGCTCTAATCTTGAAACTTTTGAATTTTGTGAAATCGTGCAAGGCCAGGGAGAGTCCGAGAGAGTCGAGACTCGAGACTTGAGAGACAAACTAGAGAGTAGAGAGAGATATGGAGTGAAGGAGAGGGAATCCACGAAGGCGTGGGCGTGGAGCGGAGCAGCGACCTTGAAATGGTAATCGGGCGTGGACTTGAAAATCAGAAAAACTAAAAGTCTAAAACAGTAAAACTCAGTCAATGACTCAATAGTAACCCTAAAATTGTGACCTGGTTGACTCGACCGGGTCAACCGGGTCCCGGTTGAACCGGCCGGGTCGCCGGGTCACGCCCGGTTCAACTCATTTCCGGGTTGAAGGGGTGTTTCCGGACCGGCCAGATGGCCGGTTCCCGGTTTTTCCGGTTGAACTGGCCGGGCCGGTCCGGGTCTGACTACCTTGCTCACATGCTGATGACTAGGAGCCTTTAGGGTAGACAAAATCCTTATTAATAACTAGGATGTCTAGGATGATGACACTGAACTTTATTACCGATATAGTTTTGCAATGTCATGGAAGTGTACAAGTTTTAGACTCTAATTCAATAGTATGTGGTATATACAATGATCATTCTGTTGGCAACGAACATAAGGGTTTTGTTTGACATTGCTCTCTATTTGTTTTATTCCCATTTTTTTATTGGGTTAGATTGAAGATTTAGCAAGCATTAATAATTCAGAGATGCTATTTTTTGGTTCACATCTGAGAGGCAGATTAAGGCTGATCAAGCTCAACATAGAGAATTGATGAATGTTCTATTAAGGGCAAATGTTTGTGTTTGGTGAAGTGGGGGAAATCAGGAAATGGACCGATTTCTCGACTTCAGTCGTGTGTTTACCAGGAATGGGGGAAGTGATCCCCTTATTTCCTCACTTCCTCGTTTTGTTTGAGCTTGACTTCAGCTAAGGAGGCATTCACTTGTTCGAAAGTGACACTTCGGGGAAGGGGAAGTGGATTGGAAGTGTCAGTTCCCCGAAGTGAGCAAAGTGACCGTAAAGTTAGACCCATGGTGTGCTTTTGAGTGTAAATTGTGACTGTTATAAGTGTTCACTTTTTCACTTTGGATGTTTTTTTTGGTGAAAGTGAGGCTGAAGTGGGATTAAAGTGGGCTGGGACTCAAGTGGGGTTGAAGTGACCTTTTATCCCATGGGCACTTCGCCCACTTCGGTTCAAAATCGACTGAAGTGGGTCTAGTTAATTTTTGACGGAAGTCCCACTTTAACGGAAGTGGGCAAAGTGAGACTTCCGCCTAAAAGAACACATGTAGTTGTGGAAATGGGCCACTTTCTCCACTTTCGCTACTTATTTATCTATCAAAGAACGCCCCCGAAAACTCTCCGAAGAGGGGGGAGTGACCATTTTTTATAAATTTGAGTTCATGAATGTATCACTTCACTCAAAAGAGAAACACTACAATTGGCACTTCATCTCCATGATCCCACTTCACCACAAACATGCCCTAAAGGAAAGCAACATGTTGATTGTACTCTAGGTACCTATATTCATTATATGATATCTTTACTTGTTACCATTTACCTTTTCACTGCTTTTTTATATTTCTCTTTAGTTATTGTTCGAGTTAAATTATCCTTGTAATTTGGGCTTTTCTTAAATTGATACAAATTAAATGCACCTGGTGACAGGAAAGTTATTAGTGTGCTGGAGCTTATTGCTTTATTCTGACAGGAAAGTTATTAGTGTGATGGAGGATATTGCTTTATTCTGAAAGAGAATATGCATATGATTTTAATTGGATGCTATTGTGTCAACATATGCAACGCTGATACATAGAAAGCAACCAAGCTCAATATGCAGAGTTTGTGGCATTTAATATAATCATTCTGAACTTACTCCCACATAATTACATGATTGTACAATGCCAGTCCATGTTTTCGTTAATGTATAATACTTTCTCATCAAATGTTTGTCCGGAGTCTCTTTTCCTGATTTTCAAATGTTTTAATGAATCCAGATTCATCAGCTATCGTTTAGTCCTCATACAGATGCTAAAGGGATCATGGATCTTGTTGGACTTCTATCTCCGCAACATGTTATACTCGTACATGGAGAGAAACCAAAGATGGCTTTGTTAAAAGGAAGAATTCAAACCGAACTGGGTATTCAATGTTATGATCCAGCAAACAATGAGACAGTGTTCATACCAACAAATCGAACCGTCAAAACTGATGCAACAAAAGCATTCATCAAAAGTTGTTCCATTGCAGATTTTCATATCTCGAGCAATCCCTTGGTGGGCCTTACAGATTCAAATTGTGAGGCTATTGAACTTTTTCGAGCAGTTGAAGACAAGAAGGAAGCTGAAGGCATCCTTGTGATGGATAAAACAAAAAGGGCCAAAATTGTATGTGAAAATGAGCTTATGCTGAAGTTGGGTGTGGAAGAGCATGGTGTGAAATTTGCTTATTGTTGCCCTGTATACATTGACTTTCATGAACAAACATCTCATCAATTGGCAAGTGGATCCTGTGTAGCCCTTGAGAATGAAAATTCCTCTCTGGAAGCAGCAAGATCACCAAAATGTTCTTCACTTCAGATACTGCATAGAAGATTGGAATCACAAATTTGTTGCAAGAATCTTAAAGGGAATCCTGATTATCTCAAGCTAAACTCCATTACGATACATTCTTGTTCGAGGAACTTTTTGTCCTTACCGAACCAGGGAGGAAAAACGGAGGCAGATCAATGCAATATTTCTGTTGTAGCTGGTCACCAGTTGATCAAGATCTGGCTTGGAAGCTGATATCTGTCATGAAAGGTTCAGATACAAGTTTGGCTCAGGATATTTGTAGAATGCAAGAGATGCCTTGAAATTAGTGCTATGCATTTGAGTTAACAAAAAAAATGGTAGATGGTTAAGAAATTAGGAGATTTATTTGAAAGAGCAATTTTGTATTTTATTTGTTAGTGGAGTGATAAATCTGACTGGTTCTATGACCGATAATTTTTCACAAACTCTTTGAATTTCTTTAAAAGATAAGTCTCAATTTCAAAAAAGGGTCCATGGACTGGAAAATCACAGTGAAAAAACAGTTTATTGAGTTTGATGGGTTACATTGTAATGTATGATTCATAAGACTGATTACATAGTAGAGCCAAGGTGTTCCATGCCTTGTCTAGTTGGTGACAATGTGGTAGCATTTGGTGCTTTCCCCTGATGAGACCATAGAGTGTCAGGAATTAATATACCATTATACAAATAATTTCTAAATAAAAACATTAACGAAAAATGGGGATAAATATATGGATATTGAACCAAAAAAAATAATAGTAGTAAACAAAATTAAGGGAAGTTAAAGAGAAACGTGAAGTGATAAATGATTCTAAATAATTATTTCGATCCATGATTCTAAACATTTTTCATAATTTGAAATGTAACATGCACTTGACTTTTCTATAATGTAAGGATTACAACCGCTACCTATTTATGACATGTATGATGCAATCATGAGAAAGTTATCGTCTTTCATACTCTTACATGGGCAATGTTGTACTATAAAAAATAATAGTCACAATATTGATAATAAAACTAGTCTTAGTCCTACTGACTCAACTCACAACATAGTTCAATTGATTGGGTCCATCCTTATTATACTCAATTGACCATCTCCAACCACATTAAGCTTGACATGCACTGAGCCAAAGTCTGAATGTAAGGAACTCAAGTTTCAAAATAGTAAAAACCGACCATGCTTTTGCATTATTCTCGATTTAGTAGAGTCACAATTAAATTGAGACCATGGCTCAGTAATTAAGCCCCTTGCTCATTCAAGTGAATTTAGACAAAATGATTCAATGTAAGCCATTTCAACCTAAAACTAAAATTGGATCTCAGACTATTTTAGTTTAGCTAAACATTTTTAATACAGTAATATTAAGTGTTAGATAATATTTAAATAATATGTTAGAGATCCAAAAGATGGTTTGGAGTGATCTAGTTCACTAAATCTATCATCAAAAATTCAAAATATTTGATGGTAACTTTAGAGACCAATGTATTATGAAAAAAGTATCACAAAAATAAAGGTGCACTTCACTAATATATTCTCTTGATCAACCCATCAATCTGTAATAATATACTTAAGCATCATTATACTGTATAATTATGCCCTAATTGACAAAATTCACTATCATCACATATCATTCTACTGCTTTTTGATGTTATTGTTGGCAAAGCATCTAACTTTATTCAAAGTTATAACTGGTTTAAGACATTAGAAACTATTGACTTAACCATAGGTACCTAAATAATCCCAATGTGTGTTTGTGTGTGTCTGCACGCACTAGCGCGTGTGTAAAAGTAATTTTGGTACTACACTATGAGAAGGTGAATTTAAAATATGGATCATGCATAAGTACATGGTTAACAAACATATAGAAAACATAATGGTTAGGTGTACTTAATTATATCTCTAATATTACAAGACCATACACACAACTTCATAAGCAAATAAACAATTCTGAAAAAAAAAATGGTTCCGAACTTTTCATGAAAGAAATTCATTTGGATAAATGAAATTATGTTTTGGATTCAGAGATTAAACCATTTTAAGTAATATACCTCAATGTCAAATTCATCACTTTTATTGTACAAGTACAGAGGTTCACTTGCAATTAGAAGAGCAGCTTCCATTTCAAGAAATCCTGCTGCTACCATCCTTCTTAGCACCCTGCGTTGGGAGGACTTTCCTCTTCCACATGGTTCAACATTAAAGATAGATTAGAGAGAGAACATCATTAATTAAAAAAATAATGCTAAAATATTAACTCAAAATAGATTTGGACATCTAAATAGTGTAGTGTAATGCAGAGTCAATCCATAAAATGTTTTGCAAACCATATTAAAAAAAACATAAAATTCCAAAATGTAATTTTATCAACCTTCTTGGATCTGTAAATGGGTTTAGAATCTCTGGAGCTGGTAAGATTCCAGCAAGCAATGCAGATTCTCCCACAGTAAGGAAAGAAGGTTGCTTTCCAAAGTAAAATATGGATGCCGATTCAATGCCAAACTTTCCATGTCCCCAGTACATCTGCATCATTGGTAGTGTATATTCAGAAAAATTAAACCCTGTACAGACACAGTTAACAATATAGGATACTAAAGAATCATTTAGATCAAAAAGGATATAAGCTTGATGAAATTATGATTCGGAAAGATTGAAAATTCCTAATGATTGAAACCACTAGCAAGAAGTATAACAAAATTGAGAGAAAATCAATTGAAAATATAACTCTGTAGTTTCCTTCATAATAGATTATGGAAAATCACTTTAGCTGGTATCATTTGAAATTGTCCATATTCCACCAACAGAACTCATATAACTTGGTTATATAAAATTCTATGCAGTGACCTCATAGTTAACAATAATCATCAATCATACTAAAAAGGAAAGCTTCCTAAAAACAAAATTGATCTTTCAATAAATTCTGTTAACAAATATTATTACTATTAAATAAATACTTCATACAATAATTGGGGAAATCATAGTTTTCTCGGTTAGAAGTTTCAATTGTGCCTTCCATGGGAGCAAGAAAAACCTACCAAGAAAAAAGGGCCAAAATAACAATTTGAAATCATACAAAATACAGACATATTATGGAAGATAAACACTAGTAAAGAAGCAATAAATGATTCAGAGACAATGAAAGTTTCCAGTAACATAATAATTTGGAAATCTATAAACATTAAAGCAGCAAAGATCAGTTTGTCATTAACTTATATGGCATTATATGTTATAGAATAAATGACAGTCTCTATCTAATATTGCATATGTCAAACAGGAAATTTTTATTCTTGTAGAAAGAAACTTCTTTTAGAAGTCTAAATATAGAAGACAATTTTCATTTATGTTAAAGCCTGTCAGGGTTATTAATGGAGAACATATCCATAACACAAGTGAAGATCAACATGCAATTATAAGAAAATTGGAAAGAAAGCATGAAAAAAGGTTTTCGCCTCCAAGATGATACCTTCCTAAACCCTAAATGGTAATTATTTCAACTTAGAGTTAAGATGTGTCTGAAAAAAAGAACTCAATTTCATGGAGTTCCATTCGCTGCAAGCATTGGTCAATGTAGCTTGACAGGAACAGGGGCAAGATTGACCATTCTAGATGTAAAAGGGTTAAAAGGAATGCAAACTAGAGATAATTGTAATTGTATAGTTCCAGCCTCTAAACCCTCTACGAAAAATGTTGTTTTTTGGGTAAGGGACAATGCCTTTTGCCATCGACAAGGGGCCAATAAGGAAAACCAAATAAAAAATAACCAATAAGACCATTTTCCTTCATAATTATGGAAAGTGAAACAAAATAATCTTCATAGTCCATGATTTTTTTTTTACAGGGAACTGCTAAAAGGGACTACTACTCATACTTAGGAAACTATTTCCATAATTGCATTGAAAAAGGATTTGCATAACTCTCAATGAGATAATTGTCACAATAAAATGAATTTTCATAATTATTAACCTTGAAGCTAGATTGTTAATTTAAATGTAATTGTAAGGTTTTCCTCATTTTCTTTACTCTCACATAAATAGCAAATTTGGCATATTTGTTCATCAGTATATTTTACTTCATCACATATAAGGATAATTGAATGAAGTGGAACTATTTGGGAAAGTAAACTGACCTCAATTTGCATTTTGTGGTTGGGTCCTTATTACCTGTAAGCTAACGTATTTATTATCTTTTTGCTCCAAAGATGGTATAGTCTCTTTCATGTTTAAACATGATGAAGCAAAATTATTAATTGGAGGGTCAAGTTTAAGAGTACAAGCAATATATCAGTTTATTAGTTATATATCAATTTTTGACTTGTTTAGTAATGGTTGATCAGGTCATACATAGAATTAAAAATTTAAATGTGAATCTTTGAGTAGGAGAGAAGTATGAATCCAACTTGGAGGATCTTGAATCTAATTAGCACTGTTGAAATTGTATAATGGATTATGAAAGCTGTACTTCTATTTTATTCTAAAATCTCATGTGTTGTTTTTACTTTATTCAACCTTCCATAAATTAACTAGAGCTTATCAAAGGGATCAATAACTTCTCCCTTTCAGGAATCATGAATTAAAACTTGACAGAACTCCCTTTTACCAATATTATGGAAGGCCCTAGAACACATTTCTATCATGATCGTTGATTAATCAAATATCCAAGATCTATTAGAGAAGGATCATCCTTATAACTTCATTTATAAGCCAAAGAAAAACACATTAAGCTAGATCTCAAAAAACCTCATATTAAGAAGATAGATTTTGGTGTGTGGGTGAAATTGACCAATCATATGCTATCTATTGTATCTTATTTTGGTCCGCCTAAAACCATTAAAGTCATGATAAACTCTCATAGGATCATAGCATCATACTTTGATGACTTGATTGATACGTGCCTACATGCCATGATCCAACAGTTTTATTGATTTGAAGTTAAAATGGGGCTCACTCATAATGATCTCAAGGTAGACCTATGAAAAGGAAGTACTTAAAGTTGCAATTTTTACAATTTGTTATGCTGTACAAAATCAACTAAAAGTCTTATAATCATTTTTCCTTTTTACCTTCTATGTGTTCTTCTATTTTTTGTAGACTAGCCACTTTGTATTTTTTCACAAGTTATTTCAATCATTCATGCATTTTGCATGTATTTAGAATAAAAATTAATTTTGGATCTCATTCTTGGCTTTGCAGTGTAGTTTGTAGATTAGTTTTGAGTCTACAAAGGAATTTCCTTTAGGTAGAATCTCTGTAAAGTTGCTTAAGAAACAAGTCTGTTAAATAACATGTCTTTGACAATTTGGTTGCTCATTGTGTAGATGTCAAACATTGCTTTTTTTCACTTTATGCATTAGATGAGCATATTATTACTTTATTTTGTACACTTTAAAGATTGGCAATCTATGCTCAATATCTCAATCTAATAGGGCAAGGAAAGGTATTTACCAAAAAAAAAAAAAACCAAAACAATGATGAATGGAGAAAAGAGAATCTTTTAGCTAGATAAGGGGCAGATGTAGCGAAGTGGATGAATACAGTAGAATGCCATTTAATTAAAAATAAATGATTCTCATATTTCTTATCCCTTTATTGTTGGCCCATGCATCAGCTAATCAATGGCCAATAAAACAAAAATATAACTAGCCACTAACCTACCGTACAAAAAGAGTTCATACCAGTGATAACTAGGTGATTTCATGCAAAGGAAAAAATCTGTAATTTTCTCACCTTACTCAAATAGGAATATAGTATTTGACTTTTTGACATTTGCCTCTCCACTATCAAAGACAGTATCCCCTCCACAAATTTCCTTGATATTTTCCGTTCACTTGTCAGAAATACTCTCTTCACAAGCTGTCCAATAATTTTAAACGAATACATCAGCTTCAACAGCACTTTTTTAACCAATGTATCCCAGTAAGTATAAGTGTGCAAGACTTTAATGAACAATAATTCTATTGTAAAATTTTGTCAAGAAGTAACTTACTATAGAAGACATTTATACAAAGAATGGAATAAATTGTAATGCACAAGCATTTAATAATTATAAACAACTATGAATCTCTTTAAAAACTCAACACTAATTACTTCCTCAGATGATGCAAAATAAACTCAACCAAACTTTTCCCCTAGTTAGAAATGCTTAATAAAGGGTATTTATTGTTTAAATTGTTGCTTATTCAGGCAACAAAAGGGTCATGCTGTCATATATTAACATAAAATTTTTACATGAAATATAAAAACAAAATGTATAACAGAAGTTCATCCTTATTTGAGAGATGAAGAAATACAGTCTTATGATAAAATAAGGATACAACTACTAAGGATTTTAATTGTTATTAAAGGAAGAGGAGAGCAAATATCTTTATGTTTTCCTAAATTCAAAGAGCTTACAGTCTAGATCCATGTGACTACAATATGAAGGCAAATATCTTTATACTTTGCCTTGGTCTCTACTGGACATATTGCCACCACTATTGATGTGTAGGAGCTACCACTTGTCAGACAAAAATTATTGGAGGAATTTTCTGATATTTTCCTTGCCAAGTTACCCCTAGGTTTGCTTCCAATGAATAGCATTCAACACCAAATTGAGTTATATCCTTACACCCCATACTGAGCTGAGCCAATTAATGGATGACATCTGAACAACTTGAGGAATTAAGGCATCAAGTAGAAGAGTTGTTGCAGCGTGGCTGGCAATTGAATGAGCTGCTTGTGAACTGTTCATGTTTGGATCAATTTAAGCTCAAGTTCAGCTTACGCATTTAGAAAACAAGTTGAACTCGAGTTGCATACTTAGAAATTAATTTTGAGCTGAATTCAAACATTAGTTGGCTCTTTTGAGTTGGGCTCAAAATAACTTTACTAAAAATATATTATAATAGATATGTTATCATATTATAATTAATTATTTATCACATATGGTAGAATTGTAAGAGCTTAGCTTTCTCACAGCCTGTCCTATTATTGGAACTTTCTTGAGGGAACATAAACTATATGCCAATGTTCAGAAGTGTTGTCTCTTCATCTCTAAGGTTATTATCTTCCTAGGATATTAAGTTTCAAGTAATGTGTTGATGCAATAACCGATCCTCCCTTATGATCAGCATCGATTACGATCAACGGTTATGATATGTTTCAAAAGGTTGGATGATGAACAGAGAGGGAAACACCAGTGATGACCAGAGTGACTGTTCAGGTGGAGCCTCCTTCGAATGGTTGCTCTGAACTATTGAAAGTTGTTAAGAAAGAGACAATCAAAAGGGGTGGGCCTGTCCCCCGGGTTGACTCTAACGCCCAAGTTAGTAGCCTGGGGGGGGGGGGTCTTTTTTTCCTTAGAATTAGCCAGTTGTCCCCCTATCTGTATTCCCCCCTTTTGTGTCTGATCCCCGAAGTCGGTCGCTTTCTCCATCCGACATCATCTCATCCCCGTCAAGGATATCCTTTATCGTACTATTATCCTTCCCTTTGCCCCCAATTGCCATCCCATGCCCAAGAGGGATGTTGGCTTGGGGATGTATACAGCTTACATGGACATTTCGGATGGAGTCACGCCCCGTATCATGATGGTCTAAGCCTAACAATAGCAAGATTGAAGCAACACGAGCTAGACAGCTCTGACTACAATCACACAAATTTGTTCTTTCCACGGTCTTGCATATTTCTACAGGAGGTTTATACAGCATTTCAATTCACATATGTCACCAATCATAAATTTGTTGAAGAAGAAGGATCTTAAGTGGACTTCAATAGTTGAGCAAGCCTTACAAACCATTAAAGAACACCTTACCAAAGCCCCATGTTTAGTCTTTCCAAATTTAGGTAAATTATTTGAGGTGGAATATGACGCATCCAAGATGGGTATAGGTGTTGTACTTCGCCAGAGCAAGCTGCTTGTAGATTTTTCAGTGAGAAAATTTCGGGGGCACCAAATTGTTATAAGCCATGCCCGTCGAGTGCCCTTGCAAGAGTATAGATTTAACTTGCATCACAAATTTGGTGTTCATAATAAAGTTGTTGATTCCCTTAGTTGAGGGTACTCTTTACGTACTTCTATATTGGTTGAAGTAGTAGGGTTTGAGCATATTAATGAAAATAAAAAATATGACCGTTCCTGTTGGAATCGACTGCAATTTATCTGGATTAACCATGAAATAAAGGGCAGCCCAATGCTACAAAGCTCTCGCATTGTGCGGGGTCCGGCAAAGGGTTGGACCACTTGGGTCTATTGTACGTAGCCTTACCATGCTTTTAAAGCAAGAGGCTATTTCCATGACTCAAACCCGTGAACTCCAGGTCACAGGACAACAACTTTACCGTTGCGCCAAGAACCATGAAATATAGATAAAAAATAATAATGTGGGAATAGTAAAAGACATAAGAGATTTAAGGTAATTGAGCTCTTATTTGGTCTATGTCTATTGGCGGTAGAGGAGGAATTGTGAAAATCCGTATGGAAATACAAATTCTATTAGCTGTAATTTACACTTATCGATTGGTTATGATTTCCTATTTAGGAGGATTCTGTTATTGCAACCTAATCTTCTTGATTTGTGGTTTTAATGTTATAGTCGAGCGTTGTGGCCACCATTAATGACGGAGCCCACACTATTAGTGGAAGGCACAAATGAAAACTTGAGAGACACAATTTCTTGACATCTTTGCCTTACTTTTGGCTATAAAAAGATAGGTGTTTTGAAGGTCAAGGACACACAAAGGCTTGAGACTAAAAGTCTTTTTAAGGGATAAAAACAAATAGTCTCATGGTAAAAGAGAGACACATATAAAGTTTATGAGAGTAAGCGAGGCTTTGTTCTCTGGAGGAAGACAATACATGGATAACGAATTGTTATTATTTTTTATACCTTTAGCATCATTATTTATACTTCCTTATAGTCATATTTATGAGAAATACTAAGGGATTTGAATTACTATGTATGGAGAGTTTTACTTTCTTGTTTTTTTCCATCTTTTGTCATACTAGAATTTCTCCTATACTTAGGCCAAATAAGGGTCGACCTGTGAAAAATGTGACTTGAAACATGCCAACATTAGTGGCTGAATTAGTCATGCAGGCCCACATTTAACCACTAATGAAGACTTATCTAAACCACCATTATTGACTTAACAAACCCTTCTCTATATAAATGCTGGTGCTCCTTCAGATAGAGCACGCTCAGTTAGAAACAGTAAGTCTCAGGGTGTGTGAGAGCTAGAGCAAGAGAGATTCTTGCAGAATTATTTATTGTTTTCTTATACATTTAGCTATTATTATACTTCCTCATAGTCATACCTCTAAGAAATGTTTGAGTGTTATTGTAGAAATGGGTTTCGTGTTAGCGTCTGTTGATAGTGTTACTCTTTTATAATTCTTCATCTTTAATTTGTCATAGTGGAATTCTTCTTCTGCCGCTGGTGAACTTAAGCCAGATAAAAACCGAACCACTTAAATCTCTTGTGTCATTTACTATTCATGCACTATTGCTATTCATGCACCGTTAATTTCTCATTTATATTCCGTTGTTAATTCAGTTAACTATCAATTGGTCCTCATCAGACACACTTCAAATATCCTGTGGTTTTTACTATTCCTGTATTGTCATTTTTCACATATATTTTGTGGTTAATCCAAATAAACAGCTATTGGTTCCAATAAATTAGGCTTGATATTTTTGTATTTTCCTCTCCATTCCAACATAAAATACAAAATAACATAAGTAGATAAACAAAACCATTGCTCCATAGAGTTATACATGTATGTGTGTATATATAACCAAACTTAATAGAAATAAAAGGATGATTTACCTGCTGAGTGATGGTGCTCCCACCACCGCCCTTAGGGTAATGAACCACAGCTCTCGCAATCCCATGGGGATCAACTCCCAAGTGGCCGAAGAAGCGATGGTCCTCGGAGGCAACGATGGCCTGGATCAGATGAGGAGGAAGCGCGGCAAGCTTCGACTCGGCCTCCTCCGAGGTCTCCATGAGATGCCCCCAGCGCTCCCTGAAATCCCGAGGCAGGATCCCAAGTGAAAGCGATCCGTCGAGGATGAAAGGGAGGGATCGTTTACGGAAAGAGATCTTGGGAGGAACGGAAATGGGAGAGCATTTGGGAGGTGGGAGAGGTCTGGATTTGGGATTTGGGGAGGATGGGAACGATGGGAATCGTACTGTGAGCGAAAGAAGAAGCATTGGTTTCTTATTTTTCTCTGAGAAGGAAGAAGCACTGGGAGTCTGGGATGGCAAGCATTGCTTCCATTTGATTTGAGATGGTTACGGTGTAAGCGCGGAAACTAGAGAATGGTTGTACTTGTACTCTCCCGTTTTAAACATGGTACTCATATGCTGCTCATTGTTACGGTGTATATACGGCTACCCAAGTATTTTTTTTATTAGTTTAATTTTTTAATTTTTAATTTTTAACTTTTATTTTTTAATTTTATTTTTTTAGTAAATGGTGGTGATGTTCAGTGTGTTATATAGGTTGCGTTTGGGTAAAGGTAATGGAAAGGAAAGGAATGGACATAGGAATGGAAAGGAGAAGGAATAGAAAGGGTAATGATTATCTTGTTTAGATGGGAGGTAATAGGAAGGTAATGTATTGGGAATGAGAAAAGTAAAGAAAAATGTTATAATTACTTTTATATCCTTGATATAAAAATGAATTTATTTTTTTATAAAATACTTTGATTAGCATACTTCGATTTAATCCTTATAATTAATTTTTTAATTAAATATAAATATCCCAATTTAATAATTTTTTATTTAATTAATATAATTAAGAACAATTTGTTATCCAAAAACGATTATAATTCACATAATCATTTAATTAAGAACATTTTTTAATTTAATTATTAAATTAACAATTAATTTTAATAATCAATTATTATATTTAAATTGTTAATTATAATTATTATAATAATTAATTATTACTTATAATAATCAATTCTTATATTTAAATTGTTAATTATAATAATTTATTATTATTATTATTTACTTATAATAATTAATTATTATAATTAGTTGTTAATTATAATAATTAATTATTATAGTAAATTGAGGGGGCAGATGGGTCATTTGTCCATTTCCCTCCTCAGATTTAATTATTTTAATTAAATAAATCATTATAATTAAATATAAATATTGATATTTAATTATTTTTATTTAATTAATATAATTAAGGACAATTTGTTATGCAAAAATGATTATAATTCACCTAATTATTTAATTAAGAACAATTTTTTAATTTAATTATTAAATTAACAATTAATTTTAATAATCAATTATTATATTTAAATTGTTAATAATAATAATAATTAATTATTATAATTAATATTTATTTATAATAATTAATTATTATAATTAGTTGTTAATTATAATAATTAATTATTAGAATTAATTAAGGGGGCAAATAGGTAATTTGTCCATTCCCCTCATGGGGGGAATGGCCAATCCCCTCATGAGGGGATTCTTAATCCCTTATAAAAGGGATTCATTCCCCTCAATAAATACCCAAACATGGGTATCAATTTTTGGGGGGATTCATTCCCCTTTGTAAAGGAATGAATCCCCCCATCCAAACGCACCCTAAGGTTATCCCACAAGCTCATCTTTGGATTATGGTTTTGGTAATTTAAAATATAATTAATTAATTAATGTTAAAATTATTATACTAATCATAAATATTAATTTAATTTAATTTGGAACATTGTATAGTAATATTAGTGTTAGTGTTGAAATCCGTTTTCTGTCAGGATGAAGTTTGATTTCACACCAGTTCAATTTGTTTAGTTTTGCGGGACCGAATCAGGAGGAAAGGGAAATCAAGATAAATAGGGAGTAAGAACATCAAATTTTACCTGAAAAACTCCAGAAAATCATAGAAAAACCACGATGCTCAATAAGAATAAATCCACTAGAGAATAGAGAATTTTCCGTTACAAGGAAGAAGAATTGGGAAGAAACGATAAACTCATAAAATAGAGGTGGTAAAGAGGTGAGAGAGAGGGAGAGGAAGGGAATTCATCAGTCTCCAAAATGGCTAATCCCCCTCCCCCCACAATGGTTCTCGCTTTCCCTTTTTATAGTCCCCGGTTGCTTATTTGCCAAGTTTCCTCCCACTTATTCACTTGTGTTCCAGATAGATGCTAGCTTGGTTCCAGCTTGGTGCCAGCTAGCTATGTTCCAGTTGGATGCCATCTAGATTGCCAACAAGGAGCTAGTTGGAAGGTCTTCTAGAAGATTGGCCGAGCTTCTAAAAACTTCTTGATGCTCTCTTGTGTTCATTCTTTGTAGGTATCTTCTGAGCACGGGGCCCAACCCTAATTCTAGTCATCTTGGGTGGGACCGAAGTAATCGCTATGCTTCATGAGCCATGTTTTCAATGTTAGAAAAGTAGGTCGAGTGTTAGTGAGGTGGGATTCATTCATGTGAGCAATTCACCTCTTTTTGTTGTTATAAGTAGGTTCGTTGTTTAGAGATTGGTTTTGGGTAGATGACGGTTTGCAACTCTTTCACGTGGACGATTGGACGGAACTCATGTGATTTTCCACTTTTACCCATATCAATTAGTTTTTGAATCGAATGTCTTTTTTTTTTTGGGAGAGATGAACATATCGGGCCGGCCTCCTGTTAAGTTCCCACGTCGCTTCACCCGTGTTCAATCCGCCGGGTTAACGTGGATTAAAGGTTTACGTACCTCCACGCGTGCACGAGAACAGGACTCGCCTCGAGTGGGCGCCCTCAGCGCATCTTCGAACCCGGGTGGGTGTCGAAGAGCGCGACCGTTTTGCCGCTCGGCTAAGAAGCCTTTGGCTGAATCGAATGTCTTTAATCAAATTATTTTTTAAGCTAAAGCAATGGTTCCTTGCGGTCATGATAATTAATGGATTGAATTAACTATTTTATGATATAAACTGAATATCCTATGTGTTGTATGATGTGGCATTTACAAATCAACATGTAATACCAAATTTTAATGTTTATTTGAAAATTTGTAAATATTGATGTTTTCTTATTTATCAAAATAATAATAATAAATATAGGTATCATGTGCATATGACGTGGCCTTATAGCTAACGTGTGTCTAACATGTCATACACCATAAATGATATTTTGTTTATACCATAAAAATAATGTGATGACAAGAGATCTTTAGTCATTTATTATTGCTTTATTTCATAACTTTATTGTCTTAATTTTTAATTCAAGAACCAATTTGACCAAAAGATGGACTTCTCCATTTTTTTATTTTTATTTTTTGTTTTGACAAAGGTAACAAACGCCCTAGTCAGGGCGGATAATGCGGGACAGGTGCACGCATGCCCTCACCTTATGATCATGGGGTTTGAATCTTGAATTGTCCCAATCAACGAAGCTATATATAAGGTACCTGATACCAATAGACCTAGAGGTTATTGGTCCCACTTCTCCATCTTAATTTCAGTTAGAACAAACGGGACCACATGTTAGATGTTATAATTTTAAATTATATCTAGACAAAATTTTAACCTAAATCAAATTAAGAAAATCAAAACAATGTTATTTATCATTTTTTATTTTAAATGCATATAATAAATAAGTTTTAACTAATTTTTCGATAAAAACCAATGACTTTGATGTTGTTTGACTGAATGGTTAAAATGAAACTTCACATAGAAGTGTGAAGCAATCAATTTTGCATACCTTATGACCAAAATTGAACGGTTCAATCTTAGATAGAATTTAGTGTTGAGCCAAGCTTGATCCAGCCGGCTTGACTAAAAAACTTCTGGAAAGGGGTCAATTTACATTGGAGGTTTTTGAAATGGGCATCAAAGTAAAGCTGAAAAAAAAGATTTGATTAATTTCTAGAATAATAGATGGATTGGTGGAGAAGCATCAATTTCACTATTTATCTCCCTTATGATCAAAGAACCGCATATCTCCCTCCAGAAGGCTCGGAACCTTCACCTAAAAGAAATCCCGCTCTTCAAGCAGGACCTTTTAACCAAAGAAGAAAGTCAAGAATTGTAACAGAGAAATTAACAACTACCCAAGGTTATATAGAAAGATGAACGCATATGGTTATTAGTGGCAGGGGAAAGATATAAAGTTAAATCTTTATACAACCTCATAATAAATGGAGGAACCAGGTATTAGAAGCCCATATAGTTTTGGGCCATCTTATGGGTTTGAAAACATTCATATAGTAGCTTGTTTAGTACCGCATTGGATATTGACAAACCATGTATCCTCCTTTTATATGATCCACTCTAGTAGCTTGTTAGTCTTCATTAGTGGACATGTTTTCTCGCGCGTGTGCGCAGGGGGGTGCAAATCCGGGTTCATTTGTCTTGAAATTTCCAATACTCTCAATTTCCAACACCACATAAACACTAAAACTCAGAAAAATTGGGAGCACTATGTGGGATCGAAAATACGCGCCTGGTATCGTGTGACACCGGACGATATATCGAAGCACAAATATCATTTTTTGTTATCGTGGGTTCTTTTATTCCTAATAGAGGCAAGCCCCTATTATTAATTACCCCGAATAAGATTGCGGGAACCTCCGATTAAGGGCAAAAGTACAAGTAGAGAGGCAATGAATAAAAATAATTTCATTTATTTGTAGAACATAATTTTCATTACATATGAATATATTATCATATGCATACATATCATTTATTTGTATATATCTGGCGTCGCCTTGTCTGCTTCGCCGCTTTAAGATTTTAAGTTTCATCGGTTGCCTTAGGATGCTTGCTTTGTCGCTGCCTTGCGATTTTTTTGCCGCTGTAAGACTTAGGTTATATTGACCATCTTGAGATGAGTGTTGCATCGCCATCTCAAGATTTGTGTGGCTTTGAAATTTGTATTCACTAGCCGCCTTAAGATGCGTGCTCATCACCGCTATCTTAAGATTTGTATTTCATCGGCTGCATCAAGATATGTATTCTATCGTCACATCAAGATACGTACCACTTTGAGGCTTGTATTTTATCATCCGCTTCAAGATGCACATTCTACCGTTGCATCAGGATGCGTATTTTCATCATCGCACAGAAATGCGTGCTAAGATTTATATTATATTGACTATCTCAAGATGAGTATTTCATTATCACCTCGAAACTTTGTCATTTCAGGATTTCTATTTTTATCGACACCTCGAAGTGAGTGTTTTATCGCCACCTCGAGATTCGCGTCACTTTGAGATTTGGATTTCATCATCCATCTCAAGGTGCATTGATTGCTTTTATACCATCAAAGAGAAGAGATTCAGTAAGTGGTATCATGATGATTTAATTAACCACAAGGAGCCACCACGACAGATGTTGATGTTATTGTGGTTAATAGAAGTTGGTGGAATGTTGACACCCCTTAATGGCCTTGATTATTGGTCGGAATCAATAACAAATGTCCTGTAGAGTGACGGCATGCTACTCACAGGAGACAATGCCATTAAAAGAAAGAAATGGTGGGCCCTCTCCTCCAATTTTAATAGGTTGTTGTCAATAAATCTTGAGAAACCACTCATTTTTATTGCTTTATTATTTATTCAATACTTGGAATATGTCTGAGCTTCCAAACCAATCCTTTGACTTCCAATTAAATATTAAATCAAGCATCGTCTCTCTTGGGCCTTGACCAAAAATAACTCCTTATATGACTTTTTATCATTTTCATTATATATGTATATATATGAAAATTTTACTCAATGATGAGATTTAGATAATGCATGAACCAAACGGATCTCTATTCGATATGGAACATCATATATGTATTGATGAGGACATAAATACATGAGAAGACCTTGATTCAGGAGACAATATGGATTTGATTCTTAATATCATATTCAAATTTTTTGATTGAACATCCATGGAGACTTGGAAGTTAATGACCCATTCTTTGGTTTAACAATCCCATACCTGGACAAATTTTCATACTTGAATCTTACAAACATAATAAAATGGTCCCTCCACCATCATCACTAGCATGCACTTCATCCGCACCCATCCCCAGAATAACCAAGACATTCTACAGAGCTTCCTGCAAACGATCCCTTTGATATATAGGAACTTTGACAAAGGTTTGTGTGGCACCAACTCTTTTGTGAACACATAGTAGAAGACCACCAAGTCATACAATTCCAAGGAGACAGAGATGGTGAAAGCTCAGCTGATCCAACTTGCGTGCTATCTAAGAGGTTCAAGAACAATAATCGGAATTTGACCGGACGTGGGCCAATTATGACAAATTGCCATGTCCAAGAAGCTTCAAAGTATGGTGATTTAATTTCACAGAGTGGAGCTGAAAGAGAGTCATGGGGAGAGGATGATGAATCTCCCTTTGATTTTCTTTATTTTTTTATTTTTTTATTTTTTTTATTGTTGGCAATGCTTAGATTTCAAATTTAATTAGATCTTGAAGATTCCCAAACTCCTCCAAATCCATCAGATGAACTTTGACATTTCTCCTTTATATGATTTAAATTGTGATACATTTCTTATTTGCAAGCATAAAGAGTTCTATCAAGCATTTTAACAAACACTTGGAGGTCATGACGCACACCTGAACATTGTGTATCCCTTTTAAAAGGTTTTCTCATCAGGATTTTACACCCATGTATGACATTCCAGAAGCACCATCATATATAATACTCCAAGCTACTTAATCTCATTTATAACATTCATGACATTCAGAACTATATCTGCAGCAATACTATAATAATCCCGCAGTAATTAATAACATTCATTCTCACAGGTGCTCAACTTGTGAACCAAGCATGAAGAATACCACAAAACAGGATCTTGAGCTGGCAGCCTCAGCTTCTTTACACTCTTCTTGGGATCACAAGTTGAACCCCAGAATTCAATAGCTCGAAGTCCTTCATTTTCATTCACAGCATTTGTTTATGGGAATGATACCCTTCTGCTAATATATACAATAGATTGGCAATCAATCAATCTCCAAATATACAACTTCCAGGATTATTAACACTTCTTAGAATCCAAGTGAGCCATATCAATGGAATTCTCCCCCAATTGCTTCTCAAGGATCTCCAATGCTTCCAGACATAGAAGCAATGTACCCTTGAAGCGCAGCGCAGAGACATATGTCTCTACCAAATTGTGATGATCTGCACCATAATTCTCAGTCCGGCTCCAAGATCACAAATCGGATACCACAAAGAGAAGAGCAGGCTTCGGTAAGGCGGCGATGATGGTGGCGGTAAGCATAGCTTCTTTTTTATTTCTTCTTTCTCCAGGAACGGCAAGGCATCGGCATCCACAAGGGAGGGGCCGAAGACTTGTGATGACAGGCAGCGTCGAGGCGTCCACAAGGGAGGCCGGCGATGACGAGAGTTGATGGCGACGGGCGTCCACAAGGGAGGCCGACGGCGGTGGGATCTAGCGGCAACGGGACATGGCAATGCCGGGCATCCACACGGGAGGCCGGCGGCCG
This sequence comes from Dioscorea zingiberensis, assembly GCA_026586065.1. Lineage (NCBI taxonomy): Eukaryota > Viridiplantae > Streptophyta > Magnoliopsida > Dioscoreales > Dioscoreaceae > Dioscorea > Dioscorea zingiberensis. The sequence continues at coordinate 11,678,920 of CM048819.1, forward strand.
TGAGATCTGGCGGCAACGACGGTCTCCACAAGGGAGGCCGGCCTGGTGGTTGGCGGCGACGACGGCCTCCACAAGGGAGGCCGGAGCTTGGTGGTTGGCAGCAACGACGGTCTCCACAAGGGAGGCCGGCTTGGTGGTTGGCGGCGGCGATGGCCTCCACAAGGGAGGCCGGATCGATGGGGGAGACATCGGCGACAAGGGAGGGGTGGCCTTCTTCTATTTGGTTGCCATCTCTTCCTCCAACCCCTCCTTTTTTTTATTTCTGACTTCCTCTTATATAAAAATTTTTTTTTTAAAAAAAAAACAAAATCCTGAATCTCAACCACCTTCTTTTTTTTGTTTGATTTGAGCTTATCCCCCCAAAGTGATAATATCAACCCCATTTATTTATTTATTTATTTATTTTTAATTTTTATTTTTTTTTTTAATTTTAAATTCTGATGGAGATAAACCAAGTAACTGAGGATAAGATCAAGAATTTCAATTAAATTATTTATTTTAAAATTTAATTGAATCTTGAAATAAATTCTGCCTCGAGATTGGTATTCCTCAATGTCTCGAGATTGTATTTTTGGCTCGCCTCGAGATTTGCATTTTTTTCCTTTAATTATTTTATTTTATTATTATATATTTTTTTTAGGCGCAAACAAATGCCCCCTTCATACTTCTCTCACGAAATTTATTTGAGAGGGAGAAGTATGAACATACAAATGTCCTTCATATAGCCGACCTTTTTGGAGACTTGAGGTCACTTTCATTTGTGATGATGGGTCTCCTCAGATCTAGAACCATCTATCCCTTTATAGACTTCTGGATCGAGCCATAAACTTGGGACATATATGTTTTATCGACTTCAAGATTCTGCCATACTTTTATCCTTCTCTTGTTGAGAGAGTACAGCTCATCTTGGTAACGTCAAATATTATCTTCATTTGAGATTTCATTTCATAGTGTCATTTGCACTTTGAGGGGCATGACTGCTTCAGTTCCGAACACCAACGAATATGGAGTGGATTGTGTTGAAGTCTTATGTATGGTATGATAAGCCCGTAGCATTCAAGAAGCCTATCATGTTAGTCTCTTTTATTTTTGGGCATGCATAACACTTTCTTTGGGTTTGGATGTTGATGGATATCATCTTCATGTATTTGGCATAGATAATATCTTTTTGGTTCATATGGCACCTTCTAGCATGCAATTATTACCATGGTTGGGTAATGGTATCCCATGCGCTTAATCTGAAGTCGCATCTTGGGTCTAGCTTGATGTGCACCACATATCGCGAAGTGTACATCGTGCCTGACTTTATTCGCTTCTTTATATATGAGGATAAATCTTAGGACACCTCGCTTCATCTGAAGGCCTTATGATTTGCCCCCTGAAAGTTTATCATAAATGGTTGCCTCCGATCTTCCTTTGACATCTCGAGGGTGAAGACTTCCACTTTGCCCCCAATACTTTCCTCTTCAACATCATTGAGGATTGTACTTATGGGTCTTCTATTTCATTTGAATTTCTTCATAGATTGGATTTTCTAGTTCCTTTGCTATTCTTGCCAAAGAATTAGCTTCTCCATTTAAAGCTCTGACTGTCTTACAGCACTTGAGAAGTCGGGCCTGTATATTTTGGAGTCTCCTTTAGCCTGATAGTGAGTTGCGAGCCTCCAAATATGTGTTTCCTCTTGACCTCATCAACAGAGGATACAAGTTTGAAATTTCATATTTCTTGGTGATCTCATATGAGTGCGAGGACCCAAGTGAAAAATTGTGATATTTCATCATTTTTTTTTTAGAAATTTCGGTTCCATTGTTGGAATATGTGCAACTTCAAGAGTCATATTTTCACCTGACCTCATTGCTGGAGGATACAAGTTAGAATTTTTTCATATTTCCTTGGTGATCTCGTCATCTGAGAACCCAAGTAAAGAATTTGTATTTCATCATTTTTAGAAGCGTCATATTTTACCTGACCTCATTAATGGAGGATACAGGTTTGACGTTTCATATTTTCTTGGTAATCTCATTATATGAGTGTCTGAGAATCCAAGTTTGACATTTCATATATCTTGGTGATCTCATCATACGTTTGAGAACCCAAGTGAAAATTTCATATATCTTGGTGATCTCATCATATGTTTGAGAACCCAAATGACATTTCATATACCTTGGTGATCTCATCATATGTTTGAGAGTCCAAGTTTGGCATTTTATATATCTGGTGATCTCATTATATGTTTGAGAGCCCAAATGAAGATTTCATCATTTTTTTAGAGGCGTCATATTTTGCCTGACCTTATTAATGGAGGATACAGGTTTGACACTCCATATTTCCCCTTTAAAATCTCGGTTCCGTATCGGAAGCATGTGAAATTTCAAGAGTCATATTATACCTTATCTCATTGATAGAGGGTATAGGTTTAAGATTTCAAATTTCCTTGGTGATCTCATCACATGAGTGGTTGAGAACCCAAGTAAGGAATTTCCATTTTTATATATATTTTCGGAAAACATTTTTCCTTTTATATGTGTCATATCCTATTTTCTTTTGATTTCAAGTGACATATACATCGCTGGCCTGCCCCTAGCCGTTTAACAGGTTTATGGAGCTCCATGGCATCATTTGTAGTATGAAGAAATAAGCTTTGATGTCTTCTTTCATTTTTGACTTTCAGCTTCTATGATCGGATAACACTTTTGGATTGGTTCTATCCAACTTTTCCATTAGCTCTTGAAGTGGTGTCGAATGCACTTTGGAAAGCAACCTCAAAATTTGTATCCTTTAGCCATCTTGGATTTTGTACTCTCAGGAAGCATCAGGATTTGTGTCTTGATCACCTTGGGAATTGTGATGTGTGCTTTGTTGCCTCAATATTTGCATCATTAGCCGTCTCGAGACCTGTGTTCTATTGCTATCTCGAAATTCATGACTGATTCGATATTTGTATTTCATCATTTACCTCAAGATATGTACGATATCAACACCTCGAGATTTGTATTGATTTGAGATGTGATTTACCACTTCGGAGTACACACTTCATCGTTTCAAGATTTCTGGGATTTGTTGCCGCCACGAAGTGCATGCTTGATGGCTACCTTGAGATCTGAAACCATTTGGATTTGTATTTCTAGTTATCTCAAGATGCATGTCCTATCGCTCTTTGAGGTTTGTGTTACTCTGGGATCTATCATCGGCCATCTTGTGCTTTCACCGCCTCAAGATTTGCATCATTTTGAGATTTTATATCTTTATCAGCCGTCTCGAGACCTGCGCTACCTCGAAACTTATGGCGGATTTGATATTTGTATTTCATCATCTATCTCGACATGTGAGCTCTCCATTGCCCCCTCGAGATTTGTGATGCTTCAAGATTTGTGCTTCACTGCCTTAGGATGCATACTTCAATGCTCCTAGGATTTGTCACCACCTCGAAGTGCATGCTAGATCGCTGCTTCGAGATTTGTAGCTGTTTTGGATTTGTATTTCCATTAGCCATCCTGAGGTCCGTGCTCCATCGCTGTCTTGGATTATTAATAGATGCTTTAATATTTGTATTTCATCATCTACCTCGAGATGCGTGCTCCATGCCCCCTCGAGATTTGTGATGCCTTGAGATGTGTACTTCACTACATCGGGATGTACACTTCATCAATTTGGGGTTTGTAATCATTTTGGGGGATACATATATTTTGCTTTGGTATTTATCGCCATCTCAGGTTACGTGCTGCATCGGCTCCTTGAGATTTGTGGCTGCTTCGAGATTTATATTCCCATTGACTGTCTTGAATGCGTGCTTCATTCTTTGCCTCAAGACTTGTGTCATTTCGTGGATTCCATTGGTCGCCTTGGGATGCGTGTTTCACCGCTGCCTCAAGATTTGTGCCATTTTGGAATTTATACTCTTATCACCGTTTTGAGATTCGTGCTCCATCGTGAGCTTCAAATCCGTGGTCGTTTGTATTTCATCAAAGAACCTCAAGATATGTGCTCTATTGCTTCCTCGAGATTTGTGATGTTTCATGATTTATATTTCATTAGCCGCCTTGAAATGTGAGCTTCACCATGCTTCAAGGTTCGCACCATTTATATTTGCATCGGCTATCCCGAGATGTGTGCTTTACCATGTCTCAAGATTTGTGCCATTGGGAATTTATATTTTTATAGGCTGTCTCAAGTTGCTCCATTGCTACTTCGAGATTTGTGTCATTTTTGGGGATTATATTTTATCAGTTGTTTTGAGATACGTGTTTGATTGTCATCTCAAAATTTGTGCTGCTTGGAGGAGTGTGCTCCACTGCATCGGGATTCACACTGCGTTGCCATCTCGAAAAACGTCTTTCATAGTCGCTTTGAGATTTGCGGCTGCTTTGATATTTGTGTTTCATCAGCTGTCTCGAGAGGTGTGTTCCATCCTTGCCTCGAGAGTTGTGCTGTTTTGAGATGTGTGCTTCACTGCATCGGGATACACACTTCATCATCTGGGATTTGTTGCCATCTCAAGAAGCGTCCTTCATTGTCGCTTCGAGATTTGTAGCTGCCTTGATATTTGTGTTTCATCAACTGTCTTGAGAGGTATGTTCCATCCTTGCCTCAAGAATTGTGATGCTTTGAGATGTGTGCTTCACTGTATTGGGATGCACACTTCCTCGCTTTGGATTTGTATTTTCATCAGCTGCCTCGAGAGGTGCGTTCCATCTTTGCCTCAAGGGTTGTGTTGCTTTGAAATTTATATTTCATCAGCTGTCTCGAGAGGTGTGTTCCATCCCTGCCTCGAGTGTTGTGATGTCTCATGATTTATACTTCATAGGCTACCCTGAGATGTGAGCTTTACCATGCTTCAAGGTTGGCGCCGTTTTGGAGATTTATATTTTGATTGGCTGTCTTGAGATGTGTACTTCACCATGTCTCAAGATTTGTGCCAGGAATATATATTCTTATCAGCTGCTTTGAGATACGTGTTTGATCGTGATCTCAAGATTTGTGCTGATTTGAGATGTATGCATCATAGCATCGGGCTGCACACTTTCTCGCTTTGGATTTGTATTTTCATCAACTGCCTCGAGATACGTGTTTAATCGCCATCTCAAGATTTATCTTTGCCGAGAAGTGTACCGAGATTGCCTCACGCTGCACACTTCGCCATTGGATCCGAGGATTTTGGTGCCGGGATCCATTCTTCCATTAAGCCAGCATTCCCGTGGTTGATGTCGGATGAGATGTCTTTTCTTTCTATGGGGATTTTATTTCTCCCGAAATGGAAAGCGAGCTTCTTGCCCCTGCCTTGGATAAGGAAAGATCGGCTCTATCTCGCCGACTAAGAGAGAATCCTATCGCGATCGTCCGCCTACCATCCGATCCACTACTTTGATATCATTCATGCCCCAATTTATATCGAAATGAGCCTTTTATCCGTGACCATATCCTAAAATGACTTGAGTGCAAATTTGTGGTGTTCTTGCATGATTTTATGTGAGGTTTATACTTGTATACCCACACGCTATCATAGGTGAGGCAAGTATCAATCCTCGTTATACCCTTCAGATAAGGCATCATTTTCTTATCAAGTTTAATAACGCACCATCTCTGTAAGGCCACTTGTCATGTCATTGTTGTCAACTGCTCAAGGATAGAGGCACTTGAGGTTTTTCCTTGTTCCAGTAGCTTGAATTTTTATTTATGCCGTAGGGATGTGCTATTCAACATTTGTATATATGCCTTCAAGTTGATATACTACCAAGCCAACCAACGGTATACCGCATGTTTTCATTTGTTGAAATTTCCTTAAGGAGGATTTTGAGTTGGAAGGAGGATTTTGTTGTTGAGGTTCAATCCCCGTTCATTGCCCCCTGTGTGGCTTGTGGCATCTTGTGAATGGTGTGTATGATGAACCTCCTCGAGCCTCAATAACCATCCAAATTATATGAATTTATATATCCATGTTTTCTGGTGAAAATGCTTTAAGGAGAATTTTGGGTTGGAGGCAAAATGGATCCATCCTCTTTATCCTTCCTTTTAAGAAAATTTTGTTGTCGAAGGTCACCTCGTCCCTTGCCCTCGTGTGACACGTGACTTGATCCTTCTTTCATATGTCGCTTAGGACTTTTATCACAATTTATGCACTGCCTTGTGAATGATGCATGTGGAGGGTCTCCCTGTGCCTCCATGACCATGATATGAATTTGCACATCCCTTTAAAGAGGATTTTGGGTAGGAAGGAAAATGAATCCATCCTCTTTATCCTTCTTTCTAGGAACAATATGTTGTTGAAGGTTAACTCCTCGCTCCTTGCCCCCGTGTGGCAAGTGATCTTCTACATGCCCCCACCATGGTGTAAGTATCGGGCCTCCTCATGTCTTAATGACCATCCAAATTACATGTGTTTCCCATTTTCTTGTAGATTGACTTGGCATCATCTTCCTAAATGCTCGAGTTGGTTCTTTTTATAAAGAAGCCTCTCACATTTTGGAGACCTACCACCTTTAAATTCATCCTGCCGAGGTCATAAATCTGCATAGAATTGAAGTTCATTCTCACCAACCCACGGGGTTTGAGTGAACCCATTTCAATATGACTTTGAAAGAGAATAGAGTGCAAGTTTTGATTTCTCTTTCTTTTCTTTTTTCTTTTTCTTCTTTTTTTTTGTTTTGGATTTTTTTTTTTTTTTTATTTTTTTTTCTCTTCTTTTTTTTGAATTTTTTTTTTGATTTTTTTTTTTTGATTTTTTTTTTGTTTTTTTTTTTTTTAAACAAGCCTTTCACAAGGTTGAAGATTCTCTTGTCTCAAACTTTTTGAAGGTGTGGTCATCGTTTTCTTCTACGTGGTTATCCTTCAAGGTCAATGGGGTAACCTCTACAGAATGAAAGTCAATGCCCATAGATGGAAGGTATGGGACTATTAGGGTCTCTATTGATGGTGAGCTTCCAACTGCAACAGAGATTCCTTTATAAGTTCATAAACCTCTACTTGTACTTTTGCCTCAAAGATGGGAGGAGGAATATGTCCCCACCGGGCATGCCAGAATTTGTGCTTCGATATATCGTCCGGTGTCACACGATACCAGGCGCGTATTTTCGATCCCACAAATTCTAGAATTTGTGGGATCAAAATACGCTACCGTATCGCGTGACACCCGGACTATATATCGAAGCACAAATATCATTTTTGTTATCGTGGGTTCTTTTATTCCTAATAGAGGCAAGCCCCTATTATTAATTCACACTCCTCAATAAGATCATGGGAACCTCCGATTAAGGGCAAAAGTACAAGTAGAGAGGCAATGAATAAAAATAATTTCATTTATTTGTAGAAACATAATTTTCATTACATACGTAATATATTATCATATGCATACATATCATTTATTTGTATATATCCATGCGTTGCCTTGTTCGCTTCGGGATTTGGGATTTTAAGTTTAAATTGGCTGGCCTTTAGGATGCTTGCTTTGTCGCTGCCTTGCGATTTTTTGCCGCTTTAAGACTTAGGTTATATTGACCATCTTGAGATGAGTGTTGCATCGCCATCTCAAGGTCGCTTTGAAATTTGTATTCACTAGCCGCCTTAAGATGCGTGCTCATCACTGTTATCTTAAGATTTGTATTTCATCGGCTACATCAAGATGTGTATTCTATCGTCACATCAAGATACGTACCACTTTGAGGCTTGTATTTTATCATCCGCTTCAAGATGCACATTCTACCGTTGCATCAGGATGCGTATTTCATCATCGCACAGAAATGCGTGCTAAGATTTATATTATATTGACTATCTCAAGATGAGTATTTCGTTATCACCTCGAAACTTTGTCATTTCAGGATTTCTATTTTTATCGACACCTCGAAGTGAGTGTTTTATCGCCACCTCGAGATTCGCGTCACTTTGAGATTTGGAGTTCATCATCCATCTCAAGATGCATTGGTTGCTTTTATACCATCAAAGAGAAGAGATTCAGTAAGTGGTATCATGATGATTTAATTAACCACAAGGAGCCACCACGACAGATGTTGATGTTATTGTGGATAATAAAAGTTGGTGGAATGTTGACACCCCTTAATGGCCTTGATTATTGGTCAGAATCAATAACAAATGTCCTGTAGAGTGACGGCATGCTACTCACAGGAGACAATGCCATTAAAAGAAAGAAATGGTGGGCCCTCTCCTCCAATTTTAATGGGTTGTTGTCAATAAATCTTGAGAAACCACTCATTTTTATTGCTTTATTATTTATTCAATACTTGGAATATGTCTGAGCTTCCAAAACAATCCTTTGACTTCCAATTAAATATTAAATCAAGCATCGTCTCTCTTGGGCCTTGACCAAAAATAACTCCTTATATGACTTTTTATCATTTTCATTATATATGTATATATATGAAAATTTTACTCAATGATGAGATTTAGATAATGCATGAACCAAACGGATCTCTATTCGATATGGAACATCATATATGTATTGATGAGGACATAAATACATGAGAAGACCTTGATTCAGGAGACAATATGGATTTGATTCTTAATATCATATTCAAATTTTTTTTTGATTGAACATCCATGGAGACTTGGAAGTTAATGACCCATTCTTTGGTTTAATAATCCCATACCTGGACAAATTTTCATACTTGAATCTTACAAACATAAGAAAATGGTCCCTCCACCATCATCACTAGCATGCACTTCATCCGCACCCATCCCCAGAATAACCAAGACATTCTACAGAGCTTCCTGCAAACGATCCCTTTGATATATAGGAACTTTGACAAAGGTTTGTGTGGCACCAACTCTTTTGTGAACACATAGTAGAAGACCACCAAGTCATACAATTCCAAGGAGACAGAGATGGTGAAAGCTCAGCTGATCCAACTTGCGTACTATCTAAGAGGTTCAAGAACAATAATCAGGACTGAACAGACTGGACGAATTATGACAAATTGCCATGTCCAAGAAGCTTCAAAGTATGGTGATTTAATTTCACAGAGTGGAGCTGAAAGAGAGTCATGGGGAGAGGATGATGAATCTCCCTTTGATTTTCTTTATTTTTTTATTTTTTATTTTTTTATTGTTGGCAATGCTTAGATTTCAAATTTAATTAGATCTTGAAGATTCCCAAACTCCTCCAAATCCATCAGATGAACTTTGACATTTCTCCTTTATATGATTTAAATTGTGATACATTTCTTATTTGCAAGCATAAAGAGTTCTATCAAGCATTTCAACAAACACTTGGAGGTCATGCCGCACACCTGAACATTGTGTATCCCTTTTAAAAGGTTTTCTCATCAGGATTTTACACCCATGTATGACATTCCAGAAGCACCATCATATATAATACTCCAAGCTACTTAATCTCATTTATAACATTCATGATATTCAGAACTATATCTGTAGCAATACTATAACAATCCTGCAGTAATTAATAACATTCATTCTCACAGGTGCTCAACTTGTGAACCAAGCATGAAGAATACCACAAAACAGGATCTTGAGCTGGCAGCCTCAGCTTCTTTACACTCTTCTTGGGATCACAAGTTGAACCCCAGAATTCAATAGCTCGAAGTCCTTCATTTTCATTCACAGCATTTGTTTATGGGAATGATACCCTTCTGCTAATATATACAATAGATTGGCAATCAATCAATCTCCAAATATACAACTTCCAGGATTATTAACACTTCTTAGAATCCAAGTGAGCCATATCAATGGAATTCTCTCCCAATTGCTTCTCAAGGATCTCCAATGCTTCCAGACATAGAAGCAATGTACCCTTGAAGCGCAGCGCAGAGACATATGTCTCTACCAAATTGTGATGATCTGCACCATAATTCTCAGTCCGGCTCCAAGATCACAAATCGGACACCACAAAGAGAAGAGCAGGCTTCGGTAAGGCGGCGATGATGGTGGCGGTAAGCATAGCTTCTTTTTTATTTCTTCTTTCTCCAGGAACGGCAAGGCATCGACATCCACAAGGGAGGGGACGAAGACTTGTGATGACAGGCAGCGTCGAGGCGTCCACAAGGGAGGCCGGCGATGACGAGAGTTGATGGCGACGGGCGTCCACAAGGGAGGCCGACGGCGGTGGGATCTAGCGGCAACGGGACATGGCAATGCCGGGCATCCACACGGGAGGCCGGCGGCCGTGAGATCCGGCTGGCGGCAACGACTCGGTCTCCACAAGGGAGGCCGGCCTAGTGGTTGGCGGCGGCGGCCGGCCTCCACAAGGGGAGGCCTGAGCTTGGTGGTTGGCAAAGAACGACTCTGGCCTCCACAAGGGAGGCCGGCCTGGTGGTTGGCGGCGGCGATGGCCTCCACAAGGGAGGCCGGATCGACGGGGGAGACATCGGCGACAAGGGAGGGGTGGCCTTCTTCTATTTGGTTGCCATCTCTTCCTCCAACCCCTCCTTTTTTTTATTTCTGACTTCCTCTTATATAAAATTTTTTTTAAAAAACAAAATCCTGAATCTCAACCACCTTCTTTTTTTTGTTTGATTTGAGCTTATCCCCCCAAAGTGATAATATCAACCCCATTTTTTTATTTATTTATATTTTTTTTAATTTTAAATTCTGATGGAGATAAACCAAGTAACTGAGGATAAGATCAAGAATTTCAATTAAATTATTTATTTTAAAATTTAATTGAATCTTGAAATAAATTCTGCCTCGAGATTGGTATTCCTCAATGTCTCGAGATTGTATTTTTGGCTCGCCTCGAGATTTGTATTTGCCTCGAGATTTGCATTTTTTTCCTTTAATTATTTTATTTTATTATTATATATTTTTTTAGGCGCAAATACACTATTGTCCAAGATTCATGTTAGAAACTGCCCCCATATGATACTAGACCTCTGGGGAAGTAATCACATGGGTAAAAAGTTTCAGAAAAAGTTGTGACTATCACTTGGAGCACTTGGCTCAAAAAGAACTAAAGATGCTTCCGTAGAAAGCACGTTTTTACTGGAATAATCAAAAGGATTAATTTTTTAATATTATTTTAGTTTGATGTAACTTATGGTTCCAAAAAACCAAAGTTGGTGCTGATAGAGTCCATCATCAAAAGGAGCCTTGCCTTCACAAACGAAGGATAGTTGTCAAACATGGATGAAGAGAATGAATTTGAAGATCACATCACCATACGGAGCAACAATATTGAATGAAACCCCGGTAAATGTAATGCTCAAGAGGAGCACTATGTAAACCTCATCAAGAAAGATGTAACTCTCTATTTCAATAAATAAATTAATATGATTTATCTATTTTTATATATAAAAAATATATTGGCCCGACCAAAGCCATTTTTTAAGAATTGTCAATCCTTATGTCTTGAATTTAATATACATTCTATGACTTTAATTGGGCCATGAAACGGTCAAGATTGTTCACTCAATGAAAACCAAACAAAAACTTTCTTGGTCCATGGTCATCAATGACCACTGAAAACATAATCATGTTTATATTTTTTTAATTTAAAAGTTTGAAGAAAAAAATTTCTAGAATAAAGTCTTCCAAATTGGAAACAATCCCTGGAATCATTTTTTAACCATTTAAAAACATTTACATCAGAGTGCATTCCAAACAGAACATTTGAATAAGAGGTGGTGTGTGTCATGGACATACATGAATGTTTTTTTACTTTTTTTTTTCTTTCATGTGACTCTGCCATATACTTAATCATAATATTGTAGATCAAGATTCTTATAACATTATCATTATTTCAGAAGGTCTAATATCCAATTTACCACTCTATTATACCATTTTAGGTCCCTCTATTATAAATTGAGCTTTTTTGGACGATTGAAAAATATTAGTCCCTATAGGGACTAAAAAGGCTCAAATTATAAGTTTATAACATGAGGGAGGGACTAGAATTTGTCTATCGTAAAACAATATAGGATGAAAAAACTCAATTTATAATAGAAGAATCTAAAGTCACAAATCGGTATAATAGAAGGACTAAATTGGATATTACACCTTTTCAGAATAAATATTTATTATATAAATAATTGTCATACTTAAGATTTTTTTTTATGATGAAAATATCCCTTAAAAATAATATAAAAATTAAATAAAATATACTTTAAATACCTTTCTATAGAGAAAGAAGGAAAAGAAAATGACTTTCCACATTTTTCCAAAAATATTTCTCAAAATCAATTTAAGTTTGAATTATGTGATTATTTCTATTTTTTATTTTGAAAGGTTAGTTTGTGATTATTTACAACATAAACATATAATATAGAGTGATAAGCCCATAACCAACAAATGCCTATATCCCCCTAGCTTTTCTCTGGTCATGATGAGGTGCACCCTCCAAGAGCCGCCACTCCTGCAGAGAAAGGGGCAAAGGGATAAGATAGGGCACAGGAGAGGCACGAATCTCTAACAAAAGAAGGAGAGATATAGGAAGCAAAGACGCGAGAGGGAGGAAGGTAAGCAAGGATCCAACCAGAAAATCTCCTCCCTTTTCCTCCTTCTCCGACCATTCTGCTAACTTGACTGTCGGAGCGGGCACAGGTAACAAAGCCCTACCTCGTCTCACATTTCCTATTTTCTGTCTCCTTTACAGGTGAACTCAGATTGAGTGCACCTACAACTAGGTCTTTCTTCCCAGAAAATCATTAGTTAGCAGGATATCTGTGGGGTCCTCATGCAGTAATCCGTGACATTATCTACTAATATAGAGGTTTCATAATAATAATGATGATGATAAATAATAATAATTCCTTTCAAAATTATCCTAATAGTGTATATATATCCCTAAGAATACTATAATTACAAGTGTACCCCCTAAGTTTCCCCATTGATTATATATATCCCTGTAATTGAAATTTGTACAGTTGTCAAAGGCCTTAACTATGATCAAATATAAGCCATAGCCAAAAAACATCTCTTATATCTTAATGATATTTTAATTATTTTATAGTTTAAATTTTTGAAAGACATATTTGTAAATTTATAGTTAGATAATTTTTTTAAAGGATATAATAGTCTTTTAATAGGGCTATTGGCTAAACATCAGGACCGTGTTTGGTTGGGGTTATCCCCAATATAATTTCTCATAAAAAATTTTCTCACTAAAATTTTTAATTAAGATTTAAAAATATAACTCACCAATGTATACACGAAAATCACTATCTTATCATTACTATCTTTAGTTTAAAAATTTTATCCAAAAAACTTTAAAATTTTTCAAAATTTAACCATAGATATGTACACAAGGATAAACCTAAAGGTATGCCTACGATTATAATTTTTTTCAGGGGCATACCCATAATATCAGCATTTTTCATGTGTATATTGGCATAAAACCCTCCTAATAATAAATTAATAATAATAATACTAATAATAGCATGGTCTCAGACTCTCAGACTCTCAATCCTCAAAATTTGAATAAAGCAGGGCCTATTTGCAAAAACACCCAATATTAATTTAACATGAATAACTTTACCCTTTGTACCCCAATAATTGCAGTGCTTCTCCGACTAAACGGCCACACCATGCTCGCACGTGCCACTACCCCACCAAACCTTTGATAATTTCTACTCTCTTAACGGGTCGGGTTTAGATCAATAAAAGATCCGAATCTAGACCCGCTAAAAGTGCCCTGAGAAATTGCCCGATACAATCCACTCTCGTCTTTTGCGGATCATTCAATACTGAATATTTTTACAAATCATTTGCATTTTTTTAATTTTATTTTCCAATCAAGACATATTTTCTTAATTGGGATTATTTTATATATACCCTAAAATTTATGAAAGAGAGTTAATTTTTTATCTATATGGACCATGACACCATTTAATTGAGATTTTAGATCCCGTATGTTGGGTAATTCGCTTTGATTGAGCATACTCTCAGATTCAAGTCTTCACCCTCATAAATGGAAAAGCAGTTTGGGTAATTTACTTTGTGTGCACAAAACTCTCAAATTTGAACCCTTATATCTATACGCACATGGTGAGGAATCAAGGGTGTTCATCACTTAATAGCATGCCTCTTGATACGCCCTCTATGGAGGACTTTATGGCTTATGTCAAAAAAAATAAAAATAAAAAATCATAAAGGACTAATTTTTTTTTTTATTAAATCGTAAATGAATAACGGATCGGATTCGGACCGAATTAACGGATTGAGGATTTGCCCGGAAAAAATCCAAATTCAACGGCCAGAAAGCGCTTGTCACATCCAACCGTCCAAAGGTGAAAGGCTTGGGCGGCCACTCCAAGGCTCCAAAACCGGCCGGGAAGACTGAAGACATGAGAAGAGCTTCGAGCCCTCGCTCTCACTTCGTGCTCTGCTCCTCCCTCTTCTTCTCGGCATGAAACCCGAGTCTCCGATGCCCTTCTTCGATCGAGGAGCAAGGAGATAGGCCGGCAATGGAGGGCCAGAAGACCAAGCTCACGAGGACGCCGTCGTCGCTTCTCCGATCGCCGACGGTGCGCTCCTCTGTGCAGAGTCTCTCCACGCTCGAAGAAGAAGACGATGACGAGAAGAAGGACCACAAGCGTCACCATTCGCCTCCGAGGCCGCCAATCCTCCCTATCGTCTTTACCTTTCCCTTCCTTTTCCTCCTCTATCTCTACCTCAGAGAGCAGCACCCCTCTCTCGGCACCCTCTTCATCGTGTCCTGCATCATCGCCTTGGGCTCCGTGATCGCGCGGAGATCCGGGTTCTTGAAGGCCAGGAGCCGGGCTGGCGTCCGCCGGGGAGACTCGGTTCAGTGGTTTATCGGGGATGAGAGGAGAGCTGCCAAAGAGAAGAAGAACAACAAGAAGATCGTGCGTGAAGGCGTCGAGTTCTACAGCAATGGTGATTTCTACGAAGGCGAGTTCCACAAGGGCAGGAGTAATGGGAGCGGGGTGTATAATTTCTTCGCAAAAGGGAGGTATGAAGGGGATTGGATCGATGGGAAGTATGATGGGTATGGGATCGAGAGCTGGGCGAGAGGGAGCCGGTATAGGGGACAGTATAGGCAAGGGTTGAGGCATGGTTTCGGGGTCTAGAAGTTTTACAATGGAGATAGCTACGGCGGCGAGTGGCTCAGGGGCCAGAGCTATGGGATCGGTATCCAGATGTGCTCCGATGGGAGCTGCTACGTTGGGGAGTTCAAGTGCGGGGTCAAGCATGGCCTTGGCTACTACCGTTTCAGGTACAAATTAACACTTTTTTGTCTTTGTGGTATTTAATTTGTGTTGATTGGAGAGTTTGATCTCGTTTATAGTGCAGTTGAAGCTTCTGTTGGTGTGTCTTTATTAGGCTGTTCTAAATCTGTTGTTCAGATGGAACTGTGGACTGGGCCATATGAACTGATTCTAGATTGTTTTGTTTATGGTCTCTTGATCCAACAAATATGCTCTGATTTGATGGCTCAACTTTATTTTTCATATCATTTGGTGTTCTCGTTATTAATTTTTTGGGATGGGATTTGATGATTATTTATTTGCATTCTTTGAACTGGGAAACTGGAGCAGAGAGATGCAGTACCTTGGTATGATTTTTGGAATTTGAGACTGTTATGTTCTTTCAAAACCCTGCAAATTCATGCCTTTGCAAGTGTTCCACATGTTCAGTATCTTGAAAATTAGCTGGAATAAGTCTTCTTTTTGCTATTTGTTTCCTTCTAATGTTGTTGGGAGTTGTCAAATTAAAATTGAATTAAAAGTCTTGCTCCTTTGATTCTTTTTCCTCCAACAGATCACCAATGCTTGACTTATTATTTATTCTTTAGGAGAGTTATGTTTCTGTATCTTGATTGTGTTCAATTTTCCACAAAGTGGTTCATGGGAAAGATTTCCCAAGAAACATCTGCATATCCACCCCATAAAGTTTCCATTGTATTGTTCTCCAAACAGTGATTTGATTCAGATTTTTCCTTTTATAGCAAGTTAGTTCCAAATCACTCATCAAGATTGATATTTTCAATGCTTTCTTATTACTCCCTGAAAAGATTTGCACAAGCACCATTAATTTTTCCGCGTCAAGTGTCGGACTGTACCCCGAAATTATGCTTGATTGCCAGTTTTTACAAATTGATTTCATTGGAAGTTGAAGCTCTCTATGTGTTACTTATCTGTATATGTTGAATATTGCCTTATTTTAATGGTGAAAGCCTTGTTTTTCTTGTAGGAATGGGGATAGATATGCAGGAGAATACTTTGGAGACAAAATCCATGGTTTTGGTGTATATCACTTTGCAAATGGCCATTGCTACGAGGGTTCATGGCATGAAGGTCGAAAACAAGGTTTTGGAAAGTATACATTCCGCAATGTTGACTCAAGATCCGGGGAGTGGGATTGTGGTGTTTTAAGAAGTCCCCTCCCTGCATCTGATCCTGTGATCCAGCGGGCTGTTCAGGTATATATTCATATGCTCGTGGCTGTCAACTAGAAACACAATTACATTGTATACCTCTATGTGCTGAAACACTCTTCTTTTTCTAGTCTGCCAGAAAGGCTTCAGAGAATGCTTTTCTTGTTCCTCGCGTTGATGAACAAGTGAACAAGGCAGTAGCTGCCGCAAATAGAGCAGCCACCGCCGCCAGAGTCGCGGCCATCAAAGCCGTCCAAAATCGGATGGATGGAAAGTTCTGCGACCTTGATGTCTGATTTGTAAATTTTACCTACTAGCTAATAATCAGAGTTCGAGACCGAGTGCGCAAATAAACGCCAGGTCTCCAATAGAGATTTGAAGGAAAGAAGCTGACTGACAATCTTAGATGTTTTGCAATCCGTTATACATCGGTAACATCCCCCAGCCCTCTCACTACTGTAACATGTACATAAACTTATATGCATATGATTTGAATGTAAGCTTTTGGGCAGAGCCACTTCTGTTCCTTCTTTTGTTTTTGTGATGCTTGTAGTGTTTCCAGTTGAAAACTGTGTACTGGAGTGGAGTGCATCTTCAGTTGTGATTTTGTTTGGCCCTTCATCTTATTTAGTAAGTACTGTTGCATCAATTCAATTGGTTTTGCTACTTCATTTGATTCTTAGTCTGTTATCAACTCCTTCCATCTTTGTTTATTTAATTTATATTTTAATTCTGGAAGAAGGGAATAGAATAAAACCAGTGTCCCTATCTGATCCAACCACTCCCCACCCCCATTTGTTTCAAGTTTATGTCACATTGCATAACATGGTTGTGTTTCTTTTTATAAACCAAGTGGGTGTGTTTTCCTTGATTGTTTGTTTTGGTATTGAAAACATTTTCATTTGTAGATCCCAAAGAAGTACAATGGACCTACCCCTGGCTATCCCTGTTGATGACTAGGCTTCTGTCTTGATCTTGTGTCTGCTTCATTAATGTCAAGTATCTATACCTCTCCCCTTGCTTTTAAAATCCTGCCTCTACTAGCATAAATTTTTCCTTCCTTAGCTCATTGAATACCTCATGCTTATACTTTAATAATAAGCATGATATACAAGTTTTGTAGGTAATTGTTTGAAACTAATCCTGTTCTTTTTTTTTTTTTTGAATTGTTATCATCTCAGTGGCATAAAATGAGATTATGTAGCAAGAATAAAACTTATATAAACATATGATGGTGGTCCATATATAATAATATTTGCGTAGATAATCAAAGTTTGTGAATAAACAAGTTGAGGGTGATGGTTGCTTGAACCTCAAGTCATTAAGAAGGTGGACTGACTCTTTCCTTTCATGGGATAAGTCTATTCTCTCTTTGCACATTGATGGTTCATAAAAAAATTCTCATGCTCCAAAGGCAGGCATTCCCACTGTGGGAACCTCACTATTTCGAAAGATTTGAACAGTTTGTGGGATTTTTTTATATTTGACTTTTAAAACATTATAATTATTTATAGAAACAATATATATTACTTTACCCCTGATGACACAGAATTCAAGTAAATAAAGGCCTAATATTTTAGAATTAGTCCCTCTATTATAACGAACTGATTTTTTTAATCTCTCTATTATAAATTAAAATTTTTTTAGTCTTTATATTTTTATGATTAAGAAATATCAGTCCTTCCCACAAATCTTTTTGATCTGTATATATGCCTTTAGAGACTAAATTTCTACAATCATGAAAATGAGGGACTAAAAAAATTCAATTTATAATAGAGGGACTAAAAAAGTCAGTTCGATATAATAAAGAGACTAAATTAAGTATTAGACCTAAAATCAATAAATTGGGATGTGTGCAAGAAAAACTATAACCTTTTATCTAGCATTAGTTCGGTGCTAAAAAGTAGGAAGTTATCAACCTTCACAAACAAAATTGGTAATTCACGTGGTTCTAATAACTTATTTATATTTGTAAAAAAAATAATAATAATAAAGGAAGTTGGTAACGAGCTACTGAAGCAGTGAAGCTTGGGTGAATGATTATATTTGATTGATAAATAAGAAGAAAAAAAATTATAACTTTAAATTCTTACAGTATGTTTAAAATTTAGGAGAAATAATATTTTTATTAATTTGATATTAAAATAATTAACTAGGTAGAATTTTATATTTTCTTTTCCGTTTTTAAAGATATATAAAACAATTATAATATTTTCGAGGCAAAATAGACAAGAAGGTTTCTCATACATATATTCTATAAACTAGTTTTTAATAGAATTTATGTATCCCATAAAAGTATTAATTGTTTATTTAATCCTATAAAAATTATGTTTACTTATATATCTATACAAACTATTTTTTATTTTATTTGTATAACCCTAAGCCCAATATTTGGATTAAATTTTTATGGCAAAATAACTTTTATCTTTCGTTTCTATATAGTAAGTAAAATTATTTTTATGAAAAATTTTATATTGATATTTGACTATGAAGGAGATATAAACACATAAATTTACGTGTCAATTATTTGTCCATTAAATTTATATGGATTAAATAGTTTTAGATGATGATCAACTTTGTCCGTTCTTGAATTTCTTTTTCGTATAAGACATGATATGTTGTGATAAGATATTTAAACGTGTGATTGTGATATTTGTGTTGCCAACTAGTTAAGATACATCCGGATGAGAATTGGATTGGATACGTGACATAACTAGTTCTCTTGCATGATGAGGATAAGGTCCTTTTTTTTCATAATTAAAAAAAAAAAAGAGTTGAAGGACAAATGTATGTCATATGTGTATTGATCATCACTTATTGAATGATTTCCTGAGCTAAGAACAAAATAAAATAAAAACAATGGCTTAACATGTGGTTTTTTTTTTTCCCTTTTGAAATGGCCATCAATGTAAAAGTTGGAAAGGGAGATCGACTTGATTTAATGTCTGGAATGATAAATGGATTGGTAGACAAGCAGTCGCACCCATCTCACTATTTACATCTCTTTTATACATGATAAAAAAAAATTGCATATCCCGCTCCAGAAGGCTCAGAACCTTCACCTCAGAGGAACCCCTCTCCTCAAGCAAAGCCCTATAACTAGGGAGGCAAGTCAAAAACTCAAACAATTAACAGCGAAAATGGCTATGATTCAAGGGAATACAGAAGATGAACAAACATGGCTATTAGGGCTAGGGAATTAAAGATACACAGTTAAATCTTTATACGATCTCATAATAGATGGAGGAACCTAATGTTCAATTCAAAAGAGCTTCTAAAAATTACCATGCTTAAAAGAGATCAAACCATTTGTTTGGCTCATCTGGGATAACAAACTACTCATCTTGAATATCTTGGAAAAAAAGTCATTTGAAAGGCACATAAAAATGTGTTATTTATACAGTGAAGCAACAGAAATGACAGAACATCTACTCATCAATTGCACTAAAACTCAGAAAATTTAAAGGTACTACTGTCTAAGATTCAGACCGGAAACTACCCCTAGATAATACTAGATCTTTGGGGAGTTAATCACATGGGTAAAAAACTTTTAAAAAAAACTCAACTAGGGTGGAACCATCATAGTGATGGCTATCACCTGGAGCACTTGGCTTGAAAATAACCAAAGATGTTTACGCGTAAAACAATGTGTTTTTACTAGAGTAATATGAGGGATTAATTTTCTATGTTATCTTGGTTTTATGTAGTTCATATCTCCAAAAAGGCAAAGTTGGTGCCGATGAAATCCATCATCAGAAAGAGCTTCGCCTTCATAAAAGAGAGGTTGTGGTCAAATGGGGACGAAGAGGATGACTTTGAAGATCTCATGACCCCGATAAGCAATACAGAATGAAATGCCAGTAAACATAAACCTACACGTACAACGGTCGGGAGGAACACTATATAAACCTTATATAGGAGGATGTAACTTTCTATTTTAATAAATAAATGAATATAATTTATCTTTTTTTTATTAAAAAAAACAACGTGATGCTTGAGAATCGCTGAGTTTTTTTTTGACAAGGAGAGCCTGAACAAGGCCATAGCCTGTCTCAAGCTAGTTAAAAAAAACAACAAAAGGAATACATAACACTAGTTTTTAGAACTTCAGACCAGCTTCCAACATTACTTTTTCCAGCCATCTTGGTTTATCTTCTCCACGATGATAAAGGGAGATTTCTGGATTAATTGAGAATCGCTGAGTTAGAAGGGATTGGATGTAGAGAAAAATTAAATCTAACAAGGAAGTATTCAATATATTTTATGCTTTTTTTTTTTAAAGATTTATCATATTCATTATAAGATATCTTTCACATTTCTAAGATTCGGGCTACAAGTTACTTGGAAAATATAATTATGGGCCGGTAAGTTGGGTCAAATCAAGACCTCACTTTGAATTTGATTTGGTTATTTAAATTAAGCTCTTAAACTATGAAAGTATTACACTTCAGTTTGGTGAGAATGCATGTAACTTGGCGTGAATACATGGATTGAGTGATAGTCTGTTTCATTTTGCAAATGGTGCTGTGTCTTATAAGCTCACGATACAATAAGGTTACTTAAGACAAATGATATTCTATAGGTATTTAGAAAGTAAAAAATGCCTCTTCCTCGAGGTATGGATTCTTCTATTTTTTATTCTTCAAGATATCTTCCTTGTTTTTCTCAAATTTTTATTTTTTATTTTTGGTTTTTTCCTTAATCATTTTGCTCACATCATTTTGATGATTAACTTGATATGTAATAATTACCAAAAGACCATTGATCTAACAGTATCTCGAGTCCCGTGTATTGGGTAATTCATTTAATTAAACATGCTCTCAGGTTCGAGTCTCTGCTCCAATAAATGGGGGAGCAGTTTGGGTAATTCAATTTGTGAGCACAAAACTCCTAAGTTTGAGTCTTCACTATCAGATGCATGGTGAGGGATTAAGGGTGTGTGAGAAAGGTTTATCTCCTATATCAAAAAAAAAACTTTACATGTATAACAGGTACAAAGAGGTCAGGTGATAGTTGTGAGTACTCTTGAGCTTTCTCTGTTTTCAAACACTTCATGAAATGAGTTCATGGTGCATGTTGTCATTGTTTCCTTAAACACACAAGAATTTTCTTTCTTCCATGAGTACGTGATTGTTTCAACTTTCAATTAAGCAAACTACATTTCTTGACACACAGACTAGTATGCTCTCATGTTCACCTTTATTATTGTGGATAATTACACAACTTTTCATGGGAGTGAGATTCTATTCCTTTTTAGGAACAAAAACCTTGGGAGTGGTATCAACTTGCAACTTATTAGCATAGTATGTAATAGATGCATTTGCTGATGATAATGTTTAGTTGATGTGATGTCCTCTTCTGTATGGGACAAACAGTATATAATCGTGAACTTTTCCAAACTTGATATGAACTTTTCCGAACAGCTTTAGTGCAAATTGAAACATATATATAAGGGACCTTCACTTGGAAACCTCTTCTAAGAAAATTGAACAAAAAACATGAACAATAATCTTCGTTAGAGACACCAATACATAATTCTGAATTTTTTTTAAAAAAAAGTTTCTATGTTAGTGTTGATGCAATTATCCGCTCTTCTTTGGAATCAGAGCAGTTCTTGATCAGAAGTGATGAGAATTCTTCGGGGGAATTTTGATGGAAAAATCATTATGATTAGTGATCCATCTTCTTCCTCTTCGCTTCATTGGATCCAAAACTCCTTCAGGGTTTAGTCTTCACGAAGAGAGCCTCCGACGATCAAATCAAGACACCGAGAAAGAAAGAGAATAGAGAAAGATCAATTTTAGAAGAGATCAGTCTGATCAAGATCTCAGATACCTTACTAGTATGACCTCTTTTATAGCTTGTTGACCTAATCATCTTGGCACTCTTTGGGTCCATCCTCTACCGTTGATTAATTATACAGTTGGGTTTCTATTCTAATCATATCACGCGGTGTACAGTTAATTTTACCTCCATACATGTAGTCGGCATCTCCAAATATTTAGATATATATTATTCTTCTTTTGCTATTTTTTTTCTGCTCTTGTCCTCAAACCATTAACTTTTGGCTTTTTTGGCATATATTTCCTTGAAAATATCAATACTAGCATTATATACTCACGAAAAATCACAATTGTAGATATACCCAAAGGGGAGTCGGAAATTATTTATAATGGGGAAAATAAAATTTTATAAATCAAAGTTCAAATACAATATAAATTATATAATAACACAAATGTCATATCTAGTTTGTAAAAAAAAAAAAAAAAAACCACTTCTACATAAACAACCAGTACAAAACATTAACAAGAACAAATTTATAATTTACATCTACGAGTTTTCATATTTTGAAAATAATGAATAATTGTTTTATTATCTATATAATCAAAGATATCTTTCTCAATGTAGGTCACTAAGAAATGAGCTAAGAATTAATCACCAATTCTATTACGCAGTAGAGTCTTCATAATCTTCATTGCAGAGAAAACTCTCTCCATAGTTGCAGTTGAAATTGGTAAAATTAGAGCTAGATTTTGGATAAATTACCAATGCCAATGAGAGCCATGAAAAAATTTCATAATTATATCTTAATATTCATGTGAACTTTATAATTATACAGATAAACCCATAAATGTTTTATATTCTCATATGTTCAATGAATTTTTATCAAAATAGTAAAATTTATGGGGGGTAAATTAAAAATATCTAGTATATTTTTATAAAAATTTATTGAATAAAATATATTTTTTAAAAGTTAATGGGGACAATTGCCCCCCTTCTCTAACATGTGGCTCCGCATTTTATAAATATATCTCTGAAAAATTTATTTGACTATAAATTTACAATATGCCTATAAAAATATAAATTTATAATAATTAAAATGTTTCTTAGGGTATAAGAGATATTTTATTGACTGATGAGTTTACATTTAACCATAGTTAAGACATGTTTGAGTTGATAACATTTCAACAATACGTAATAAAATGGAAAACTTAAGGGGGTATACCTATAATTATAATTTTTTCAGGATATATACTCAATTTCAATAGTTTTAAGGGCGGTCTTGGATTCGAGCCTCCACTCGCACGAGATAGTGAAAGGTTCTCTGCTTAGAGGTATTAGATATGTTGGCCAAAGGCCTCTCTTGGCCTGAGTAATTACCACTATCTTTGCGTTAGACGGATGGCCGAGTGCATGCCGGGTTTGAGCCTCTACTTTCGCCTGAGATGGTAACAAGTTCTCTACTTATAGGTGTTGACGTATTTGAGAACACACTGTGATAGAATCCTCCTCTACATGAGTGAGGGGTTGTCTTGTCCTATGAA
Organism: Dioscorea zingiberensis; assembly: GCA_026586065.1. Lineage (NCBI taxonomy): Eukaryota > Viridiplantae > Streptophyta > Magnoliopsida > Dioscoreales > Dioscoreaceae > Dioscorea > Dioscorea zingiberensis. The sequence goes on from CM048819.1 coordinate 11,702,542, forward strand.
TCCCTTGTAGAATTAAAAGCTTATCCGGCTAATTTCAAAAAAACAATAGTTTTGAGGGGTTAACATGTAATTTTGTTGGCAGTTGAATCTCAATTAAAAAAATAAAAAAATAAAAAAATAAAAAAAAATGAAAAATGAGTTATACCCAAATCACAAAATATATATATATATATATATATTCCATATTTATTTACCTTTGGAAAATATGATCCGCAGGTGCAGGTCGGGCTGATCGATCCCATGGTCTGCAGCAGCCGCACAACACAGTGAGAGGCTCGGAGTTGGAAGACAAGCTCGATCTTTTTGGTTGAGACGCCGGGGAACTCGCAGGCGATGCCTTCGGCTCCGCGATTCCCCGCTGCCAGTTTCTCCTCTCCTTCTCGGAGCATAACGCCCGGCCACCTCATCACCGTCGCGTCCGCCCTCCGCCTCGGCCAATCTCTCAACCTTCGCTGCAGCCGCCGGGTTCAGCTTCTCATCTGCTCCGCCTTCCAGGTATCACGCCAAAACGAGGATTTAGTTCTTAAATCTCTTGGTTTCTCTGACGACATTCCCTAATCACATTGTCGCAAATCATTTATATCTTTTGGCGTTCATGAAATAGGATTTGATCATTTGAACATCATGTTCTTTTGTTTGAGTTAGAGGGTGAGGAATGAATTGCTTTTTGTTTTGCACTGCTGATCTCTATCTGAACTCTGTTAGAGAAAAATAGAAAGTTCAACCATGAAAGATCTTAATTTGTGGCAGTTAAATGTATTGCCATAGGCACCAGAACCGTGTTATCCATTCTTAAGTGGTGTTCAGGGTCATGACGGAGCAGACCTATCCTGCAGTATTTGGGAAGCTATCTGAAGATGAGTTGTTTCCTTGTTTTGTTCTCTTCCCTGAATCACTTGTGAACACTGTATGTTTTGGGACTGGGCCCTGAAGTGAGTACTGGAATGATGTGAAAATGCTGTAAACCTTTTAGGACGGAGACTCAATATTCCGTGCTCTCTGTACTAATATTTAAATTTAATTAGTCAATTTTTGAGATGATAAAGGAAGTGAATTGTAATTTAAGTAATTAAAGGAAAAAATTGAAGATAGTTTCTTGATGTGGTAGTGGGAGAACCTTGGTGTTTTCCCTCTTTGTTTTAAGCATATGGGAGCCCTCTGCTTGAGCCCCCTAAAGGCAGAGTTTCTAGATTCTCATGTTTATCGGTATTAGTTACTCAGCCTCAGATGTGTATGAAATAAATTTATTTGAGACAAATTATGAAATTTTGTTTGTGAGATGCCAAGCCAAATGTGTTAAAATATTTCCCAATTATCTTGAAAATGGAAGTGTGAATGTGGTTTGACTTTTTTACCATCTTCAACAGAAGCTATCTTCATCTTGGAGAATGTCTCAAGCTGTAGCAACCCATTCTAAAATTTTATGCCACTCTATTATTTTCAGTTTTGCTAAATCAAATGCATTTCCTCTTGTTAGTATTGTCATATCAATTACATAAACTCTCTAAACATTGTACATGATGATAAGTTGGGGGTTGATTGCTGTTTGGTGCTCTCTCAAAGGTCATACATCCACTTTTTGGCGTGTCTTCATCAACCTTAGATCAGATTTGGTTGGGGGTTATCCTTTTACATGCTTAGGTATTGGCTCATGCACTGTTTTAGTGGGTGTGTATTATTTGAAGTCTTGCTTATCAAGTTAATATGGATGTGTTCCTCTAATATTTGGGATGTGATCACTCTTATTGGAAAAGTTTTGTATAAATTAATACCCAATTTTGTTCTAGTATCTATATTTCTACCTTTTTAAATGTAAACTGCATATAGTGTCTTCCACATAGATGTTTTTTATCATGACTGTGTTAGACTTTGTCTTTTTAATATGAATGTGACAATTAGTTCTGCCCTCATTTGATGATAATACTTGGATGTAGCAATTGTTATGAGTTTATTTACTGGACTAAGTGTTCTAGTTTCATATAAAATCTATTTGAGTGAACCTGTGCTTAAGATTCACTTGGCAGATGATTCTTTCATTCTGCTTATTGAAATCCTTCTCAAAGGTATATTTGTATTAGTACAAAATGATCATTCAAATGTTGCAATCTTTATATTTCTGATTGGGCCTTACCTTTAATGAATAACAGGATGGTTATCAATCTGGCCACTTCTTTGGAATCAAGGAGTTTTGGATTGAAAGAGCCTATTTATTGAAGAGAGAATCTCATCTGAAAAACTTAGCTGGTGCCCTCTCTTTGTCTTGTTCATCATGCTTTGCTTTCTTTAGCCGCAAGCATTTTGGAAAGGTATTTGCCAGTAAAAGAAACCTGCAATTCAAGACTTCTGAAGGTAAACCTTTGATGGAAGGCTCTGGACCAATGTTCTTCTTGCCCTCAATGTATTGTGAGTCCTCATTCTTGAACATGATAAATGAAAGTATATATCAGCATGATTTTATGCCAGATTCTTTCTATTTTTGCTTTCATATATCAAAAGTTCCCCTGTTAAGTTATGAGCTAGAAATACCGAATTTTCATAATGCACCGCTTTTGGAATAGTATTGATAACGTAATTATTTCTGCTCAGATTTTTTAAATTATTTGCTTTATATTGTTTCTGACATCTGGTATAACAATTCAATATGAGTTCCACGCTTAAAATTGCTAAACTCTTAAAGTATAAATGCAATTCTGTGTGTTTCATGAAACCTTAATCATGACTATGCTGGTGCATCTCACTGTTCTTTTAGTCTCCATCCATCTTTCTTTGGTCCATATGGTACAGTGTTTCTTTGAACCAACTTGGCTTCGAGAAAGCAATTGGATGAGAATTTTATTCCCTGTAAATTTACTAATTAAAAAAAATTAGAGCAGTTTTCTCTTCATTGTGTAAATAATGAAAGCCATCCTCATGATGTTCATTATCTAAATATATAGGGAAAGCATATGTTTCAGAGCCACAGATTTTTAAGTGCAATCTTTACTTTTGTTGATTGGTGTTCCTTTGCAGGGCTTATATCAGTCAGATAGCAACACAAGGAAAACTGATCTTATGGGGAGCTAAGGTAGCAAAAAGAAAAAAAAAAAAAAAACAAAAACAAAATCCTTTTAGCGGTTTCTCTGTGCTCTATATTACTCTCTATTTTGTGAATAGATCAACAGCCTAATTGATAAAGGACAGTTGTGGAGATTGGCTACATGTTCATGTCTACATGCAAATATTGGGCACCTCATGGTCTGGTTTGTGAGCTCATCATACAGATTAAACTTTTTATTAATTCATTCAGAATTTGAAAGATTGTTCCTTCAGATCAACTGTTATTCTTTGAATTCTATTGGTCCAACTGTGGAGCAACTTAGTGGCCCTAGGCGCTTCCTTGCTGTTTACTTTGCATCAGCAATAGCAAGTAAGAATTTGTACACCTGCGCTTGAAATACGGAAATGTGTTTATTCATGCAAGATTGGCACGTTCTTAAGGTTGACTACTAATTCAAGTTTCTTTTGTGACATAGGTTCTTTGATGAGCTATCATTTCTGTCAATCACCTGCAGTTGGTGCATCAGGAGCTATTTTTGGGTTGGTAAGCTTCTGAATGTACATTTTGGAAAAATAAGTTCATTGGAATGATCTATTTTTCCACCACATTCTTTCTTATCTTAAGGTTATGCTAGATCATGTTCATATGATCCCTTTCTTCAAAATAGGTTGAGAAGGAATATTAAAATTTCAATGTCATATATTTTCAAGTGGTCTCCAAAGCACAAAGTGAGATGGAATATATGCTAAATTAGTCTTTTTTACAACTTGGGTTACTTCTATTGGCATCTTATTTTGTAAATATACCTTTCAATTTGAAAACATTCTGTTTTATTTGATGTTCTGCTTTTTACAAAGCTTTCCATGTAATTAGATTTGTGCGACTAAGGGGTTTTTGGTTTGGAGTAAATTACAATACATTGTAGCTAATCACATGTAAGTAAAAAATCAGATATTTGGACGTACAAGTTACAACACTACTTGTTTGGTCAGATTTATGGAAATTACATGACTTCTCCTTCCTTTGGTTGGTTGGTTTTAAGTATTGTTACATTAATATTGGTATTAGCTTAGGAGATACGGCCTTGATATTGAAAATTCAAGAAAAAAAAAATTATGTTCGTGGTTTAAATCCCAAAATCAGTCTAAAAAATATAACAGTTTTTGGACTTGGGTCGTGCTGGTACAAAGACATATTAGATGTATGATGTGTTTGGTGTTGCTTTTCTGGAAGCACTTGAAAAATAGTTCTTTGAGCAACTTGAGTTTTTTATAAGCAGAGTTTTTGAATAGATTATTTTGTTGGTTGGCTAGTCCAAGAAAAGAGCTTTAATATCAAATTTTGTTGCTTGGTTTATGAGCTTGAAAGAAGTTTTTGCGTAAATTTCTAAAAAAGATTCACAAGTATTTTTTTTTGGTCTAATATTAATTAGTCCCTCTATTATCATCGGTCCCTTTTGGTCCCTCCCCATTATAATTTGACTCCTGGGGTCCATACACTCACGTCGATTAAGAAATGTATAGGTCCCTCCCTTCGTCAATTTTAAGGACTAAACATGCCTTTAAATATGCCTTTAGGGACTAACATTTCTCAGTTGTGAAAGTAGAGGGACCCCCAGAGCTCAAATTATAATAAAGGGACCAAAAGGGCCAATTTGATATAATAGAGGGACTAATTTGGGTATTACACCTAATATTTATTATTTATTTTTGTATATAATTTATGCCCTAAACCTGAACATCAGGTTTATGAAGGGTTAATTAAATGAGCATTTTAAAGAAAAGATGAAGAAGTTAATAAAATGAGCATCGTAAAGATATTAAGTATTGACTCATTAACTTTAGAGGGTTATGAGGACATAGAATGTATATAACTCAGAATGCTAATGCCACCTTTGGAACAAAACTTGTTCCACCTTCTAGATTAGAGCTTCCCATTTTAAGTGTTGGAAGAGTTTTGAATGATTAGAAAGCTGGTTTTTAGCTTTTGAAAGGCAACACCAAACATACCTATAGTACCAAACTCAAGGTAATTGGACCTCCTATCTGCCAGGCCTAACATCTGGAAGAAAGCCAAAAATAAAAAATAAAAATGACTAATAATTGTGTTGAGCTTGATTTGGGTCTGAAACACTTCCAATTATTCAAGCAACTATAAATACAGCTTGTATCTGACCTGACACATTATTAGCACAAAAAGCGGGAAATGCTGCATTTTCATAACATGGCATTTTGAGGCCCTGGGGTACCTCAACTCACATGTAAGTGGAGGTTGGATAGAGTTGACAAAATTTAAACTTAGACTGACAAGTTTATTGTATGAAGGTCTAAAATGACCTTTACTTGAAAATATACTCGAAAAATTATTAAAAGAAATTATCTGCTCTTTATTATGAAATGCTTATTCTTGTGGAACTTGATGCTCTTGAACGTAGAATGCATAGGACAAAATGGACTGTCTTTTGCTTTCGGGTTACTATAGGGAAGAGAAAAGGAGAAATAAATGGCAGTTGGTGCCCACACAGCGGTTGCTTGCTTGCATATTAGATTATATTAACTTGGCTTTTGACTGATGCAAGTACTAATTATGCTTTAGTCTAGAACTTGATCTTGTGCATGGCATTGTCTTCCCTTTCAGCTATTGATTCAAGGCCATAATTCATATTTAAAATACTAGAAACTTTTTGACAGCTTTATCAATGTTAGACACACCGTGTTTGTACCTGCTTGCCCTTTATTATCATTATTTTCATTTTATTGTTGTTAAACATTATTCACCGATTAGCAGCATCAGGCAATGCTCGAATTTTGTTTGCTCTCAAAGATTTCTTGACGTTACTAACCATGTTCCACTAAATCTTTTTGAGGTGGGTTCTGCTGCTGTCTTTGCTCTGAGGCACAGAAGCCTCTTTGCAGGTGCAAGGCAGGATATACAGCAAATAGCTCATGTGATTGCCATTAATATGGTAATAAGTAGTTAGTGTTGACAGCATTATACCGTGAAATTGGATCATGAGACTCTTTTCTCCACAGGTCATTGGATCTCTATCTAAGAGCATTGATAACTGGGGTCATGTAAATCACTCTCAACTTTCAATTAAATTATTCTTCGCCAGGTTTAACATATAATCAGATGCCAAAATTACATTTGATTTCAGCTTGGAGGATTGTTAGGTGGAGCTGCAATGTCATGGTTTCTAGGCCCCGCATGGAGGTGCAAATTCAAAACCGATGATGGAAGATCAGTCTTCACTGATAGCGCACCAATTTTCCGTCTTATTAATAGGAGAAGATCAATTTGATTTCTCACCATTGTGTGAGTGAGTGGCATTTGATTTCTCAGCAGATTCATAATTATATATACTCTTACTGTAAAGGGCCTCCTGATTTGCCACGGATGCAGTTTGACCCTCCACCTCTCTTTATGAGAGGAATGGGCTAACCAACCTTTATGAAAGTTGGTTAAGTGTAAATTTGCCACAGAATTAAAACAAAAAGGCAAAAAGCCAACCTCTTGTTTGGTTGTTGCACAAATGAACCATGTAATCATGTTTAGCAGAAGTTGAAGAATAGATTCTGAACCTGTCATATTGTTAATGAATATATGATGTTGATTAGTAGTAGTTATGATTGAAGTTTTTGGCCTAAAGTGGGCTGGTTGAAGTTTTTTGCCCCACTTCTACAAAATCATAAATGAGAGCCCCAATTCATGCCCTACCACTCTATAAAGAAATAATAGAGGTTTTTCTTTTTTCTATTGCTAATTATTTGGAACAGTAGCTCATTTGGCCAATTACCTTAAGATTTTTTAAAATATTGATTATTTTTTCATCTTCCATTCTCTTTTTTGCAAAGTATGTTTATTTGTGCTTTAATTAAGTGAAATGCTTAGCAATTTATGATGAAATGTCAATTTTTTAAATAGTTTTTTTTTTTTCCAAATGGGAGTAGTTAAGATGTAGCTTAGTTTGGAGGGAGGGAAAAATTTATGAAATTAAAATTTATAAAATCTTACCACTTCCTCATCTGAAAATATTTTAGACCCAAATTAGGTTGAATATAATGCAGAAATCAGAAAAGTGGGGATTTACTTTCTGATTGTCTCACAAATAAAAGAAAGAAAGAAATCTATTGACTTCATGACTGCTCTTAGTTATGATTCTATGAAATCATCATGATGTTCAAACAGGCTACTTAAGAAAAATTTATTTGTTTTTTAACTTTTACATATATATACTAGCAAATGGTGCTTCATGTTATTCAGAATTTTCTAAAAAATAATAATTATATAATAATAAATGTCTATCGGTTTTAAAATGTGTCTTTTTATGTAGCATTTATAATTTTTAAATTTTATTTTTAAATTTTTTTAAAAATATTTTTAAATTAAAATGATCTATAATCGATAGATATTGATATTTTGATGAATATATATATATATATATATATATATATATATATATTTTTTTTTTTTTTTTCGGGAAATAAAAATTAAAAATAGCAACTCTAGCTCTGCTGCGCAATGTCAAAATCAAGAGACTGATATGGATTTTTCATTCACAACAAATCGAATGGCCTCAATATCATCAGTTCGTCCAAGCTCCTTCGCCGCGCGCTTCCAAAGGAGATGGCCGTCCCGCCCTTTCTCCACCTTCTGCTCCACCGCCGGCGAGCTGAATCCCAACAAGCAGAAGCATCTAGTGCTGTACACGAAACCGGGCTGCTGCCTCTGCGACGGCCTCAAGGAGAAGCTCCACGCCGCGCTCTCCCTCGGCGGCCCTCACTCCCTACACTCCGTCAATCTCCAGATTCGTGACATGTCCGAAAACCCCGACTGGGAGAGGCTCTACCAGTATGAAATCCCCGTTCTCGCCCGAGTCCTTCCTGATGGCACTGAGGTCGCTTCTTCTCTTTGATTCGATACAGTTCTTGGTACTTTGTTAAATCGGATACTTTTACTGGTTTTTACAATCATGCTGGTGTTCACCGTGATTAATTATGCTTGATATCTGATTTTTCCTCCCGTGGATTGATGAATTTGTTTTTCATTTTTCTTTTGCTCATTGTATATGATTTGCAGGAAGTAAAGTTATTCCTATAACTTCCTTTCCCAGCCATGAATTTATCCTTTTTATAAGGATGAATAATCAAACTTGTAGATTTGACCATTGGCATTTGACTGTTTTCTAAAGTTTTTGTGAAATTGGATTTGCAATTACCTTTTTGCTCAGACTAAAACAGTATTCTATTGAATGATACTGTTAAATATCTTTATGAGATAAATACAAAATGCAAGATTTATACAGTAGGAAAGATGCAAGCTTTTCTTCTATTTGTACTTTGTAGGCCAAGATATGTCTTAGGCGCTGTACCTTTGAGCTTCCCTCTGCTGACATCCTGCCAATTTCTCTGATTGTTCTTTTGTTAACTGTTTAATAGATTCATCTAAAAGCTATCTATATAATACAAAGTGATTTGTGCCTCTATATGCTAGTGTGGGTATAGAGTTTCTATTTGAGCTCACGCTGCTAGTTTGGCATGGCTGGCACAGGATGGATGAAGAAGAAATAAACTTGCCGGGCCTTGCATCTTATCCAGTCTTTTCCTCTTCCAAGATCCCATTATCAATATACATTGAATTTGGCATTATTTTGACAGAAGAACTAATAGATTTTTAGGCATTCCATACAATTGTATGGTCTATAATATTTCATGATACCTTATCCATCATACAATTGTATGGCCTATAATATTTCATGATACCTTATACTACTTAAAATTGTCAAACCTTATCCTATATGACAATTTCCAGGGAGTAGTGTCAATTCTAACCATTGTTCTACAAAGTATTGTTGGTATTTTTCATGGTGTTTTCTACTTATGAAAATAATGGGTCTCTAGATGGCATTGGGCTTTCGGTGAGCACTGAAACAGGTCAAACCATGCATGGCGGACCTTTAGTTTGCAAATTAAGCCTGCAAATGAAATTTGAGACCAATTTTAAGACAAATATGGTTTGCCTTCCGCAAATAAACTTTATAGACATATGAATGAAATGCTCTCTACGCTTGATTGTTGAAGATGAATATAATGGTTGTACTAATGAAGAGAAGGGGGAGTACTAATGAAGGTCGATTTTGAGAAAAGAGGGATTTTAAGAAAGCTTTCGATACGGTTGATTGGGAATTCCTGGTGGAAATGATGCGAGCAAGGGGCTTTGGACCACGGTGGGACAAAGTATGGATCCGATTAATTCCTGCATAATCCTCAAAATCCAGCTTCCTAATCAATGGAACTCCAACGGGATATGTCCGACACAAAAGGGGCCTCAAAGGCAGGGGGAGACCCGCCTCCCCCTCGCTATTTATCCCAGCTACGTGGAAGTTTTCTCCCAAATGGTCGCGCAAAGGGTCGCTGAGGAAGGACTCTTGAGAGGTTTCAAAAATCGGTACGAGAAATGAAGAACAAATCCCCACGATATACGCGATGACCTCCTGCATCACCACCCATTCGAGGGGAAGCGGAAGATTCTCGACTCTCGCTTATATTCTACCTCCTCGAGAGTCTCACAGCCCTACTTAATCAACTACCAAAAGAAGCGTTTAATTGTGCCCATAGAGCAAAACCTAATGTGAGGCAAATGAAATTTGGCCATAACAATGGATCTGGCAAACCACTCAACTCCCAATAACCTATTTGGGGATCCCAATCAGGGGAACAAAGCCACGCATAGCCAGTGGCAAACTCTCATTCATAGAATAAGAAGCAAACTAGGAACTTGGAAAGGAAGGCTCATGTCCATGGGAAGTCAGATCACTCTTTCTCAACTCGCATCTCAAAGAATCCCCGATTCTTGGATGTCAATGTATAAACTCCACAATGGGTGATCCACCAAATAGAAGGAATCGTGAGAGACTTCTTCTTATGGCGTGGGTACAAACCCAAACTCAAAGGCCTATCGGTCGGGTCAAATGAGAAAACTCATAAGGCCAAAAAGACCTTCGGGGTTGGGTCAGCATAATCAACTTGAAAATCTTCAATGAGGCATTGCTTTGGGAAGCAAGTTTGGTGGTGGCGGCTTCGAGGAGGAGGGAAACTGGCATGCGTGGTAGAATCATAGCAAACGCCTACCATCGCGTGGAGCCCAACTCAATCCTTACAAGAAAGCACCGACTGGTCATCCTTTTTTGGAAGGGTGCTGATTGAACAAACTCAATCTACCTTATCAAACGCCGCCACCAAAAGCCGATCGGTGAATCGACTATCCTATGGTACGCGATAAATGGATAAATGACCTAGGCCCGCGTGCTTCTTTCCCTGAGCTCCAAACGCCGATGGCAAAAGAAAGCGACCTGAATTGCCAAAGAAGCTTCGAGTACCCAACAAAGGGTTACCATGCTTCTCAAGCCCGACCCACTATCTATCTAGAGGAGCTCAAGCGGGCGATGGTGGACATCCAGAATAACTGGGCCGGAAGCTTGATTTCGAAGCCGTGAAGGCAAAGAGAAAATGGAGACTAACTCCAAATCAGTGCTTCTCCAAGTCCCTCTACCGCTTTAAAATAGATGGTGGGGTGAGATGCCCTCTCCCTACTTTCCTGAAGCAAGCGTGCCCGCAGAAGATCAAGCTCTTTCACATAGCGTAGGAGAAAACAAGCTTCCCACGCTTAAGCAAAACCCTCAAAGAGACAATGGAGGGAGAGAGAACTAGGGTGCTACTTATGTGATGTAGAAGAGGAATCCAATCAACATCTTCTCATCCAACGCCAATACTCAAAGGAGATATGGTCCCATTACTGAAGCCTTATAGGAACTCCACCTCTAACCGTGATACAAGATCCGTGGGGTCATGCCTCCCTCTCCAAAACCAATGGAGTAAGGCCCTCCGGAAAGGCCGAACCTACTTCGTCATGTCTATGCCCACCCGTGCATCACGGGGAAAGGAACAGTCGGTGTTTTCAAGCTAAACATCGTGTTTACACCTAATTTACTCCCGCCACATTAACTTCCTCTACTTGTCGTGGTTCGACGCCTTCGCGACGTTACCAAGAGAAGCCAACCTGTGCAATGCACTTCATGCGCCGTGCAAAGCCTACGCCATTATCAGGGAGGAATGAGCACCTAGTCCTTTGGAAGCGGATCCCGATGCAGAGGAGCTAGGATGAAACCCAGGGCAAATAGGGACAAAAGCTAGGCCACTTTTTGTCCCCCCTCAAGCATCTTCGGCCCCGTAGAACTCTCGGTTTCGATAGTATGGTTCACCTAGGAACCAAACAAAATCTTAGGGCTCTCAGCCCGGTACTTGTTATTTTTACTGCTATTCTAATAAATGAACGTGGTTTATCCACTTACTCAATGTATATATATATATATATATATTATGGTTGTGATTTTCCTTTTTATATATTTATGGTGGCATGCACTCGAGAACACGCAAGCAGAGAGATCAAGAGTCGACCTTACTGAGAAAAGTGAGATTGATATTAACACAAGCTATGTATGACTAGTGCTAGAGAAGGGTCGGTTAACATGGTTTAAGTTTGAGCCATAATAGATTCCAGCTGACCCTCAAAAAAAGAAAAACAAAAGACTCATGCATATGCATGCCACTTGGCTCCTCAAAAAGTTGTATAGATCTCTCTTCCTAGAACAGCCTGCACCTGCATACCCTTGATTGCATACACCAGTTTGGGCTCATACTGGTTTTGATAATATCTTGTGGATGGTCTTAGTGATTACAACTATGACCCTTTTAAGATTGAACCTAAAATTTCCATGGCTGGCTATATGATATATATTCTTATTGATTGCAGTGAATTTCACACTGCCTAGAAATACGGTTTGTTTAAATTTCTTTACTAAAGCCAAGATTCTGAAAGCAAAGGTCTGGATATAGTTTTGATGATGTCTCACTATCTTGTTTGGGACTTGGAACTTGGGAGGGAAGGGAGGGTTTTCCAATTTTATGATGACCTCATGGTTAATTAATTCCACACTTGCACAATGGTGTCCAAACAAATTGTTTAATATTCAATTACAAAAAACACACAAAATTCTGCTTATAAACGCCTCATGAAAAAACTAGCACCCAAGACAAGGGAGGTGGATGATAAGTATGATGTGTTTCCTGTAAGGGTGTTGGAAAACTTATTATGCATGGTACTGCATAATAATGATTGTCATTGATTCATGATAGGGTTCTGTATCTGGGGACATTAGTTAACACTTTGTCATTCAGAATGTCAAATCTGAACCTTTGTTTTATCATGAGGGCAGGCATGCCTTATTGCTGTAAAGAAAAATAATTGAGTACTGAATTATTCCATTCGTGTGAAGAGTCTGCAAATAGAAGATGGGATGCTGCATGAGCTGCATTTAATGTGGATCTACCTTTCTCTACCAAGATAGAAAAGAAAAAGAGTGACCTTTTGGGGATGGTACTATGTTGCATGTAATTGGTTGTCAGTGACTTTTTTTTTCCAACATTTTGTTTTCCAAACTCATTAAAACCAGAGCTTTTATAGCTGGCACAATCTCTTTTGCAGGAAACACTTCCAAGGCTATCTCCTCGCCTTGGAGTGGAGCTCATCCAAAAGAAAATTGCAGCTGCATTGGAACATTAAGAGTAAATTTGGTTAGATACCCAACAATCCTAGTTTGAAAATGATGTGAGGTTAGTTGAAGATGGAAAATGCCAAAGTCATATGAACCCATTGATATTGTTCTGAAACTGTAATTTATTCTTAAATGAACCGAGTTTTCTATTTTTCGTAGTGACAGTTTTATCCTCTTAATTGGACATGATTAGTGGAAATGCAGAAATGGTGGTCCATGTGTTGGGGTTCTTTCCTCATGATATACTCTTCTGAATGTGCAAATGCAAAATAATTGTCCTTTTATTGATCATGATCCTGTAGATGGCATGGTCTTCCATTCTGCCATATAGTCTAGGCTGTAATTCTTTTATTAATTTATTTATTTCTGCTAAAATTTTGTGGTTGTAAATGCTAGAAACTGTGTACATATTTTTTTGCCTCCCTTTTGTACCATTGTTTATATTTATTGTTGTTAATCATTAAAGTGTTGGTAGCGTCCTGGTTTCAGGCATACTTTATTTTCGTTTTCTCTTATATTTCTGAAGTTACTGATGTATCACTCAATCTTTTGGATGCTGCCTTATTTGCTCTGAGCCTGAGTCTCTCTGGTTACTTTGTAGTTAATGTGAGAATATTGCGGAAGATTGTTATTAATCTAGGACACTATTATTGGGCAGGTGGTGGTTCTATGAAGGAAAATTGATTATTTTGATGATGCAAATTAAGGCAAAACTTGTGAAATTGGAGAATGAACTTTGAAAAGTCTAGGGTATTTTTGTTTGCCTTGTTTTTAGTTTTTGTTTCCAGGTTTCGTGTAATAGTATTATTTTGTTCTTTTTGTTTCATGTGCTTGGTAATTAGTATTATTGATTTTTCCCAATTCCTAAATCTTCATTTTCCCTTTTTTTCTGTTTTGAATGGTCTTCTTTTGTATTTTAAAATAATATGGATATTGTTTTTAAAAAATAATATGGATATTTGATGAATATTAAGTTCTGAAAATTAGAAATGTGTTCTAGATGACCTATCTTTTCCCGACTAGGATTAAAAAAATAATTAAAAATTTTAGGGTGTTTAAATTAAAAAAATAAATAAATCATAATGTACAATTAACTCACATTTTCTAGAGAATTGTGGAGCTAAAAGGGATTTTAAAGATTGTTTAGCTCCAAAAGGAATTTCCTTGGAGCTAAATGGCCTTTGAAAGACCTTTTAGTCTCTCTGGAGCTAAACAACTTTTTCAAATGTCATTTTGCTCTAGAGATAGGGTTTCTAGAGCCTAATGGCTTTTAAAAGATTTTTTAACTCAGAGAGCAAGCCAATGTAGTCCCGGAGCTAAACTGACCTTTTGAAAGGTGGTTTAGCTCCAAAAGAGTAGGCCAATATAGGCTTAGGAGCTAAATGACTTTTGAAAGAGCTTTATCTCCAAGCACCTGCATATTTAGAGCTAAAAGCACAATGAAAGAATGTTTAACTCCAAAGAGAGGACAATGCAAGCTCAAGAGCTAAATGAGTCTTTGAAAGGCTATTTAGCTCTAAAGAGCATACCAACGTAGGCTCAAAGAGCTAAACACCCTTTGAAAACAAAGAACGTTTATTTCCAAGGACCCTATCTCAAGAGCTAAATAGTATGTGAAAGGTTGTTTAACTCCGGTAGAGTAGGGCAATACATGCTCAAGAGTTAAAGCGACCTTTGAAAGGCCTTCAACTCTATAGAGTAAGGTTAATACAAGCCTTGGAGCTAAACAACTTTTCAAATGTTGTTAAGCTCTAGAGAGCCAACCAACATAAGTTGAGGAGAAAGGTCGTTTAGCTCCAAGGACCCTATATTTGGAGTTCTTTGAAATTAAACGGATTTCTGGAAGACCATTTAACTCCATAGTTCTCTAGAAAAGGGGGTTAATTATAAAATATGTTTTTTTCCCCCAATAATAATAATAATAATAATAATAATAAATAAACAAATAAATAAATAAATAAATTCTAGTCAGCACCTTGGAGGTTGACTAGGCAACTCCATGGCCATTTTGACAAAAAAAATGGCTTACGGCTAAAACTAGCAAATGGCCCTTCGCATTACTCAAGATTTTAAAAAAATAAATCCTACGTAATGTGATGGCTTTGCAAGTACATATTAATTCAATTAATGATGCATCAATTTCATGTTTAGCAAATCCACCTTAAATAAGTTTTGAGTAAATCACAAACTATAAATTTCAAAACCAATAGGAAAAATAAAAAATAAAAAAGATTATGATACACTCATAACCTGAAGACACCCGTATCCCCTAATTTTTCTCTGGTCATGATGAGGCGCGCCCTCCAAGAGCCGCCACCATGCTTCTTGCAAAAAAAGGGGCAAAAGGAAAAGACAGGACAAGGGAGAGGCACGGATCCCGAAGAAGAGGAGGGATATAGGAAGCAGGGACATCAAAGGAAAAGGGTAAGCAAGAACGAAACCTAAAACCCCCCTCCCTTCTCCTCCTTCTCCAATCAGTCTGCTAACTTGACCGTCGAAGTGGGCAAGGGCAACAGAGCCCTGCCCTCTCTCACATTTCCTGTTCATTGTCCCATTTACAAGTGAACTCGAAGCAAGCGCATCTGCTACAAGGTCTTTCATCCCAGAAGACCATCAGTTAGCTGGACACCTGAGGAGTCCACATGGCGTAACCAAGTTACCGGCTAACAGATTATATATTTTTCACTTGCTTTTGTCCAATTACAAACTTATCAAACCCATCGCACACCTCCTAAGACACTTACTCTTGCCCCTGTGACATGTGCTCCATTAATCCACCTCCTAGTGGAGTTCTTTCTGTAGCTCCCACAATTATACCCCATTATCCCACAAAATACCCAAACTCTCCTCCATCCATTAGTGGAGCTAATTGAGAATTCTCAAAAGATTGAGAATTGGGGAATAAATTACATCAAAAGCTAATTATTTTCACGTTTTGAGTGATTGTTTTGGTTGGTAGTTTCATTGTCTATATTATTATTTTTTTTAAAAAAATAGTGGATAAACCACTTTATTAATGTTGTCTTAAAAAGTTACAAAGATTACAGAGGAGTGTGTCCTTTGTTGGACCATAACAGTGTCTGGAGATCATTTCTACCTTAAGGGATAGATGCCAAGCCATTCGATAGTGCTTTTTTCGTGGGTTCCTCATCATCAAAGTCTTCATTGGTTGGGGCGTTGCATTCCGCTATTGCCTCTCGTGTGGCCTCCAAGCTTCTTTTGCAATTGTTTCCATGGGTGCCACTTGCAGCCTTCTTGTATGGATACTTAGCGATGTCGTACCATGATAGTACTAGGAAATCGATAGCCCCGGATTAGTTTTGTGAGGAACAAGTTGTTTCTCTTAAAACATCTCTTGTTTCTTTCCTTCCATATATACTTCAATGCGTGATCGCCATCACTTTGACGGTGAGTTCCATCGGCCTATCATTCTTCTCCATGCACATTTGAGGAGATAGATCTCTGCACTTTTGTTGACGAGAAACCTTGAGTGCAAACACTCCGGGGCTTTCGCACCTATAGCGGTATGTGGTCGTGAGTAATAACCGGTAAATACCGGGTCGAGATCCCAAAGGGAACGGGAGATGAATTCTTCTAATTATCGAGTCCTAGTGTGAAACCACGAGTGTGAGAAGGTTGTGTGTGTGTAAATGGTAGGATTGGTTGTGAATGATTTGTGATACACCAGCGGGTAAAGAGGTTGAATTCTATAATGAGATGACCTAGGGTTGCATGATATGTCCGGACTTAGTAAGGTTTTTCTCTTTGAGCAGTAAGCTAATTTGTATCTTTGATGTGGGTGTATGTGTGTAGGAATATATGCTTCCATTACACTCGGGTGCATCTTACATGTCCCTATTTCTAAGGATCATTGCATCTAAGCCCACATCTCCATGGTGCCTTCTAATGCATTATAGGGACAACACCCTAACACTACCGAGAGGAATTGCCTACCCGATCTCTCGTGAGATAGATCAAATCGGTGTCACTCCGTCCTCCCTAATCTTCTAGCCTACTCTCATACCTAGATCTCTCATAGTGCATGGAGTTAATGAAACTCAATCTCTCTCGACAATTGAGGAAAATAAAGACTAGCCTCAAAGGCACATCCACATACAAGCTAGCAAGCAAATTCAAAGATAATATAGGTTTAAGTCATAACATTCATACAACCCTAGATATGGTGCTTAAGCTACCATTACAAATGAAAAGACAATTGCAAGAATAGCATCCATACAAACATCCATTATATTACTAGGAAGAGTTCTAAACAACAATGATAAGAGTTAGGAAGTTCCCCCTCATAGATTGGCTCCTCTCCAGCTCAAAAGGGCTGAAAATCGCCTCTAGGGCCAGTTGAAGTCGCCACCAGCCGCCTGCCAATCACCTCTTGCCCTAATTAGAACCTGCTTTTTATAGTCTGGGCGCTTGACATCGCGATGTCAAAAAGTAACATCGCGATGTCGGTCGATTCTGAATCATTTGAGCATGACATCAGCGTTCATGTCGAACATCATCGCGATCGATTTATCGGCTCGTCTAGCGCTCTCGCTCATAACTAACATCGCGATGCTTACTTACGAACATCGCGATGTCTTCTGCAGTTGACACTCCATGGGCTTTGACATCGCTGATGTTCATATTGAACATCGCGACCGATTTCTTCCGAGAATCGGCTCTTTGGTCGAAATTGACATCAGCGATGTCTTCTTGATGTTTATCAGCGATGATGTGGATCTCATCCTTGCTCCTTTTCACTTTATTTAAGTATAATTTTCACCGATTTAGTACTTGTCTCACTCCAACGGTGTAAATCACCGATAAAACATGCAAGATTATCATTGTGGTCACTTATGATTATTAAGAGTATAAATACTTAAATATACAATCGATAAGCTTGAGTTTGACTCTACTTGCATTCATATATAGATACTAGAATAGCTCCTTTTCAAGAGCTATCAACGCCCCATAGGTCCCCAATTTGTCTTGGGGTTTCCAGGATGTCCGGCTAGGTGGAAGAAGTGCTCCCACATTTGGATCAGTATGGGCGTTGCACTAGTAGATATGTCGTTGTTTCTTCCTCACGAGTCGCACAGGTAACACTTGATTCGATCTCCTCTCTAGTTTCTTTTTGCTAAATTGCGTAGCGTTAGGATCTTATCATCTCATGTTAGCCACGCAAAATGCTTAACTTTTGGAGGACATGGTGTTCTCCAAAAGCTGGATCCCAGTGGACATTGTCTATATTATTTTAGAAGTCAAAATTCTAAGAAAATTTCAAGATACTAGTGTAATTTTTTTTATAGAATTTTTTAAAATTAAAATTTTCTATAACTACCTTGTTTTGTCTCGCTTTCACTTAGTAATATAGATTGATATATATTTTAAAATTTAGAAAATCTGAAAAAAAAATTCCAAAATATGAACCTAATTTTGTATTAATTTATATTTTTAAAAAATTAAAATCAATCTCACTTTTTTGCTTATATATATATATATATATATATATATATATATTTCTGATATCGTAGGCGGTCGGCGGATAGATTTGACCGGTGCATTTTAAATTAAGCCTCCGCTCATTTGACCTTTGGAGTATGTTTGAAGGATTTCCAATTGTATGGATGAGAAAATCATTGAAAAATAAACTAGCATGTAAATTTTCATACAATTTGGTAACTGTTTGGTCCTCCCACTTAATGGTTGAAATTTTGGACCGTTCATACTTCTATAAAATAAGAACCGTTAAGCGGGAGGACCAAACGGCTACCAAATTGTATGAAAATGGACATGCTAGCTTATTTTTCGATGATCTTCCCATCCGTACGGTTGGAAATCCTTCAAACATACTCGAGAGTAAAGCGAGAGCGAATCTTGAACGCATGTAGCGATCCAATCGACCGCATATATATATATATATATATATATATATATATATATATATATATATATATACTGGCAAGATACAATAAGGCCGGCCGGATTATTGTTCCGGTAAGGTCGCCTCCCATTTTGGCCCTTAGAGCATGTTTTAAGGATTTCCAACAATATGGATGGAAAGAACATCGAAAAATAAGTTAGCGTAACAATTTTCATACGATTTGGAAGCTTTTAGGTCTTTATCTTAATGGGTGAAAATTTATGAAAATCCTACCGGTTAATTTCACCGCTAAGATAAAGACCCTTACAAGCTTCCAAATTGTATGAAAATTGACATACTTAAGCTTTATTTTTCGATGTTCTTTCCATCCATAATGCTAGGATTTCCTCGAAAACATCATTGCAAGTGGGTCAAATGGAAGCGACCGCGACTTGCAATACCTGATAGTAAGAGGCGCGCATAGTATCATGCCCGTATATAGATATATATATATATATATATATATATATATATATATATATATATATATATATATATATAGTCATGTTACTATGCAAGTACGGTCGCCCCATTTTAGCCAACTTGTACAGTATTTTAAGGAAATCCAACCGTATGGATGGAAAGAACATCGAAAAATAAGTTATCATGTCAATTTTCATATAATTTGGGAACTTGTAGGGTCTTCATCTTAAAGGGTGAAGTTTTGAACCGATAAGATTTCTATAAATTTTCACCCGTTAAGATGAATACCCTACAAGTTCCCAAATTGTATGAAAATTGACATGCTAGCTTATTTTTCGATGTTCTTTCCATCCATACTGATTGATTTAAAAAATATTCTCCAAGTGCCCGAAATGAGCTTCACCTTAAATAACAATGTAGAATCCTAATCAACATTATACATTATACAAGTCATGCTCTCTCTCTCTCTCTCTCTCTCTCTCTCTCTCTCTATATATATATATATATATATATATATATATATATATATACACCGATGATACAATCAGGCCAGCCGAATCACTGTGCTGATCTGGCCGACACTCATTTTGGCCCCTGGAGCATGTTTGAAGGATTTCCAACTGTACGGATGGGAAGATCATCGAAAAAGAAGCTAGCCTGTCAATTTTCATATAATTTGGTGACCGTTTGGTCCTCCCACTTAAAGGTTCTTATTTTAGGAAAATTTTAACGGTTCAGAATTTCAACCATTAAGTTGGAGGATCAAACGGTCACCAAATTATATGAAAATGGACATGCTAGCTATTATTTTTCTATGATCTTCCCATCCATACGGTTGGAAATCCTTAAAACATACTCCAAGTACCAAAATGGGAGGCTTATGGATCGAATAAATGCTTTCCTACAGTCATGCGACAAGTAACTATCGCGATGTATATATATATATATATATATATATATATATATATAGAGGTGTTAGTATGAGGCTCGCCGAAACACTGTTTATTTTCTGCCGGCCTCTCATTTCGGCCCCTGGAGCATGTTTGAAGGATTTCCAACCGTACGGATGGGAAGATCATCGAAAAATAAGCTAGCATGTCCTTCCACTTAATGGTTGAAATTCTGAACCGTTAAAATTTCTATAAAATAAGAACCGTTAAGTGGGAGGACCAAACGGTCACCAAATTATATAAAAATGGACATGCTAGCTTATTTTTTGATGATCTTTTCATCCGTACGGTTGGAAATCCTGCATACATGTTCCAAGGGCCGAAATGGGAGGCGACCTAAGATAAACAGTGTCCGGTTGACCTTATACTAACACCTCTGTATATATATATATATATATATATATATATATATATATATATATATTTATAGATTTGAAATCTAGGGATGTCCGTAGATAAGCCGTTGGATCAAAACCCAACGGCTAAGGGTAAACGGTTGGGAAGCTCAAGCGCGATATCGAAGGCCTCTTCCCCCTCCTCCGTCTCTTCCCGCCCTCTCTGAAACTCAACCTCTCCCATTCCGCCTCCTCTGAGAGTAATCCTGAAAAAGTGGCTGGGGAGCTCAAGCGAGATCGAAGACCTCAAGTCCAAGGTTGCATTCACCATCCTATCTTGAAGCTCTGAACTACTCTCTAATTGCGCACCTCCTCCCTTCTCCTCTCAAACACTTGGCCACCCTGACCACCATCACCCGCTATCACCTTCCTCTTGATCTTAATTCCATCTCCCTACTTCTAAGATCCTTCCGTTCCTCATTCCCATCCATCTCCACCATCTCTAGCAAATCCCTAATCATCTCCTCTATCCCCATTCATCGACTTCTCCGATATCACTGACTTCAACACAGTCTCCGACAACCGGCGGCAGACGCAGGATCTCATAAGCCTCTCCGTGGGAAGGTCTTTGTAGTAATCTTGCCGGGGCGTGCCGATGACCTATCTCGAAATCACGTCACAACCACGAGATAGGTCACCCATCGCGAACTAGCACAGATCATAGCACAAGACGAAAACTTTTGTGGAGATCCAGAAGAAGCAAATCTAAATTCCACGGTGACCAAGCTACGCAGACTTTCAATGGTATGTACCAAAGAAATTGTGGGCCTCCCTCAGGTAATTCTAGAACAGAAATGCCTCATAACCTTGTACATTTCGACACCTCCCAGTTGTTTGGAAATGCATATGATTGGAAGATTCACACTTTTGCGAGCATTGATACTTAATGTAAAAATAGTCAAGCGCGTCCCAAACAATATTCAAGATTTAGTGCACTTGAGACTTTTGGATCTCGATCACACACAGATACATGAACTACCATATTCTATTGGAAACCTCCCAAATTCTGATTTTGGACACTAGAAGATCACAATTTTTGCGCAGCCTTCCCAAAAGCACCACCAAGTTGTGCAACCTAAGGTGTCTAAACCTTCTTGATTGTCCTTTGAGTCATGTTCCCAGGAAAATAGGCAAATTGGAGAATCTCAATGATATAGCAGGATTCGTCCATGTGGTAATATTACGGCACCTTCCCATGGAGAGGCGGCGAGAGCATCGTCGTCGTCAAGGTCGTCAGAGACTGTGTTGAAGTTGGTAATATCGGAGAAGTCGGTGAATGCGGAGGAGCAGACGCATGAGATGATTAGGGGTTTGCTAGAGATGACGGAGAAGAATGGGAATGAGGAAAGGAAGGGTCTTGGAAGTGGGGAGGTGGAATTAAGATCATGAGGAAGGTGCTTGGCTTTGGCCGTGGTCAAGGTGGCCATGGGTTTGAGAGGAGAAGGAGGAGGAGCGCCATTAGAGAGAGTAGTTCAAAGCTTCAAGATAGGATGATGAACGCCACCTTGGACTTGAGGTTTTTTGATCTCGCTTTGAGTTCCCCAACCACTTTTTCAAATTACTCTGTGAGAGACAGAGGTGGAGGCGTAAGGGAAGAGGTTAAGTTTGAGAGGGGCGAGGAAGAGGTGAAGGAGTCCTTCGATCTGCGTGCTTGGAGCTCCCCAGTAATTTACCCTTGGCCGTTGGATTACAGCTCATCTAGGGTCCCTAAATGAGCTGTTGGATCAAAATCCAACAACCTCTGTGATGACTGAATTGTGATGACTGAATATGATGATCAAATCTAGAGAGAGAAAAAAGAGATGATGTGATGTATTGTACAGTAGATGTGATGACTTGTATAATAACCGTTGGATTTTTATCCAATGACTAATCTAGCTATATATATAATCATGATAAGGTAAGGTCGGCCGGAAACACTGTTCATTTGCGGTCGCCTCCCATTT
This sequence comes from Dioscorea zingiberensis, assembly GCA_026586065.1. NCBI lineage: Eukaryota > Viridiplantae > Streptophyta > Magnoliopsida > Dioscoreales > Dioscoreaceae > Dioscorea > Dioscorea zingiberensis. Next base: position 11,724,826 of record CM048819.1, read on the forward strand.
GCTGACCGCACCATATATATATATATAGCATGACTTATATAAGGCCGGCCGGATTACCGTTCATTCAAGGGCACCTCATTTTGAGGCACTTGGAGAATATTTTTTTTTAAATCCAACCGTATGGATGGAAAGAACATTGAAAAATAAGCTAGCATGTCAATTTTCATACAATTTGGGAACTTGTAGGGTATTCATCTTAATGAGTGAAAATTTATAGAAATCTTATCGGTTCAAAATTTCACCCTTTAAGATGAAGACCCTACAAGTTTCCAAATTGTATGAAAATTGACATGCCAACTTATTTTTCGATGTTCTTTCCATCCATACGGTTGGATTTCCTTAAAACACTGTACAAGTGGGCTAAAATGGAGCGACAAGTAACACTTGGCGGTGTTACTACCGGCCGCATAACAGCCCGAATATATATATATATATATATATATATATATATATATATATATATATATATATTTAAGAATACATATATATTGGCAAATAACTCTTAAAAAACTATATTTAAAAATACAAAATTTAATAAAAATATCAAATTATAACTTCTGGTAATGAATTAAAAGTCCCCCTAAGTTTGCAAAATGAACAAAAGGTCCCTCTAAAGTTTGACTTTCCCAAACCATCCCTCCTTTTACAACTAATGAATTATAAGTCCTTCCATCCACTAACACCATCCATTTTAAATATTCATGACGAAAATGCCCTTTGACATATGATTACCAGGCCCACCTCCCAATGTATGAAAACATCACAGCAGATAAATTGACCGAAATGCCCCAATTCAAAAAGTAACTAGGGTGGTGTGAATGAGTCGGTAAATTGACCGAAATGCCCCCAATATATCAGAATTTTGGTTTTTTTAATTTTTAAAAAAATATTTATCTATATTGCATGGCGAAAGGATTGAGTCGGATCATTTTAATTTTAAAAAAATTATTTTAAAATTTTCTCATAATTTTGAATATAAAAAATATGGATAATGAACTTAAAATTTCGGATTTTTTTAATTTTAAAAAGTATTTATCTATATTACATAATGAATAAAATAAGGCAATCAAACATATTTAAAAAAATATTTTGGATTAAATTATTTTTTAAAAATAGATAATTAAATTGATATTTTTAAAATTCTCATAATTTTAAATTTAAAATAATATAAATATCTTAGATTTCACTTAACTGGATGTTTTATGTGATAAGATATTTTATTTTTTTTAATTTATTTTGATTTTATATGGATGTTTCATGATATGTAAATATATAGAATATACACGATCCTCATCACCAACTCATTGTTCATTAGGAAGAAGAAAAAAAAGAATGTTTCCCACCATGAATGCCCGCAACAAAAGGATGGGACTGTCGACTACCCGATCTATGTCATGCGGTTCATAGAGCAGATCCTCAATGGTGACAAACTCCGCCTCCCCCACTCCGGACGCATCGCTATTACGTTTGCGCCGCATACGCCACACGATATTGATGGGCCGGCATCGAGCCCGGCGATGGGGAATCAAAAGTGGGCAATCAAGCGAGATCCAGGTGTGTTAACCAACTATTCGCTTTACAAACAAGCTTTCCGCTCCAAATGTGACATTAACACTACCAATGTATATATTATGTATGTTATTAAGTTTTGGTGTTTAACACTCGTATGTTAATGACCAACTTGACATATTTTACTGAAGCCTTATATATTAAACGGTAACTTGGAATATTAAACATAAAATTTGTATTTTAAACGGAAACATTATATGTTCAACGGGAACTTATTATGTTAAATGGAACCCTGACACTCATAGTTGTTTAAGCACAAATCCACAAATGGAGTAGATGAAGGAAACATTGACATTGATATTGATAACATCCTAGAACACAAATGAAAATAAATAAAAGTGCAGAACACCGACACAAACAGAAGGAAGGGGCCATGTTCTCATCCGAAAGGATGTAGTTCTCCACTGCGCGACGAATATCCAGGCGAAAGAGAACCGATCGTTTGTACGCGCGCTACGGCGTCCTCCCAGATCCTTTTCCGTTCGTTTGGTGGCTCTTCTTCCGTTGACTCAGACTCTGCACTCTTCCGGACTTCTGAGCTCGAGGCCGGTGGAGGTCCTGTCACGAATTCCCTTAGCGATTTGCGAAGCCTGTGAGAATCCATTCCTGAAGATGAAAGATTGAGGAGGTTGTGCCCCTATGGAGGGCTATTTAAAGAGCTTGGCTACCGCGATGACGATTGATGCAACGCACGAGGATTGAGGCGACGCTAGAGGAACGAGGGGACGCTAGAGGAATTAGCTGACGCTAGAGGAATGAGGGGACGCTAGAGGAACGAGGGGACGCTAGAGGAATGAGTTGGCACTTTGGGTAATGTATCTCGGGTAGTGTGGTTATAATTTCATTAAGTCTAGATGTAATGAATGGAAGCGTCAGAGCCTCGTAAACGGAAAAGGCATTAGGGATAATTAAATGGATGCGACCCGGAGGGGGGCAAACCATTGAAAAATGGGAAAGGGCTTTGTGAGAATGAGATGACCACCTCTTTTCCAACCAGTGAGAATGTTAAACGGAACGTAGTAATGTTAAACGGAAAGTAGTAATGTTAAACGGAAAGAACGAATAGTAAGCGGAAACCAATATATCTAAACGAAAACAGATAATTCAAGTGCAAACATGAAATGCACGAAATACAAGAAGTATTTGATATGATTAGATAATTCAAGGAACTATAGGTCCGTTTGATATGTCAAAAAATGGGGGACAGCACAGAACAACTTTTTTTATCCGTTGTTTGATTTGCAAATGGATAAAGGTACAGTACAAAAAGTGGTTTGAGTACAGGACAAGTGGTTGAAATTTTTGTCCCTCAAAATATACGGTACAAATTTTTAAGCGAGGGACAGCACAACTTAAAGACAAAGTTAAATTAAAAATTATAACAATACCCCCAACTTTAAGACAAATTTAACCCCAACTTATATTAAAATTTACAACAATACCCCCAACTTTAAGACATATGCCCCCAACCTATATTAAAATTACAATAATACCCCCAACTTAAATATAATTTTGCCTCCAAATTATATTAAAATTACAACAATGCCCCCAACTTAAGAACAATTTTGCTCCTAATTTATATTAAAAACTTACAATATTGCCCTCTCAAGTTAAAGACAATTTTGCCCCCAATTTATTAAATTTACAACAATGCTCCCTACTTAAAGACATTTTTACCCCTAACTTATATTAAAATTACAACAATGCCCCCAACTTAAACATAATTTTGCCCCTAACTTATATTAAAATTACAACAATACCCCCAACTTAAAGACAATTTTGCTCCCAATCTATATTAAAAATTACAACATTGCCCCCAACTTATATTAAAATTACAACAATGACCTCAAGTTAAAAACAATTTTGCCCCCAACTTATATTAAAACTCTAAAAAAATTTCTCCAAAACAACATAAGAAAGCACAAGGGTATTATAGTAATTTTATAGTTTTTTTGTCCAGTACTTGTGCAAAACAAACGAAGAACAACACAAAAAGTTTGTGCTGTCCATTGAATATCAAACAAAGAACAGTACAAACAGTTGTGTTGTCCCACAACCACTTGTACTGTACTGTACTCTTGTGTTGTTCTCTTTCGCGTATCAAACGGACCCTTCGTTTAACAATTAACGCTACCAATGTATATATTAGGCATGTTATTAAGTTTTGGTGTGTAACACTCGTATGATAAAGACCAACTTGACATATTATACTGAAGCCTTATATATTAAACGGGAACTTGGCATATTAAACATAAAATTTGTATTTTAAACCGAAACGTTATATGTTTAACGGGAACTTTTTATGTTAAATGGAGACTTGACACTCGTAGTCGTTTAAGCACAATCCACAAATAGAGGATAATAAGAAAACATTGACATTGATAAACGTTCAAACAACACAAAACACAAATTAAATAAAATAAAAGTGCACAACACTGACACAAAAAAGAAAAAAAGGATGAAAATTTCAACAACACAACAAAAAATTAAGACAAAAACAGAAGGAAGGGGGTCCAAGAACAGCAACAACAACAATATTTCTCTTCAAAAAATTAGAGAAATATCACATGGACACACTAACGTGTTGGTTGTTTCAACCAAAGGAAAGACATAATATTTGGCAATGAGGAGCTTGAGGGCACATCCACCGCCTCTTCAACGGTATCGAGGATAAGGTCGACGGCGGCGCAGTTGAACATGTGGCACATATGTTGAAAGTCCAGCTCCGTTTCAATTGGGCAAACAGTTCAGTGTGCATCCGATGTGACAAAACGAACCTTTACGCAGAAAACTTCAAAACGAAGTCAACACGGTGTCTATTGCCAACCTGCAAAAGTGAATGTTTTTTTGACTAACCTTGGGTGGCGACTTTGCGTGGGAGAGAAGGTCACAGAACTCCCCGGTTCCTGGAGGAATAGATGATACAAGCTTCAAGTTTCTCTCCTGCAAATGGGAACAAAATGGAACAAAGGGCTCACAAAAGAGAACAATATGGTATGGATTGATGAAGAAGAAGAACAGTAACCGAAAAAACTGGGCACAAAGTACAAAAAGTCAGTGGAAAAGTTGTCAAAAAGGTAAAGTGATGGGTAAAAGTTAGGTTTGAATTTTTCTTTTGATTTGGCGGGAAAACAAAGCAGCAAAGTTGGGGGTATAATGGGTTTTAACAATAAAAGAGACTGACGGAGTTATGCTTGAGGACCAAAAAGTCACTAAACCAAAAAGGAGGGACTGTCTGGCCATAAGTTATGTCAGAGGGACTGTCTGGGATGTTTGCAAACTTTCAGGGACTAAAAAATAATTTTCCCTTATAATTTCTATCAAATACCTTGCCTTTTTTTTAAAAAAAAAAGGAAAACACCTGCAAACATGCCATAACCTAATAATGCACAATCAAAGCAAGTATTAATAAAATCAACCTCAAATTAATTCAAACATATCAACCCATAAATGAATCCAAATCTAAATAAACCCTAACAATCTGGTTTTGAATTTGATTAATTAACTGCAATCTCAATACAAACCCATCTTTTAAACCAATAATCCTGGCTGAATTCCAAAACCCCCCCCTAAAAGTTCAAAACTTCAAATCCAACAACACATGATTTCTCTACTTTCACCCCGTCCCCCTACCTACACACACCACCACACCAAACGGTCTAAATTCAAATATTTCCTCAAAAGTGGCGGGCCTCCTCTCTATATTCTTCTTCTTCTTTTCTTTTTAAAATTCGAAAACAGCTGCTCTGGTGCCCGTGAAGCCCTATTATTTTATACAATTATAGATAGATTCAGATCGAGCGCGAAGACGAAGACGAACGCCAAATCTCGGCGGAGAATAATAAACAGGCATTTCATCAAACACCTTAGGCGCCGAGTTTAGTGCGGCATTTCATCGAACATCTCAAGGATGAACTCGGTGCCGGAGGGGATAGTGGAGCATATACTCTCCCAGATGAGCAACGCCCGCGACATCGCGTCGTGCGCCTGCGTCTCTAAGCGCTGGAAGGACTCCGTGCCTTTTCTTCCCGCTCTCTACTTCCCCCGTGGTGTGTTTGATGGCGTGTCCCGCGCCGACGCCGACGCCGCCATCTCCCATATGGTTTCATCGGCGGTGCGGCTGGAGGAACTGGTGATCTACTGCCCTTTCTCTGCTGCTAGTCTTGCGTCCTGCCTCGCGCTTCGGAGCCGATCCCTCCGCCGCCTTGAGCTCCGGATGGACTCTGCTGCTGATAAGATGAGCGGTGCTGAGGCTGCTCCTGGCAGGCTTGACGCGATTGGATCTGCTGAGAATTTGGAGGCCCTGAAGCTCTGGGGTGTCTCCCTGAACAAGTCGCCAAAGTGGGGTGTTCTTCAGAGGTTGAGGGTTTTGGAGATTGTTGGGGCGGCAGTGCGGGATAATGCCCTCAAGGATGCCGTGCAGGCGTGCCCCAAGCTTGTTGAGTTGGCATTGCTTGGTTGTGATGGTTGCAGCTCCGTTTCGATTGAATTGGATTGCTTGGAGAAGTGCAGGTTGGATTTCCTCGGCTCCGCTAATTCTTCTCTTTATCTCAGCTCTCCCAGGCTTGTTCTGCTTGAAGTTCAAGGCTTCAGTTGGATTCGTGTTAATGAAAGACATTGTCTGCGGAGCTTATCCATCGCTAAAACTTCAGGCAAGTGATTGTCTTTTTCTCACAATGGTTCCATTGATGTTGCTTTTGAACTCATCTCTAGATGCAAAGCTTGTTGTTGTCTTTCTCAGGCAATGTCTACAAGGTGGATGTTGGAAAGCTTCCTGATTTGGAGTACTTGTCTCTCAGAGGTGTGCAATGGACTTGGAATGCCATAAGCTCTGTCCTCCAATCAGGGAGTGAGGTGAAGCACCTGCTCATGAAGATTGAATTCACTGGGGATCTTGACACACTTCAAGCCTTTCCACAAATTGACTTGGTTGATTTCTTCAACAATCATCAGAAGCTGCAAAAGTTTGAAATCCATGGTGCTATGTTTGCAGCATTGTGCCAGAAGAACAGCCTTAAAAACGTGAGTCACCTCTCAGTTTGTATGGATTTTCAGTATTTATGTTTCTTCGGTGATTGAATCTCCTTTTTGAATAAATTTTTGCTCTGCAGTTGCATTCTAGGTTCAGTATTCCTTGCTTGGAAGAAGTTCTCATTACAGTGAGGTCACCATTGAATGCAGAGCAAAAACTGAACACTCTTAACTCATTGGTCAAGTACAGTGTCAATCTGCGAAAGATGGTAATTCAAATATCAAAGATGCGGAACTGCCAGGATATTGCAGATGAGTTCTTCAGAGAGATATGCAAATTCAAGCATATGAATCATAACATAGTTCACATTGAATAAACAGTACAACCGACTGATCTGGTACTCTTCTGAACAACGCAATTGTTTACTGATGTCATTGACCATTCTTCATTTTAATTGGATTTGCCCTGGCAATATTATCTCTTCAACTGTGGAGTATTTACATGTGTTGTGGAGTTATTGCTATGTGTTTGAGGTGTCAACCTTTGAAGGATGGTTCCTTTTCTATTGTTTAATTTCTCAAAATCATGGAATTCATGCTTATAAACTGCAAAAGACTACTGCAAATTAACTTGCAGCCTGCTTGTTCTTTACTTTATGCTTGTGTGTTGCTGATTTGATCTGGTTGGTCAAACAAGTTCTGCAGTAGTTAATGTTTCATATATTGGATTCCACTAATCAATTTTGTTAAGGGGGCACTGGAAGTTCCTGATACCACATTTCTGAAATAACAGTTCATCAGTAGAAAAAAAACGTATTGGCAAATGTTCCGTGTCTTGGCTTCCGCTAATCTATTGACTCTATTCACCCAATTTTTACTTTGTGTGTGATTAATGAAGAATCATAGTACATAAGCAAGCTATTCTTGTGGTTCTAAAATTGCTTTATTAGTTATATTATTATTCGACTTCGATTTTCTTATGATTTTGCTTTTTCAAGTTTATTGTAGTTATTAGTTCATCAGAGTGGCTGGTCTGTGATTCTTCCTAGGAATTTTGATATAATACTTGATCATAATCCAATGAAATTGATGATGAGTTTCTTCACGAGACTATTGTGATATAAATGGGGAAGTATTTTTTGTTCGACAAATAAATGAATGAAATGAAAGATATCACTAAAACTTTGATTAGCAGCAAGTATAAATTAGTTTTTCTTCGGTAATAAAAGAAATACTTACTGTTTGTTCAGAAATTTGAGTGTCATAGCTAGTAGGTTCAAAACTTGTTGGCTTGTAATTGATTTCTCAATATGTAACAGAAATTAGTCTGTGGTACTTTTGTAATATATTGGCATTTCTTTTATGCCTATAGAGGATTAGCACTATTATTCACAAAGATATAAAGTTAGGAAAACACAACCTACAAATACAACCATTTGTTCCAACCCCCTTTTTCTTGTGTTACAGCCGGTTGTCATAAATAAATTTGAAATAAAATTTAGCTAGTAACTGAAAGGAAAGTATGAGCCTTTTGATGTAAGAGGGAAAACCATGGACTGATAAATAGTAAAAAACTTTTATTATCCGCAGAATAATGAGATTACACAAATGGTTGAAGCACAGGCAAATGTTTCATATCTATTGGTTTTACTGCATTAATTTTTATTAGGTTTTTTCTTTGCATATAGTTCCTGCATTATCTGTTTATTACAGTATTATTTTTGTTGTAAATAACCAGTTGGTTAGTTTAGTCAACATTTGTACATGAAATCACCAAAATGAACTACTTGTAAGTCCCTACTTTTCTATTCAAATATTTTTCTCTTATTTTTCACTTAATTTTTGAACTCTAGTATCCTCAAATTCAAATTCTATATTTTTCTCAAGTAAGAGACCATATGTGAAATTTAAGATATTTATGAAGGTGGAGGATGTTTTTTATTTTTTATTTTTTATCAAATACAGATAAATGAGATTTAAAATGACAATAAATAGATAATACAAAACTATATAAAATAACAGATTTATATTTCATGCATGCTTAATGAAGAATCAAATCAGGAGCATGTTATTCTTCTGTTTCTCAAAGTGCTATGATCATTCTACACGGATGCCCTGTTGATGAACCAACTGTTGACGATTCATGTTTACTGCATTGCATAATTTGGTGCAACAATTTGAAGTATGTATTGCCATCCGTGCTTTTTATAGCTTGTTAGATCTGCCATATTTGGTGATTGTTTTAGATTCTTTGGATAGATAAAAATTAACAGTAAAAGTTATTGAAATTGTACAATTGTGTGGGCTCAACCTCATATTCTTTATCACACTGAAATTAGATTTTCAGATTTTATTAAATGTCCGTTTGGTTTGTAGTAAGTAGTTGTAATGTAAGGTGTGTTTACATGTAAATTACATTTTTCTCTGTTTGGTTTGTTGTGAAACAGAAAGCTACCGATGGAATCACTTATCTCAAATTGCATTTTTATTGTATTCAACTTATAATCAAGTTAATTGTAAGTTGAATTATATGTAAAAGTTTGAGTGTATTACCACCGTCAACGTTTTTCTCTCTTTTCCTTTTTTTTAATATTATTTTCTTTAATTTGAGATTTTTCATGAAATATTGTGGGCATATCCGGTGTACTTATTTTTGAAAATTTAAAATTAATATTAAGAAAAATATTAAAAATTTATTTTCCTTCACAAATATGTCATAACTTTCAATGTTATTTTAATAAATATAGAGAAACGACGTGTAATGCTTCCGTTTTTTTTTAAGTAACTTACCAAATACATAATTGAAAATTTAAATTCATCACTTTAACGGTTTAACCAAAGAAAAAATTTAAATTCATATTATGAATTTATAATTTTTTTTAGTTGCATAAGATAGAACATTACATGAGATTAGTGTTAAATTTATATTATGAATTATCACAAAACCAATTGAATTAGTAACCTTACAATTCATTATTGTTTACAATAAAAAATAAAAAATAAAAATAAAATTAAAAATTTAATATAAATATATAAAAGGTTGGATAATAGGAGTAACCTTATGATTTACTTTACAAGAGTTATTGTATCACTCAATTATATCAAATTAAATACAACATTTTCATTTATAAGAAACCAAATAACTTTGTAGTAAGTTAATTCAATTTACATATAATTTCACTTACATTATGATTTGAAATACTCAGGGACGGAACCAGAACTCACTGGTAGGGGGGCTGAGTGCAAAACATAAAAATTTTTTTCATCCAACATAACATTTTTTTCCAATATAAAATAGTACGATATTATAATTTTGATTAAAACAACCACAGTTTTAATACACATAAAAAAAAGAAACATAAGATATTTATCTATGTACACTCGAACTAGAACTACCGCCTGTGCGGGTCCGGACGTGTGAGGCATGCCACTAAGAGGAGGTAATTGCATACGACGAGTTTGCATTTTCTGAAAACGTTGTAGAATCGCCTCATTGTCAATAGTTGCAAAAACCTCCTTCTCAATATAGACAACCATACTATCATTCATCCACTCATCTCCCATTTTGTTGCGCAAGTCAGTTTTCACAACATTCATTGATGAGAATACCCTCTCAACACTAGTCATGGCCAGCAAAACCAATGCCAACTCAATAAGGCTGATAAATGAGTGGAAAATAGAATGTTTTTCTGGTCTCAACCATCTTCCTAGCAAAACCTCCCAAGTCCCCAATATTTGCAAAATCATCATCATGCCGCACATCATAAATAAATGTGGCAAGTTGATCCTTAAGCATCATATGTTCGATCCGTGAAGTCTTGAGGATACATCTCTGCAAGACGGAGTAGCTTGTGGATGTTGAAATTGAGAACGAGCCCCTTGGATCAAGGCATGACACGCAGGAGAAGTAATAATCGCATTCAGCTTCCCGGATAGCGAGTTTGCATTTCTTGAGTAATCAAATCAATAACCTAACATTGCATTAATGATAAATTCAATAACAAATATTATAAAAGAATAAATTAATGAGATTTATAAAAACATAATAAATACATAAAATAATTACCTCACAGAAAATTTCTACACGGTAATGGTGATAATGAGTAATGAATTGGCCCTCCCGCCTAGAACGACCACGAATTCTCATATTATCCTCCATATTAGGCACCGGGATTGAATTTCCCTCACAAAAAGAGCTAACCTGCGCCAAAAATTCCTCCCATCCTGTCTCCCTGAAATGGTGAAGCCGGGCTTTCACACTTTCAATCAAACGCATAGCTTGAACAATATTCTGATCCTTTTGTTGTAAGGCAAGTGACAACTCATTTGTCATCCCCAATAAACGCCTCATCAAGTACATCACAAATACAAATTGATAATTCTCCATTTTGTCAATCAAACTTGCCACTATACCTTTATTATCATTAGAAGCACCATCATCATGCACATTTTGGAGTACCTCCAAAACTGAAGTCCACATAGAGATTAGCCGGAGAATGGTAATGTAATGTGATCCCCAACGAGTATCCCCTGGTCGTGCTAAGCTAGATTCTTGATTTTTCCCTCTGCCACTGACTATCTCTTCTTTCTCCAATTGCCGAACCAATCTATCATGGTAATGTTGCCGAAGTTGGTCTCTCCTTTTACACGACGCTCCGGTGGCATTAACAATCATATTAACATATTGGAAAAAATCACTCACTATCCGATTGTCTTTAGCAACCACAACAATCACTAATTGGAGTTGGTGAGCAAAACAATGGACATATCTTGCATATGGATTTTCTCTTAAGATAAGTGCCTTTAAACCATTGAATTCACCTCGCATATTTGAGGCCCCATCATATCCTTGCCCTCTTAGCCTTGACAGAGACAACCCATGCTTGGCAAATAGGCAATCAATGGCATTCTTTAAAGAAATGGCAGAGGTATCAGCCACATGAACCATAGCAAGGAACCGCTCTATCACATGTCCATTTTTATTCACATATCGCAAAACAACTCCCATTTGTTGCTTCACTGAGGCATCGTAAGACTTTACTCAATCATAAGGGAAAAATAATTATCCCTAATATCATCAACAATAGTATGTGTAATCTCCATTTGCACAAGCATTTGTCAAGTCCTTTTGAACCTTTGGGGAAGTCATTTGATTATTTCCAGGGGCATTTTGTTTGACTACCCTTCAAACCTCTTCATTTCGTAGGCTATACCACTCGAGCAACTCAAGAAAATTGCCCTTGTTCAATGAGTTTGAGGACTCATCATTTCCACGGAAAGGTAAACCTTGCTTCAATAGAAAACGAGTCACATCCAAAACTGCCGTCAAATGAACACGGTATGCAACCTCCATCTCATGCGAATGTGCGGCCAATTGGTGTGACACGCTCTGCCTCTGATTTTGGAAGCTCTGAAATTGTACTCTAGCATCATTATGTGCACTATTCATGGCACCAATATGTTCTGCAAATTTTTCCAATGCTTTTTTCCAATTCTTGAACCCCATCTTGGTGAATGCATCTACTCCTCTACTCGGCTTGAAAAGATAACACCAAAAACAAAATGCCACATCTTTCGTCGTGCTATACTCCAACCATGGATGTTGTTTAAACCAAACATCCTGAAAACTCCTCTTTTGTTTGCCATACTCTTTCCGTGGAAAATTGTGGCCAATTGGTTGACAAGGGCCTCTAGTCAAATATTCTCTTCTAACTTGATCTCTAATCCCAACATCGAAATCTTCAATTGGTTTTCGTAGTCCCGGGTCACTATCAATGTCATCCAAATTAAAATTTGTACTGATGTTCTTCTCGCTTGATTTAGAGTCCAATGGTACTTTAGGAGCATTGGACGACTCTCCACTTCGTGGTCGTTTAATCAAAAATTTATCCATGTTCTACAAATAACAAGAAAAATAACCCCTTCAATAAATTGAATGTAGATGATCCAACAAAGCTGCAAATTAGCACTCAACTAGATGAACAAGAAGAACAAACCCCGCTATTAATGAAGAATATATGTATTAATGTATATGAGAACAAAATACTTAAATTGCACAGCAGCAAAAGCATATGGGTAAAAGTGATGCAGCAGTAATTGTGGAAGCCAGAGATGCAAAATTGAAACCAGCACACAAGAAATCACACAATATCTTATCAAGTGTGGGATCAAAGGTTAAACACTCCATTGCAAAAGTAAAGAAGGTCATCACAGATTCACAGTTAAGTCTTCCCATCAAATAACAATTTCACAAAAATAAGCAAGAATCTAAATGCATGCTCTCAATGGTTGCTGGTCTATATATAAATATATATATATATATATAAATCATCAGTTCATTCATTGTATCTAAATAAGAATGACAAATCATGGCCTCTGTGTATTGTTTTGAGGCTTGTCCTGTGAATCGTAAAACTAACAGCAACAGCCAATAGGTTCTGAGGTTCATATTATATAAACAATAGCAAAAGCATATCCAGCATTTCAACAAAACACTTAAATTTAGCATTTCAAGGTTGACCAAGCATTAATGATCTGTTTATATAACATGGTTATATAAATGTGACAAGTAGCAAATAAAGTTGACCAAGCAAGAAGCAACAACCAACAGGTTCAAAATTTCAAATCAACAAGAATTGGAATTTAGCATTAATCTAGGGAATGTTGCTGGGGAATGTTTTGTCAATAGATATTAATCCAGCAACAGCCAACGAGAATTGGAATTTGGAATTTAGCATCTCTTATTTCATTCAAACATTATATCGAACACCTATGGGGCATCTCATATAACCCAAACATTTAGCATTAATCTAGGGAATGTTTTGTCAATAGTATTACAAAAGAATATTTTGATAATTTAAATTCATCATCTCTGATTCTCTGATTCTCCCCCACGGCTCCAAGCCAATCCATTCACCTAACCAATTTCCAACCAATTTCCAAGCCAATCCATTCATGATTCATCTCTGATAATTTAAAACCTCACCTTCCAAGTTTGAAGTTCCAACCAATATCCAAACTATTGCTGCTCTTCAGTCTTCACTCTTCACTCTTCACTCTTCAGTGTGTCAGTGGTGGTAGGCGGTGGCGATGATTCGATGAAGTCTTGAAGTTGAAGTACTAGGTTTTTTTGTTCGGATTTAGAGAGGATATCAGGATATGTGAGATCTCAGGAGTTAGATCCGATTAGGATAAGGGGCAAAATGGTCAATTCATTCACCTAACCTTTGACCATTTTGCCCCTGGCCCTTCTGGCTTCTCCCTTCGTGGCAAACACTGAAGTGAAACATGATCACGCAGAGCGCTACCGCCGCTGCCATATTTGGTGATTGTTTTAGATTCTTTGGATAGATAAAAATTAACAGTAAAAGTTATTGAAATTGTACAGTTGTGTGGGCTCAACCTCATATTCTTTATCACACTGAAATTAGACTTTCAGATTTTATTAAATGTCCGTTTGGTTTGTAGTAGGTTTGTAGTAAGTAGTTGTAATGTAAGGTGTGTTTACATGTAAATTACGTTTTTCTCTGTTTGGTTTGTTGTGAAACAGAAACCTACCGATGGAATCACTTATCTCAAATTACATTTTTATTGTAATTCAACTTATAATCAAGTTAATTGTAAGTTGAATTATATGTAAAAGTTTGAGTGTATTACCACCATCAACGTTTTCCTCTCTTTTCTTTTTTTTTAATATTATTTTCTTTAATTTGAGTTTTTTCATGAAATATTGTGGGCATATCCGGTGTACTTATTTTTTAATATTAAGAAAAATATTAAAAATTTATTTTCCTTCACAGATATGTCATAACTTTCAATGTTATTTTAATAAATATAGAGAAACGAAGTGTAATGCTTCCATTTTTTTTAAGTAACCTACCAAATACATAATTGAAAATTTAAATTCATCACTTTAACCAAAGAAAAACATTTAAATTCATATTATGAATTTATAATTTTTTTTAGTTGCATTAGATATAACATTACATGAGATTAGTGTTAAATTTATATTATGAATTATCACAAAACCAATTGAATTAGTAACCTTACAATTCATTATTGTTTACAATAAAAAATAAAAAATAAAATTAAAATTAAAAATTTAATATAAATATATAAAAGGTTGGATAATAGGAGTAACCTTATCATTTATTTTACAAGAGTTATTATATCACTCAACTTATATCAAACTAAATACAACATTTTCATTTATAAGAAACCAAATAACTTTGTAGTAAGTTAATTCAATTTACATATAATTTCACTTACATTACGATTTGAAATACTGAAAACAAAACAGGTCCTAAGTGGTCGATATTCTACTACTATGGTGCGTTTGGATTGTGGAATGAGAATGAGAACGGAAAGGATAAAGGAATGGGGGAAAAGGATGAGAATATTAATGATTACTTTGTTTATATGGAAAGGTGATAAGAAAATAATTTATTGGAATGAGAAAAGTAAAGATTAGAGTTGTGATAAAATTATTTTTATACCCTTGATATAAAAAATTGAATTTATTTGTATATAAAATATTTTAAATATCATTATCTGATTTAATTATTATGATTAATTTTTTAATTAAATAAAAACTTCCAATTAACTAATTAATTAAATTTATCTATTTATTTATGACATTCGAAAAATCATTATTCATTTCACTTATTATAATTAAATATAAATATCTCAATTTAACCATTTTTAATTTAATTATTTAAACCAAATATCTCAGTATTTAATTATTTTTAATTAAATAAATATATCAATTTAATCATTTTTTAATTATTATTTAATAAATATAAATTTATGTAATCATTTTATAATTTATAAAATATTTTGAATATCATTATTCATTTCCATTAATATAATTAAATGTTTATTATCAAATATTTCACTTTAATAATTTCCCAATTTAATTATTGTTATTAACTATTTAAGTTAAATAAATTTGTTTATTTATAAAATATTTGAAAAGATGAGGGTAAAATAGACATTTGGTGTGGGGGGAATGACCATTAGGGTAATGGCTATCACCGCGATCCTCATCCAAACGGACCCTTTGTAAAACTAGGGCTTAGTTTCGTGTAGGCCAAACATGACTACATGAGGTACGGTTTGGTTGTGTCTATTACAGGTTGGATTGTGACGCCTTTGAGTCAACACACTCAACTTAGCTACAAGTGAGCGAGAAGTTGTCATGCCCCGCCCGATCTCCAGGGCCTCGGGCACGTATACAGACCGGCCGTACCCAAGTAGAGGCGCACTTCACTCGGATACAAGGCCTAGGTAATACAAGAACAGATAACAAAATCTAAATAATCTCAATAATTTCTCAGAGTTTTACAGCGGACTGAAATCAAAATGGTACAGTCATCCTACTTAATCAAGGCCCTACAAGGGTCCTACAAAAGAAAATACAATCTCACACAATGTAAATCTGAGGTCCTCGAACCTCTACTAGAATATCTCGATCCCTCGCGTAGCTCCTAATCCCGAGTCACCTACTCCTCAATACCTGAAACAAAAAAAGGAAGTGAGTGGAATGAGCTTTCAAATAAAAAGCTCAGTAAGTACCTCGGCAAGGAATGCAATGAGGTCAAGAAAAAAAAAACAATGGTGAAACAGTGATCCAACACAAAGTAAACATAATAAGAACGAGACTAAGTCCAAACACATGGGGATCACTATCCAAGAGCACAAACACACAGCAAGGAGTTCAATCAAATAAGAAGAACAATCGAGTCATCTCCCTGGCAGCCATCGACCTCGGCCGATCTTCAATCTCAATCACATCCAGACCCTCGAGTCTGGTAGCCCTCCTACATGTATGTACACGGCCAGCGTATCATCCCACTAACGGGTGGACATCCAGAGTTTCCTCTCCCTGGTAGGACTACAGGACATCCAGAGTGTCCTCCCCCTGGACGCCCGTATCACAATCTGCACTGAGCGGGAGAATCCACAACACAAGAAGAGCTGGAACACCAACCCAGACGGAGCACAGGCTCACGTGTTTCCACGGCCATGTGCCGATCAACAGGAAGGCATAATCAACACCAAGAAGCCATCGATACACACTTACTCGGACGGAGCACAAGCTCACGTGTTACCACAGCCACGTGCCGATCAACTGGAAGACATGTTCAGTGATCACAAACATATTCAACAAAAGCTAGCACATTAACAAGCATACACTAACATGGGAATTCAACAAAGCAGGTTAACAAATACGTGTATGCGAATCCAAGCAATAATATACAAAGCATGGTAACATCAGGCCAATAAGCAAAGAAGCAAAATCAATAATACTCAATAATAACGAGGCCACTCAAAACAATGATCAAGATCAATAATTCAAAGTCAATAAGCCCAAAACTGGGTGGGAACTAGGTAAGCGTACTTACCTTTATCAAGGATCTAGTCGCTCGATCTGGGTCCTTCCTGACGTGTCTTAACACTCCACGTCGATGTCTGATAATAGAGTCTTTATAAGTAAAGGTAATTGTTCAAAAACCCTAAATGAGCATGGATGGTCTATTATTGGGCCCTATGGGCTCTTGCTCATATTTCATGTTAATTCCTTATTAAATATCTGAGTTCCAACTTTTACCAAAAGTTGTTGTAACCTAGTGGTTAAAGTCCACTAGGTTAGGTGTGGGGTCTCAGGTTCTAATCTCAACCTCCTCTATTTTATTCCTTCTCTTTTCTTTTACTATGAGTGGGCTTGACCATATTGGTTTAAAGTTTCATGTTCAATCAAAATTGATAGAGTACTCCACTGGTTAAAGCCCATTAGATTTGGTGAGGAGATCTTGGGTTTAACTCCCACTTATTTATTTATTTATTTATTTATGGTTAGGGTCCTACACTATAGTTATGGGGTCTTGGTTTCAAACCCCCACTCTTACATTATTCTTTTTTATTTTTATTTTTTTTATTTTCAACCACTAACAAGGGAAATACAATGCTGATGACCATGTACACACGTACACATGTACAAGCAAGCAAGAGCATATCAAACCCCTCAGTCATCCTCTTGAATACAACTAGTTAGAAGAAATTCCATCTATTTATTCACTCTTATGTATTTCTCCACTCAACCATTGGTGTGATGTTTGACAACTGCATGTAACTCCTATTGTTATCCCTCTCTCTTAGCATGTGAGAATTCCTAGACTTCAGACCATGCATGCAACCCCGAACAAGCTTAGATCATTGGTTAACATGCATGCATGAGATATAAACTTTGAAATCTATTGAAATTTTGGATTTAGGATTTTGGCTTATTGATTGTCTTGTTTTAAATTTCAAATTTCAATAATTTCTAGTTTTTGCCACTTTTGACAAAAATTTCGAAAATATCAGATTATAGGGTTTCTAAGCTATTTAGTCCGGCTTGTGGACTAGCTTTTGGATCATTCTTGAGTTATTAATATTCCTTTGAATTTTTAGAGATATTTCTCTATGTTTTTGTTGTCTTGTTGTTGTACTCCTTGGCGATCCTTAGGTGGCGGCTAGTCAACGGGATAATCACTATCCCCTCCGGCTTCACTTAGCCATATGGGCCATCAAAAGACCAGACTGTATGATTGGAAAACACTATGTCAGTGATTGGATGGAGAATATCAAGGATTAGAAAAAAAGATGTGGAGATAAGCAAACCTTCTTTGTTGTTGAGGCCTTGCAAGGTGGTGAGGCCAGACTCTAGAAAAATAGCCTCAAAGGCCTCAGCGGCAACTACTTTATCGGTGAAGAGAGACTTCACCTTAACAACGCCGAAGCTCGGGAGGGCCCTCTTTGACAAGGAAGGACCTCCCGATTCTATGGCGATCGGACCCGGTTCGATGGTAGGTCTGTTTGCCTCTATATATATCCAACTCTACCGTTAGTACTACCCGACGATGTTGAGACCTCAGAACTACGTCTCCCGAGGCTTTTGTCTCCTCGACCGCTAGGGATGCCAGCGCTGCCAAGGCCTCGGGATAAGCTAGAGACTTCTTAGACAATCTTGCATGTTCCTCGGCAGGATGCTTCCCTCGGTGCGGAGTGGAAGAGCTGGAAGAGGCCCCTATCTTCTTCTTCTTCAAACTCTGGATCATAAGCCTTATGTCCATAAAATTCTTTGCAAACATCAGGTCAATTAATCAGTTACATTTGAAGTAAAAAGGAGTTGAACAGGTTCCATGAAAAAGATGGGCATCTTACTCGCTGGAAGGAAGATCCTGACTTCTTAAAGGTTTTCTACAGTGATATGCTAGCTAAAGGAAGAGACTTGCTGCTTTGGAGTAAGAATAATTGCTCCTCCTCTGCGGGAAACTTCTCAGTCTTGAAGGAGGGAGCGGCATTAGGAGGAGGGGGAGGGGGGTCCTATGAGGTTGGAATCGTCCACCCAGACTCATATGAAATAAAGAAAAACCTTAACTTCCAATGGTGACTAGCGGGCGAGGCTTTCCCTAAAATAGCTCTACAAACTCAGGCAACAAAATAGTATCAGTCCTCGAAGTTCGGATGCTTTCTTAGGTAGAAAAGAAGACAAAACCAGTGAAGGGGAAGGCTTTAGGCCAAGATGAAGGAAATGGATAACAAACGCATAGAGGATCCTCGATGAGTTTGGGACGAGCCATGTGCATGAGTAAGATTGTGGAATGATAGGATTTCACAAAACAAAAGAGGGATCGGAATACGGAAACCGCCCCGAAAGGAATCTACATACATGACCAATTCTCCGGATCCAGGAGAATTGGTTAGTTCCTAGAAGTTGAAAATCTATACGTAAAAGGATGGAAAATGGCGAAGCCATCACCTGCTTGGAAGATCTGTGAAAAATTCGAAGAGAAGACTATTGACTCGATACCGAACTTTTCTCCCTAGAAGCTAATGGAAGAATCTCCATTTCCTCGATTGGGAAGACGAAAAGGGACTACTCAAAGAGAAACTAAGAGCTTTCTTAAGTGGCGACAGAGAAGAAGACAAGGATCACAAAATAAAACTCTAACCATTTAAAAATCTATTTATAGACAGTACTCATAGATGTACTTCTTTGAGGGTAATTACTTAAGATCTGACAATGCAAAAGACTCTTTGAACAAACACACCCGCGGATGGGTGATACATGGGACTTACATCTGGATGCTTCGAGACGATCCTATGGGGAGCTGCGCCCATGATCATAAGTGTTGAAATGAGAACTCGACTGTCAAAATAACCGTTTGGCCGTACAATGGTGGAGAATGAATTTCAGAATGCGATGGAAGCTAGCTAGTAGATAGGGGTCTCCGTCAACTCACGAAAAATGTAACTTTAACTTGGACAAAAACTTGTACTCAAGGTTGGTAATCTGTTACGACTTTAGTCCCACATCGGCTACTCATGAAAGGGTGATGTGCATATAGGTGTTAACCAACCCTTCACTCCTAAGCCGGTTTTCGAGTGGAGTTAGGGTTGGCACCTGTGTTCACATCCCCGCGTACCAGGGTTAGGCCCAGAGTCCTGCCCCGGCGTCCAGTGTCTACCGGGCGAGGACGCCCGATGGGGCGGAGTAGTGTTACGACTTTAGTCCCACATCGGCTACTCATGGAAGGGTGATGTGCATATAGGTGTTGACCAACCCTTCACTCTTAAGCCGGTTTTCGGGTGGAGTTAGGGTTGGCACCTGTGTTCACATCCCCGCGGTCTGGGGTTAGGCCCAGGTCCGTTGCCTTGGTGCGTCTGGGGTTAGGCCCAGGGTCGTATCATAATCTGAATCCTCTTTGAGTTCTCTCCCTTCTTTCTCTCCTCTCCCTTTCGAGTGCCAGACTTGAATGTCAGAGGCTTCCCCGAAGCATGAGTGCTCAAAACTTCTTTATCCACAGTTCTCTTTCTCTACAATGGTCGATCCATGGATGTCGATCTCGGAAAGAAGTGTTGATCCTGTGGAGCCGAAGGAATGAAGTAGAAGTGTTGTTGATCGTGGCCGATCTCCCTCAAAATCCCCTGAAGCACTCAAACCTTCACCGACCACTTTCACTACCCGTTGATCAAGATTTACTATGATCCCCAAAACGAGCATATCGTTGCATCAATACTATGTATGTTTATATATATACACACACAACTCGAAATGCAGTCATTCTCATTCTCCTAATCCTCTCAATTCTTAGATCTATATATCCACCATCCCATCCGTGAAAACCAAGCCCACACCCTAAAACAAAAAAGGACCGGCCCACCCAAACCCAACCTGGTGGTCCAGGTCCAAGCCATGGCCCAGCTGGTCGACTCGCATCAAATCAACTCCAAACATTGCCAACCTAGCCAGCATTGTACATGGCGGGCAACAAAACACCATGACTCGTGCGCTGACCTACAGTGCCCCCTTGCATGTC
Source organism: Dioscorea zingiberensis (assembly GCA_026586065.1). Classification (NCBI taxonomy): domain Eukaryota; kingdom Viridiplantae; phylum Streptophyta; class Magnoliopsida; order Dioscoreales; family Dioscoreaceae; genus Dioscorea; species Dioscorea zingiberensis. Next base: position 11,745,729 of record CM048819.1, read on the forward strand.
CTCTTAAAGACCTACAACAATTACAAACAGAGAGTGCACGTTCACTCACAAATTAAGCACAAGCCAAGAAGGAAGCCAGGCAGGCATGGAATCCCTCTTCTACGAACTCTCCATCCTGGCCAACAAGGCCCTTGAAGACAACCACTTGGACCCCTCCAAGATCGAAGACCTCATGGCCCTCTTCGAACAAGAGGCCTATATCTCCTCCTGCACCTCCTCCTCCTCCTATTCCAACACCACCGATATGACTCGACCCGAGAACCTCCTCAATTCCCTCATGGACGACGCCATGGATGAGTACCGCTGCTGTTGCGCCGAGGCCGAGCGCTACTGCCAGGAGGAGCTCTCCAGGGCACTCAAAGCCGCCGATGCCGCCAAGAAGCTCGGCCATTCTTTCGGCGCTGCAGCCGCCTCTAGTGCGTCTAGCGTGTCCAAGAAGTACATAGACGCCGCGCGCGCCTCCGCCGTCGCCACCATGAAGTCAGGCTTCGCTTCTGTCTCTAAGGTCCATCCTCAGAACAAATAGTTAGTTACTCATGAATATCTTATCTTCTTCTTGTCATCTTCATTTTGTTTGTGCTGCTGCTGCTGCTGCTGCTGCATGCTTTTCTCTATTTATTTTCAGTTGGCTTGAATGAAACCTTGGATTCAATAAGATTGATGGATGCTCTTATTCATATTTAATTTTTTTGGATATTTTTGTTAAAGTTATTATATAGGTTTTTTCTTTCAAGTATAGCCCTGAAAAATATCAATGTTATGTATAAGTAAGAAAAATCATAATTGAGAGTGTACCCATAACCATAAGTTTCTTACTATTTACCTGACTATTAACATACTGTAGCTATGTGAAAAAAATATTACATCTTTTGTAAATATATTTCTAAAAAAATTATTTGATTATAAATTTATAAATATACCATTGAAAAAAAAATTTAGATTTTAAATAATTTAAATATCTTTTATGAGTGTAAGAGGTTTTTTTTTTGGTATATGATTTATTCTTAACTATATGTTCAGGAATATACACAATCAAACAATAAACTTAAGAATATATATGTATATATATATATATATATATATATATATATATATATATATATATATATGATAAGATAAGATAAGGTTTGTTGGAAGCGGTTGCATTTGTAATTGAACTTACGTTTTAGTAAAATCCTGAGAATGTTTGAAGATTTAGCGTATGGATGGAACAACATCAGTTGAAAAATAAAATTTCTTATGTCGATTTTCGTATATATTTGGGAACTTTGTAGAGTCTTAATGCTTAGCGGGTGAAAATTTATAGAAATCTTACCTGGTTGAAATTTCACCCGTTAAGATAAAAACCCTATAAGTTAAAATCAGATGAAAATTGGCATCTTAATTTATTTTTGATATTACTCTGCATCCATATGGTTGGACTTCCTCAAAATACTATGCAAGTGGGATTTATATAGTGATAAGATTGACTGCATTATATCATGACCCTATATATATATATATATATATATATATATATATATATAAATGATTATGATAGTTTTGAGGGATGTACACTCCCAATTTTCTTTATATATATATAACAATGTTAGAGTGCGGCTTAACACTGGAATCTTATTACTCTTAGCCTTTTTCCCTAGTTGTGCTACGAATTAAAAAAGTGGGAATAAAAGTGCTTTTTGGAGAATATATTGTTTTTTTGGTGGATTCTTGGATGCTTATCGGCATGCACTTTGTCTAGCTTATTGATGTGAATTGCACTAATTAAAGAGGAGAAGACTATGATAAGATGCCCATGGCTTTTGTGCTTGTTGCCACTGGTTGTTAATATGTCATACTCAATGCGCTGTCTCTTATGCAACTTTTCTTTCTAACTAATTTTTTTTTTTCTCTCAAAGAAGAAAATTACTTTTTAGTAGTGTGAATTTTTTTTATCAAATATATAATTTTATTAAATTTATAATTATTTTAAGAAATATACCAATATCTGGCTATAAACAGTATATATACACCTACTTGGGTTTCTTTCTTGTTTTAGTTATATGTATAATTATAACTTTTACCAAGAATATATATAATTATGAGATTTTAAAGAGCATACATATAAAATATTTACTTCTTTTCTCTTGTGGACCGTGGTTGATAAAAACTAAATTTTAAAAAAATATTAATCTAAAAGGTTGATATTTCCAAAACAAACAAAAAAAAATTATAAGAAGTGGTTAATTAAAAGAGCTCATTGATAAATAAGAGCTACCCAAAATGGTAGAGTGGTTTGTTTATATTTATAAATAAAAAAATTATAAATGCAAAGTTTTTATATTAAAAAACGTATAAATATAATACCCAATTTAGTCCTCTATTATATCGAACCGGCTCTTTTGGTCCCTCTATTATGATTTGATCTTTTTTGGTCTCTATATTTTCACGATTGAAAAATTTCAGTCCTTCCCTTATGTTATAACTTGAGCTTTTTGGTCTCTAAATGGACTAAAATTTCTCAATCGTGAAAGTATAGGGACAAAAAAAGATTAAATTATAATAGAGGGACCAAAAAGACTGATTCGGTACAATAAAAAGACTACATTGGGTATTACACCTATATATATGGATGCTGATAGCATTTGGCTGCCCGCAACACTGTATAGTTGCGCCTGGCCTCCCATTTGGCCCCCTAGAGCATGTTTGAAGGATTTCTGACGATATGGATGGGAAGATCATCGAAAAATAAGCTAACTTATCAATTTTCATACAATTTGGTAACCGTTTGGTCCTTCCACTTAACAGTTGAAATTCTGGACCGTTCAGATTCCTATAAAATAAGAACCTTTAAGTGGGAGGACCAAACGGTTACCAAATTGTATGAAAATTGACTGACTAGCTTATTTTTTGATGATCTTCCCATCCATACGGTTGAAAATCCTTCAAACATGCTTCAGGGGGCCAAATGAGATGCTATCATAGATGCATAGTAAAACGGCCGACCGCATCTTATCACGTCCCATATATATATATATATATATATATAAATATATATATATATATATAAACCTTACCTTACTTATACAATACTTTTTTTATTAAAAAAAAAAAAACACAAGGGCAAAAGTAGTCCTTAGATGGCCTAGGATACATCAATCTTGGGCCTGTGTTGGCTCCGAGTATCTGTTAAATAGAAGGGTAAGTCTAGCTTGCCTTTCTCAGGCATGTGCCTGTGGCGCCTCATCCTCAAAGCCCGCATTGGCGTCTGGTGGAGGTTGTTGATCCCCGTTGTGGGTGGAGTAGTCTAGACTTCTTTTAACTATGGATTTCATAAGTAGCAACTTTGGCCTTACAGCTGCGCGGGCAACATGGAACCATGAGTGTATAAAGAAATTGATGTTGTACACATAATCTGTCTCTAAACACATTGTTTAATTTAAAATATCTCCTGTTACGTTCCATTTATATACACAGCTTCTTCAAAAAATTAAAGTGTGTTGCTGCATAAACATACAGTAATGGATCTAACAAGTCAACCTTTTTCTAAGGAGCATTCAAGTGTACATGTCTGTACAGAGATTTAAGGAGAACCACTAATATATAAACACATTTTTTTATTTAATTAATTAGAAAAGTGTGAACAACCTACTACAAATGATCGTTTTTCTTATTCTATAAGCTCAAGAAGAATATATACCCTTTAAATAAACACATTATTCTTATCTAGATTAGATTTAGATTAGTTGTTGCGCGGGGTTGTAAGAAAAGAACTAAATAATTTTGACCAATACGATGGTCTAATGGTTGTGGAGAGAAGTCAAACATTGCGGTATTTACGTTAGTTTGCCTAAAATATTTAAGTTTAAGAGTTTTCAACCATGTAGCTATTGTGCATTAAGGCGAAAAACATAAATAAAAAAAATAAAATAAATTGATAATTGAAGCTATTATAGACCTCTAAATATCATTCATTTTACAAATAAAGTGAAAAAAATATTCATTCATTCTATCAAATTTTAGTTTTTTTTTTATTTAAAATCAAGCCGACAAACGTCTTCCCAAGGATAAATCAAATAGGACTTATGCAGTAGCTCGGATCACCACATGTTTCACACAATGCAGCTTATTTTAAATCTAAAGATTTCATACAACATGCATTTATTTTACCCTCTGTGGTAATATAGAGCCCACACGGAGAAGATTCACATGCGTACGTGGCCACTCCATTAGGTAACATAACCCACGCCCTGCGCCCTCATCTTCCACAATAGGGATTCAACCCTGGATCTTCTGGGTGTTGAACCTCTTATGTAAGGGACTTTTGCCACTTGACCAAGAGGCCTTTGGTAATTTTAATCATTTAGTTTCTCCATTTAACAATGTGCATGGAGTATATCATATTTATTTATGTCCACACATCTAAAATAATAGCATATAAAAATATTTTAATAAAAATAAAAAAATAAATCTAATATTTTATTGATATACCAATCATATTAGTAGGATTTGAGTTTTAAAATGTAAATAAAAAATAAAGGAGTAATCCATTGTGAAACGTACTTAATTTTATTTAATAAAGGCTGACTTCCCGGCCGCGGACCTTATCTGCTGATTTAATTTAATTTATTTTTTTGGTTTAGGGACCAAAAAGTTAATGGTTTTAATCCAATAATGCATTACAAGAAGCTATGCTTATGTATAGAATATACTACTTTAGATCATCATAAGCTTTCATGACAACAACATCATTAAACATAAGACACCCATGGCTCTATCCCTAACTTCCAACTTAGCGACACAAGTTCCCTGCTCAACAACTTGGTGACATAAGAAATAAGATGTTAAAGATAAGCATGACCAAGAATATCTCTGACATATAAGGAAAATAGTAGCCGACCTCAAGAGATAATAGGACAGAAGGAAGAAGAGAGTATTAGGGTTTCAAGTATTTATTTTTTTATATTTGTGTATTTATCTCTTTATATGTTTAGTTCCTGTTTTACCCCTATAGTGATATTATATATACCCCAACTTATTATCAATAATATTAAGAGTCTGTTTGAGTAGGCCACAATTATTTAGTAATCCGTACAATATGGTATAATTTAATATTTTGAGGGAATTATAGAATAATGGGTGTTTTGGTTGGTTTTTTGAGGCCACAAAAATATTACATAATTTGTGGATTATAGAGGAAACAAATATTCCACTCAGAGTGGAATATTTGGACATTGAGAAAATCACGTCTCTCTTCCCGATCTCTCACTCTCGTCCACTTCCGAGCTTTCTCCCGAGCAGCTTCACCGCCGGCGCCGAGCAGCCTCACCTGAGGTAGGTCTCTCTCTCTCTCTCTCTCTCTCTCTCTCTCTCTCTCTCTCTCTCTCTATATCTATCTTTTTCCTTCTCTTGTATTTCTCTCTCGTCCCCTTCCGATCTCTCTCCCGAGTAGCCTCACCGCCGGCACCGAGCAGCATCACCGGTGGCGGGTCTCTCTCTCTCACTCTCTCTCTCTCTCAATTGGTGTTGATTATTGGAATTTTTGGATGAAAAATGCTAGGGTTGTAGTCCTAGGGTTTTGGTTCTTGAATCTGGTAGTGAGAGCTTGGTTTAGAAAGGGGAGAGCTTGGAGATGAGGAATTGAGGACTTCCCTCGGTGATGCATTCTGGTTCTTCTTCCTTTTTTTTCTTCTGATAACTGTCACATAAAGGGCATGACACATTCAGGAACTATATATTGTGTGGCCAAGGTGCTCGCTTAAGTATCATATTTGAAACTGAAGCCTGTCCATCTTCTTAAATTAAAGGGAGTTGCAAAAGATTATATGGATAATGCCTTGATTCATGAGGAGCGGCTGATGAAATCTTGTTTATTTGCAGCTTCTGATTCTGAAACCAAGAAGGTATGGAGTACCCTCGGTGATGTTCATGTAACTCAGAAACAAGCTGAAACTGGGGTGGAGGAAGAGGTGGTTTCAGAGGAGAAGGTTGTGCTGGTTCGACCTGGGCATTCTCCTTTAGGTTGTCGTTGGGTAGAGGAATCAGTGGTGATTTGAAGATGAAGAGCAACATGAGCCCGACTATTTCGAAGGTTGATGCTTGGGAGAAGAGTGGGAGTGAGTTTGGTTTGGATGTAGAGATTGTATCAAGGGCTGAAGAGACTCCTTCATTTTGATTATTTATGTTGCAATTTTGATGAGATAGAGAAGAATGCGGAGATAATAAAGTAGAGGCATGCGAAATTATGCGATGAATGTAACTACATTGGTCATTAGTGTAGAGTATCACTTCAGATTTGAGCTTCTTTGATTTCAGATAGAAAGAGAAGTCTTTCTGTGATGATTTAGAAGCTGATGTTGTTGATCTTTTTGGTTTTGTATTTCAGTAATGGTGAAGCAGCAGTAATACGAGTTGAGGTTTAATGTAAATTTCTGATGCCCTTTTTCTTTGATAAATGTGGAACATTTTCTCAATTGCTTATTCATAGAATTGAAAGATAGTTTTGGCGTACCATCGACACTCATCAAGTACTAATAATATGACTTGGAATTGGGCACTTCTTCATAGAATTGAAAGATGATGCTAAAAATTTCATGGATGTATGTATAAATAATGACACAATGTGAGCCCCACTCAAATGAACAACCCCTCGCTTTGCATATATGACAAAAATTGAGGATAATCAGTGAAATGTTGTCGCTTTTCGATTATTTCTGCAAAGAATGTAAAAGATTAAAAAGTTAAACGTCCACTTCATTTTGATTACTGAAAACCAATTTGAAAAAGGCTAATACATCAGATATTGAAGAAACTCCTAATACAACCGATATTGAAGCAACCAACATTAATAACCTGATACATCATTTAAATTCTAGCTCGGTGATAGCTACAATAGTCTTCCCACATTTGCAATGCTATTTCGTCTCTCCTACAAGCCCCTGCATTTTGCTCAGAGTTCATTGTGTCAATATCTTCTCCGTATGTATCATCTCCATTAGGAACAATAGTTTCCTCATCTTCATTCATCTTCCTCCAATGATTTATAAAAGAATCCATGTTGAAACAAGTGGCTAGAAGAGTAAAAATTTTGGGCTAAAGAAAATGAGCTTGTATAGTGCCAAGGAGTCATGTTGTATATAAATAGAGCAAGCTCATAACGGTTAGAATTATAATGGCTACTTTTTAAAGGCTATTTTTTGAATAATTATTGGCTATTTGTTGAATTATAATCCAACGACTATTTTTTATTATGTAATAATTTTTTATTATTTTACCAAACATTCATTCTGTAGGAATAAAATATGTAATAATTTTTTATTTTGGTAGCCAAACACTCATTATGTAAGAAAAAAATATGCCAGAATTTCTGTAGTAATCATATTTACTTCCTACATAATAAAATTATGCCATAATATTTTATTTTGTATCTAAACAGGGCTTAAGTCTTTTTCTATCATGGTATCAAGAGCCAAGATCCAGAAACCCAAAATTTTTTTTTTCCACAGCCGTCAGCCGCACGCCAGCAACCTTTGCTCTTGCTCAACACCCAGCCAACACCAGTCGGTCCCCTCTTCTTCTCAGCTGGTCAACACCTGCACAGCTACTCTCATCACATCATCACATTATCGCACATCAACCCATAAAAAATAACCCCTCCAGCCGCCGGTCCGCATCACCAATTTATCACATCACCACATCATCATCACACATCTTCACCACAATCATCACATAACATCATCACCACACCCCATAACCACAACCCATAGAAACCTCCCCCCCCCCCCTCTCAAGCCGCCGGTCCACATCACCACATCATCCCCAAAATCATCACATCACCACATCATCACCCCATCATCACATCATCATCTAATAACCACACCATCCCAACCCACAACCCTCTCCAGCCGGATCATCCGCCAATCAGCCCATAAGTATCCTTAATCCGCCAATGAGCCCATAAGCACCGGCTCTTTGGTCCATCCTCTCCAGCCGGTCAACATCACCATCAACCCATCCCAAATCTTCACATCCTGTGGTCAGCTCCAAAACAACACACCCCCACAGCGGGTCACCTACACCATGGCTGCTTCCTCCTCATCATCATTCGGTCTCACCTCTCGCCCTTTTCTCTCTACCACCTCCGATCTCTCTCCACACCTTATTGCTATCAATGTTGCGGCGCAAGTTCCTCTAAAATAGACTGCTACTAATTACTGTGCGTGGCGTGCACAATTTGATTCTCTGTTGATTGGGGACGACCTTTACGGTTATGTAGATGACTCTCTTCCTTGCCCACCTAGTACCGTTATCGCACCAGACTCTGCTGTTTCGATTCCCAATTCGGCCTATTCTCTCTGGGTTCGCCAAGATAAGCTGTTGCTCAATGCACTTCTTGGATCTCTGACTTCCAATTTGGTTCCTTTTATTGCTTCCAAGAAGACGTCTATAGAGGCCTGGAAGACCTATGCTTCCCCATCCCATGGACGAATTATAGAGTTGGGTCGCAAGCTGGCTACTCCTATCAAAAGGGTCTCGCACCATCATGGAGTATATGCAAGACATACAATCTTGTATTGATTCTCTTGCTTTCATGGACAAGTCTGTTGATTTCGATGAGTTGTCCATTCGGATTCTGAATGGACTGGACGACTCCTACAAGCATCTATCCAATGCTATTCAAACGCGGGAGACAACTATCACTTTTGAGGAATTATTTGAGAAGCTGCTTCATGAGGAAGCTCAACAGCAATCCTTACTACATCGCCGTCGGCGCACCCGGCTACTGTTCTTGCTGCATAGACTCGCGGGGGTTCTCTCCCTTCCAGGCAGGGTCTTCCAACTACAACCGGCCCTCCCCATCTTTGTTTTCCTCCTCTCCTTTTGTACCACCTTTGGCTCGACGTCCGTCCTCTCTAATGCTCACCCCTGGTCACGGCTATCAGGGAAAGTGCTAGATCTGTAGCACTACCGGTCACTCTGCTCGTCAGTGTCGTCTTGTTCCTCCACATACGTGGGATCACATTCCGGTGCCGCCTCGTGGTCCTCCTCGTGTGAACACTTCTACACACTATCTTGCTCCCGGCGCTCCTTCTGATTGGGTTGTTGATTCTGGTGCTTCTCATCATGTCACCACCGACTTGTCAAACCTGTCGCTTCATCAACCTTACACTGAGACTGAGACTGTCATTATTGGTGATGGTACCTGTCTTACTACAAGAAAGAGAGCGATTCGCGGCGGTTTTAAAAGCATTTAGCGGCGGTTACAACCGCCGTGAAATGCTTTTGGTGGCGGTTAAAAAAACCGCCGAGAATACCAGCATCGCGAGACATTTCGCGGCGGTTTTGGATAACCGCTGCGAAATGCATACTGCATTTATCGGCGGTTTGTAATGTATTTCGCTGCGGTTATAAACCGCCACAAAATGCAATAATTTTTATTATATTTTTAAAATATTTTTCTTTTTTTACGATTTAAAAAAAATTCTTTTTTTGATTTTTTTTGAAATTCTTTGCGGCGGTTTGAAAACCGCCGCAAGATGCAAAGAATTAATTTTTTTATTTATTTTAGTATTTTAGTATTTTTTTTATATTTTTTTGTTTTTTATAAATGTATTTTTACAATAATCCAAATATTCAAAATCATTTCCATTCATTACAAATATAAAATAATAAAAAAATTATTTATAATTCTAGAATAATCAAAACTTACAGATTTGTTCACATATTTTCGAATAATAATTTTTAAATATTAATATATATATATATATATATATATATATATATATATATATATATATATATATATATAATTTGTTTTACAATTATGGAGCAATGCTATTGACCAACACTTAGATTACAATTTTTAAAAAAATCAAAATTTTATTGATAATTCATCAATAATCGCAAAAATGACAAATTCATACATTATTTCACATCTTCATAAACAAAAAAGATAGTATTCTCCATAGTTTTAATTTAAAGCTCTATACAAGCAATTAGAGCTGGAGGAAAATAAAAAGAAATCCATGACTATGATTTTGTCATAAATTTCAAATTCTCTTTTCAATTCCAAATTCTAGGGAAATTAAAAGGATAGGAAGAGGAATTAAGCGCGCTCGCTGCTTATCCTGTTGGCGAGCTAGATGTCTTTGGGCATGATGGTGACTCTCTTGGCGTGGTGAATGGCGCAAAGGTTAGTGTGCTCAGATTGGTCTTGAAGCCCTGGGCAATCTCTCTCACGAGCCTCTGAGTATTAATCCAAAGAACCAATTTAGAAAAGAGGAACCGTAATTCGGGGAGTTTGGTTTAGATAGGAAGATGTACGTACCGGAGTGCAACAGTTCTGTGGAGGAGAGGAATACGATGATGTTAAGGTTAGGTTTCCGTAAGAGTATGCTTGGCGGATGGTTGAATTTGTCGAGAGATCTAGTAGTAATTGATAGATTTATTCAAATTGGACAGTGTGATCCACGTTTAAGAAAACACATTATCCAGGTGCTTAATTCTGATTGGTTGTTCAAACTTTATGTCGGATCGATGTGTGTTTTTTATATTATTTTTATTTTTAATTTTCAGGTTTCATTAGGATTTGATATTTATTTAAAGGCAATAAGTCTATACATGGAGATTGACAGCAGAAAGAAGGAAAAATTTAGGAGTCATTAAAAACTTCATAAATTTATTATTATTATTATTATTATTATTATTATTATTATTATTATTATTATTTTGCTAATTCTAAAAAATAATTAATAAAATTGTATAGATAATTATCAATAATTATTTAAATTCCTAGTCTATACGAATAAAAGATAGACACATTTGTGTGTATCTATCTATCTATATCATATATGAATGTGTGTGCTTTTTTTATTATTTATATTATTAATAATATATTAATTACAATTATAAAAATTTCCTCACACGTATATAACTAATAAAGGGTTACTTAGGATTTAAAAAAAAATAAATCCTAAATAATATGATGGTTATGCTACTATATATTCAATACATAATGTCTAAATTTCAAAAAATTTGAAATCAATGTATAGTTTTTTTTGTCTAATTAAAAAATACTCGTTATACTAATATAGATAGATTTTTTCAAAATTAAAACATCCAAATTTGTGAGAAAATTTCAATATCTCAATCTAGTTTTTTTTTAAAAAAAATTAAAATTATATGTAATCATAGACTCCCATAAATATATAGATAGAAAGATATTTTTAAAGTTAAAGAAAAATAATTTTTTTAATAAATTTCAAAATTCCAATTTCATTTTTTTAATTATTTTAAAATTAAAATTATTTCTAACGGATAGACTCCTATATATTATACAGATAGATATATACTTTTTAAAATTAAAAATACTCTCACTTATTAATGTAGATAGACTTTTTAAAATAAAATAAAAAATCCAAAATTTGGATAAATTTCAAAATCCCAATTTAGTGTTTTAGAATTTTTGTAAAATAAAATGATCTGTAACCAATAGACTTCCATAGATATATAAATAGTTAGATACTTTTTAAAATTAAAAATACTCGTACTTAGTAAAATAGATTGATTTTTTAAAATTATGAAGAAATTCAAAAGCCCTAACCTAATTTTCTTGTTTCTTAGAATTTCTAAAAATTAAAATTAAATTCATTTTTGCTCAGTAACATAGATAGAAGATAGGCATAGATATGTAAATATAGACTTTGAAAAATTAAAAATACTCCTATTAATATTGATAGACTTTATAAAATTAAAACATTCAATTTTTTGATAAAATTTCAAATTCCCAATCGCTTTTAATATTTTAAAATTAAAATTATACTTAACCAATAGAATATCATAAATATATAGATAGACTTTTTAAAATTTAAAATCCAAAATTTTTGATATAATTTTAAAATCTCAGTATAATTTTCTAAAATTATTTTTAAAGTTAAAACTATTTAACCGTTATACTTCTAGATAAGATAGATTTTTATTAAAAAAAAAATCTGAAATTTTGAAAAAAATTCCAAAACTCTAACCTAATTTTCTTTTTTTAACTTTCTAAAAATTAAAATTAGACTTACTAGATACATTCTACTTAAAAAATTATTTAATTTGATGAGGGATTAATTAATGTGTAATGATATTGTTAATTTGATTAAATTTATTCAGCCTAATCTCAATCATAAGAAGAGAAAAAAGAAGAATTAATAAAGAATAAAAAAAGTGAGAACCTGCAATTAGCTGCGGTTATTAGAAAACTACCGCTAAATTCAACCATTTAGCGGCGGTTTTGATATAACTGCAGCGAAATGCATGCATTTAGCGGCGGTTCTGATTAAACTGCCGCGCAAACCGCCGTAAAATGCATGAATTTAGCGGCGGACTGATAAATCGCCGTAAGAACTGCCGCTATGGTTGTAATTAGCGGCGGTTGTCCAAAACCGCCGCCAAATGCTCGTCGCGAAATGCATGATTTCTTGTGGTGTCTTCCCATTGAGCATACGGGATCCATGTGTCTTTCGACATTGCATGGCTCTCTTTCTCTCACGGATGTGTTACATGTTCCATCCATGTCCTTGAATTTAATATCGGTTTCGGCTCTTTGTGCTACTAATGCGGTCACGGTTCTCTTTTTTGATGATTCTTTTTTGGTACAGGATCGTCACACGGGGGCAATTCTGGTCACGGGATGTCGTAAGGATGGTGTCTACCTTTGGCCGATCCCTTCCACATCTTCCTCGTCTTCACCACATTTATCGGCTACCAAACCCCGCTTCCCTGCCCTTAGTTTACTTGGTTCGTCTTCGTCTTTGCTTTCCTTGTGGCACAGTTGCTTTGGTCATCCTTCTGTTAAAGTCTTTATAAATCAGTTGTTATCTTTTAGTACTTCCTTTTCCAATTCCCAATTACTTAAATTTTCTTGTACTTCGTGTCATATTAATAAAAGCCACAAGCTTCCTTTCTCTCAATCTTCAGTCTCTTCATCTGCACCACTTGAAATAGTCTATTCTGATGTTTGGACATCCCATGTACTTTCTCTTGATGGCTACAAATATTATGTTATTTTTGTGGATCACTTTACCAAATATATCTGGTTTTATCCTCTTGTATGAAAATCAGATGTTCATGCGACCTTTGTTGCCTTTAAAAACCTGGTTGAAAAGCATTTCCAACAACCCATCCGCACCTTGTACTCTGACAATGGTGGGGAGTACATTGCTCTTCGCCAATTTCTAAATGCTAATGGCATTACTCATCTTACCACCACCCCCCACACTCCAGAACACAATGGGTATTCTGAGCGCCGGCATCGCATATTGTCGAGGCCGGCTTGTTATTGCTTCATCATGCTTCCCTTCCGACTCAGTTCCGGTCCTTTGCCTTTGCTACTGCGGTTTATCTTGTTAATCGGATGCCCAAAGCAAATTTGTAGTCCCGTTCTTCCTTTGAACTTCTATTCAACAAGCACCCCACTCCTACATCTCTTCATGTTTTTGGTTGTCTTTGTTTTCCTTGGCTTCTTCGTCCGTACACTACTCACAAACTTGAACCTCGGTCCAGTGCTTGTGTCTTTTTGGGCTATTCTCTGTCTCAAAGTGCCTATATTTGCTACAATCTCTCCACCCACAAGCTTGCCATCTCCCATCATGTTCGCTTTGTTGAGGATGACTTTCCTTTCTCTCGGTCCTCTTCCATCTCTATCGAAACTTTTGTCCCGACATTCCCGGCATCCTCCTGGCTTCCGCGACCATCATTGCCCCCTAGTGACATCCCGACACCTATGGCGGCACTTCATCTGCTGCCAGCTCCTTCGAAAGCGGCACTAGCCTATCCGCTGCCCGGCCACTTCCTTCGCTCCGTAGCGGCACTGTCCCCAAGACTGCACCGAGCATCCCGCACCTTCCTCAGATCCGAGTTCTTCCTCTGTTGCTCCCAGGAATGCCACCAATGTTCACCCGATGACTACTCGGTTCAAGAATTCTATTTTTAAGCCCAATCTGAGGTACACTCTCTCTGCTACAGTTGCTCCTGATACTGAACATGCTACCGTGACTCAGGCTCTTCGTCATCTCAAGTGGTTTCAAGCAATGCAAGCAGAATATGATGCTCTTCAACGCAACAAAACCTGGGTCCTTGTTCCACTTGCTCCACATCAGAATCTTGTTGGGAATAAGTGGGTGTTCCGTATCAAACGCCCCCCGGATGGTACCATTGAACAGTTTAAAGCCCGTCTTGTTGTCAAAGGGTTTCATCAGTGTCTCGGTGTTGATTTTCATGAGACTTTCAATCCTGTTGTTAATCTAGTCACTGTTCGCACAGTCTTGAGTGTAGCCCTGTATCACAGGTGGTTTGTTCTGCAACTTGATGTCAACAATGATGTAATAGTCGCACTCTTTATAGTATTCCCTAGTTATGAATTTATTAGTTAAAAATTATGGGATTAACGATTAAGAATTAATTGCTTGAAAATAAAAGATAGTGAGATAACTATGACAAGTTAGTAGAATAATAAAAGAAAAGATGATAATGGATTAAATGAAAATATGTGGACTTATATCATGATACTATTCCATTAGTATAATATTATTATAGTAATAATATTATATTTTAATTGGGAATCAATTAAAATAGCAGTTTATTCACATGAGTGAGTGCTCTTAAGTTTTAAATCATGATGTAAGCGCCATTATGAAGTTGTGATTGATTCCCATAGCTTCTGAGACTTGTATGAGCTGGAGGTTGTTAAAAGTTAAAGCATGAGCTTGAGATTAAAGAGATAATTTTAAAATGACCAACAAACCAATAGGAATTATAAGGTCTCAGAGGAGGCTGTATAATGGAGGTATGAATGTGGGTTTGGACGTGGCGGCATGAGAGGTGTGAAGGAGATAGGTGGCAGTTTGTGAATTAAAGGCAGTCCCACCTCATGCTTTCTTTACCCATCAGTGAGTAGTATTAACTAGCCTCAGCCAAGCTCAATGGGGGGAGTTGTTCACTGTGTTCAGTAGAGAGCTGGTGTGGATTTTTTTTAAAATCTTTACTCCATGGAAACCATTCCTTATGAGCTTAAGGTGTAGTTTTGAGCTTGAGAGGTGGCAGACCATGTCTTCAGTATCAACTTGGAGTTTTCTCAAGGTAGGATTGAGATCCTTCTTGTCATTGGAACCTCCTATGAGTGCTGAGAATTGAGGGAGTAGTTGCATGTTTACTAGGAGTTTTGTTTCACTATTTTCAGTCCGGGGGTGGTGAAGAACTATAGCTACACCTGAATGGAACTTTTTATAGATAGATTAAAAGGCTTGAGCGGTAGCAAAAGGCGTGGACTTGCAGCTGAACTGGGGTGAGGTTTTGAACAGCTACGTGGAAACCTGTAGGAACATGGAGAGGTATTGAGGTTGTTTTTCGTCTACCAGACACTGATATAAAGCAAATAATCATGTTCGGGAGGGACACTGAGTAATTATTGGACGTCTCTTCAAATATAGGTAAGTACTTTCGCCTCTCTGTAAGTTACTTCTGTCTAGTACCCACTCTACGGAGTGTTTATTGGATTTGTTGTTGCCATGTTTTTGTAAGTACTTCCACCTCTCTGTAAGCTACTTCTGCCTAGTACCCACTCTACGAAGTGTTTATTGGATTTGTTGATGCCATGTTTTCTAAGTGCCTTAGCCTAGTTTCTTTATCATTGGGTGTTTTCTTCACCATTGATATTGGTTCCTTGCGCACACATACATTGTTGAGTTATTTGGTGGCATTTATTCCATGATTGTTGATTCCATAATTTGTGTGTGGATACCTGCTTGGTTGAGTGGTTGTTTCCGCTGGATGTGTGTTATTCTTGTGGATTTTTACGCCCGGTACAGTGGAGCGTGTAGCTCCTGTTTGGCGTTCAGGGCCGGTGGACACCCTGTTCGTGCTTTCATGTCAGGGGGACGATACTCAGGTTGTCTTGTATGCCCGTCAGTGGAGCGATACGCTGGCCGTGTACGTACATGTATGAGTTATAGCGCTATTGGACTCTTGGGTTCGTGAGAACCGAGTAGGCCGACATTGGCGGAGGCTGATGCCTGCCCAGGGGATGATTTGCGAGCTTCGCGTGAGTTGCTTGTCTTGAGCCGGCATGGCTACGGTCATGGGTTGGGAGTCCCCACCATTGATTGTTTTCTTTGGGTGGGTACCGGACTCCCGTTGGTGTGGTTTGGTACGGATTGTAGTACCTGTATTGTTTGACTTGGTCATGTTTGTATTTCGATCTGCTTTTCTTTAGCTTATCATATGATATATATTTGTGACATGACCTATTTTATTCCCTGCGGGGTACTTACTGAGCTTTCATTTCGAAAGCTCATCCACTTGTTGATTTCCTTTTTCAGATCCCGAGGAGTAGGACACGGGATGTAGGAGTGCCGTGTGAGACGTGCGGGGATTTGCCGGGATTACCGAGGTTGGCTACCTCTTGGGTTTTTATCTTGTGTGCGGACATGTTATAGGTTCTTTTGTAGGAACCATGTATATTGAGACTCTAGGGTTTGTGTACCCTTATAATTTAATTCCGTTGTGTAGACATATTTTTATTATGTCTTTGGATTTGATATACCCCGCTGTGCATGTTTTATGTGTTTGATGATCATCGAGGCTTCACATCCGGGTGGGGCCCATCCTTGCTCAGGTGCGGCCGGTCTGCAACGTGCCCGTGGGTCCGGGACTTTGGGGGCGGCGTGACAAATACATTTCTTAATGAACATCTCACTGAGGAAGTTTACATGGCACAACCCTCTGGTATGCGTGATCCTCACTTTCCCAATTATGTTTGCCGTTTACAGAAGACTCTCTATGGTTTAAAGCAAGCCCCGCGAGCATGGTACTAGGAGTTGAAACTATTTCTTCAGTCTCTTGGTTTTGTTACTTCTCGTGCAGATACATCCCTCTTCATTCTGTCAGCTGGCTTCACTATTGTCTATTTTCAGGTTTATGTTGATGACCTTCTGATTACTGGCAGTGATCCTCATCTAGTTGATAGTATTATTCGACAACTTGACTCCAAATTTTCCACCAAGGATCTTGGGTTGCTCTCTTACTTCTGTGGTGTTGAGGTTACTCCGACCTCTGATGGTGTACTTCTTTCTCAGCACAAGTATATTGTTGATCTTCTGCAAAAACACCACATACTTGACTCAAAACCGGTTTCTACGCCCCTTACTATTGGTGCATCCCTCCTTCATAATGGATCCTCTCTGGTTGATGCTACTAAATATAGACAAGTAGTTGGTGGTCTTCAACACTTACGCATGACTCGCCCTGACATTTCTTTTGCAATCAACAAACTTTCTCAGTTCATGCTTCAGCCTACTAAGAATCATTGGGGGGTTGTTAAGCGCTTGCTCCTGTATTTGAAGGGCACCAAATCTCTTGGCATTCGGCTTCGGGTGAATTCTCCTCTTCAGCTTCACGGCTTTTCCGATGCTGATTTGGGGGGGTAATCCGGATGATCGTACCTCCACGGTTGCATATGTCATGTTCTTAGGTGCCAATCCCATCTCTTGGCGGTCTACCAAGCAATACATTGTTGCTCGATCATCTACTGAGGTGGAGTATCGTGCTATTGCTTCTGCTACTGCTGAAATTCAATGGATCAAGACACTTCTTCATGAACTACATGTCCCTATTCCTTCAATACCCACTATTTACTCCGACAATCTTGGTGCCACGTATCTATGTGCTAATCTTGTGTTTCATTCACGAATGAAACATCTTGCCATTGACTATCACTTTGTTCGTGATCTTGTTCAATCCTCCCTTCTTCGGATTGTTCATGTCTCTGCTGCTGATCAACTTGTTGATGTACTAATGAAACCTCTGCCTCGTCCTCGGCTACTTGACATTTGTGACAAGATTGGTGTTGCTTCTCGTACACCATCTTGAGGGGGCCTATTAGGGTTTCAAGTATTTATCTTTTTATATTTGTGTATTTATTATTGGATTTTATATATGCAATATACCTAATATGCATATAGACAGGATCTTGTTCTAATGAATTGTAAATTGTAAAACTATAATTTACTTACTTGGTGTTAGGTACGTTGTATCATTAGCTGTAGTCTCACTAATACTGCAACATACCGCAACTTATTAGCGCCACGATCTACTCGAGATCGGTGAGCTTCTAATCTTCTCTCCCTCACCCTCCTTATCCTTAATCAGGACGGGAACTGATGGATGTTCCCTGCTGCTGTAGATCCTTAATAAGAGGTTGCCTCTAGATATTGTAGATTAAGATATTAGGATATGGTGGAGAGAGGAACCAGAGCTCTTTATATAATGATTAGGGTAAGGGTCTCTATCCATCAAGATTCCCAATCCAAATCTAATTTAAACTCTGTTGCTTTATCCATAAGTAACTGGAATTTGTTCACTTTAATAGATTGGGTTTATCAGTTATATGTGAGTCCAACTTTATATAAAACCAAATACATTGGGACACTTTAACCAAAGTGGTTAATTAAGGCCACATAATAGAAAATATCTAACATTCTCCCACTTGGTCTATATTTACCACTTGAATTGTCCCACGTTTTAATAAGAAAACAAACTTTTCAAAAAACAAACTTTTTCTTTAAGTTTTTTTTTTAAATTTTTTTTGAACTCACAACTTTAAAAGAAAAACTAAAATCTGCGTGCTTTGAAAACATATCCCAATCAATCATATTCCAAAGTTACACTTTAATACTTTGATCAAATAGAAAACCACTAATGGGGATCATGGCGGTTATACATCCTTAATTGACATACTCCCTTCCATGTATCACTACATCAATAGCCTCTACTTAACCCAGCATTTAATGATAAGCTATAGGCTACAAAATCCATAATGCCTATATAAATTGTCCCATTATAATGTCAATTTAATGACTCTTCTGTTTAAAACTATAATTTTCACTTTAATGTATATACACATATATATTGAAACAGAAGATATGGAATCGACTATAAGGAGATCTCATACTAGTATCTTATAATTTTGATTATCCCATTGGCAAAATAAATTTATCAATCATGTTCCAACTATCATTGTCAACTTTTCATGGGATCCAAAACTATCACAATATAGTGATATAATCAAAAGATACATGACGATTCCAATTATTAAATTTTTGATAACCAGAAATGACTTTTATGTTTATATTTCATAGAAAAATACTTTTAAATAAATCACAGCAGACTGAAAATATTAATCCCATAATCAAACTTATCTCATGCAAACAAAATCATCAAAATTTTGTCATATTAAACCTTTCATATGACTATATGCATTGAAATTTCTTTGATATGCATCATAACTAACCATATATAAACAGTTGGTCAGTAAGGCCCTGTTTGGATGATTGGTTGTTATGGTTTCGTAATGTATGGTATGGTATGGTATAGTATGGTATGGTATTGTAAGTATTGTTTATCATGTTTGGAAAGATGGTATGGTATGGTATGGTTAATTAGTTGTTTGTGTTTGTTTTGATGGTATGGTATGGTTGTAGAAATAATAAAATGACCAAAATACCCTCAAACACAAATTAATATGAAATCATGTTAAATTGAAAAAATTGGTTATATATCCTTCAAAGTTTCATAAATGCATATTTACACCTGAAAAAAATCATAATTGCTTGTATATCCCTGAAAACGGGTTGAATTATGGATATGCCCCTATTGTTAGGTTTCGATGATAGAAGTTAATAAGATTATCTTAACCATGGTTACAACTTCAGTTAAGCGTTGGAAAATTTCCAAAATAATTCTCTTTATATATCTTAGCTATTTTAAATTTCATATTTTTAAAGGGGGTATTTGTAAATTTATAGTTAAACAAACTTTTAGGGTATATATGTAAAGGGAATAATGGTTATTTCACATGTTTACCGTTTGTTAACTGACAGTTTTTCATTTGATTAACCCCAGGGGTATATAAGTAATTATACTTATTATTTAGAAGTATGTATGCAATTATGTTTTATTCAGGGGTACACCTGCAAAAAACCATATTAAATTCAATGATTTATGATCACAAATTAAATTCAACTAAATTATCAATAATTTTTATTAAAATCTTACAAAATGTATATCAAATTATTAACCATTAATTTAAAATTGATAAAATTATAATAAAACTAATATACAAAATTAACAAAAGATAAGACTTTTTTTATGGAGATTATAACTTTCTTTGATTTTGCTAGGGTAGAAGAAGTGATTGAAGTAAATTGGTAGGGGTATTTTTGGTAGAAAAAAATTAAAACCATGAGAAACCACCAAATCGGTGGTTTGAAAAATCCAACAAAAATGGAAGTTTTTAAACCATTGGAAACCATAAAAAAACCATAGAAAACTATACCATCTAAATGGAAATGAAAACAAACAGGAAAGTAAACCATACCATACATTACGAAACCATGACAAACCATGAAACAAACAAGCCCTAAAAGTGAGCACCATTATCAACCCACATAACTTCAATAGTAGTACGATTACATAATTAGAGAGTTTATCTCTCACCTTAAAGCATGCTTAATTTTATATGAATAAGTATTTTATGATCAACATATATTTTATGAGCAGTATAAACTTTAACTTTCTTAATAACTTGTGAAATGAAACCAGTAAGAATATCGATGAGTCACACTATTAATCACAAGTAACAATACACAAGCATTCTTGGTCTCCACTGATCTACTTTAATCATCACTAAAATTACACAAAAAAACTTTAAATTAACAGCTCTCACTAATCCTCAGATTCAAAAAACAATTATACTGAAGAAATTAAAAGCATGTTAAAATTTAAATATTCTCTAATTCTCATAAACTTTTCAACTTTTATTTGGTTAAGACTTTAATTACCAAAATATATATATGTAACACAACGGAATATGATGCTATATATGAGTGAATCTCTTTAACCGGTTTAAATAACAAAAATCATTATGAGGCTAACTTTTACATTCAAATATATAAGCCTCGAAGATAACTTTAAGAAAACCACTATTATTTGTCTATAATAGATTCAACTCATAAATCAAACTAATCTCTTTAATTGGTTTTAATAACTAAAATTATCATGAGGCTAACTTTTAAATTCAAATATATAAACCTCTTAGATAGCTTTAATAAAACCACTATAAAACAAACCAATATCTTTAATTGGTTTTAATAACTAAAATTATCATGAGGCAAACTGTTAAATTCAAATATATAAGCCTCTTAGATAACTTTCATAAAATCACTATTATTTTCTGTAATAGATTTAACAAACTAATCTCTTTAATTGGTTTAAATAACTAAAATTATCTTGAGGCTAACTTTTAAATTTAAATATATAAGCCTCTTATATAACTTTAATAAAACCACTATTATTTTTCTAAAACAAACTATTCATTAACTTTTATTATCCAATTACTCGAACCAAAATAACTTTAATTTTAAGGTAAGATTAGATTACTTATAAACCTTTTATTGCGTTCAATAATTTGACATATCATAGAGTTCAATCCTTATATGATTGATGCTTTGATGAAATCATAAATATAAAAATCTCTCATAAATTTTATGAACCATCACTTTTCTGATTCTAGTCCCATTAGTTTTATTAACTTTGATAAATGTATTTCGTAATTGAGTACGACCATGATTATACCACATTATCCATAACAATATTAGAATTCTCGATTCATGGTAATATGCAATTCTCACCAACATAATGACTTTAATGCCTATTCAAATATACCATGAAACATTATATAGGCCGATAATAATCAATTCTAACATTAATTCAATTGATATATGTTATTTCAAATGAGAAAGAACCCATCAAATCTTTATCTCCCCCTCAATTGAATTTTCTCTCTATTTCATAATACAAGTCTCAACCACTATTATAGATGTCATGTCATTAATGGGGAATTTAATGCATATTATTTCCAAAATTGAATTGTCCTATTATTATATGATATTGATCTCAATAACTATCATAGAGATCATGCCATTAACATGAAGCTAAATATGCATATCCTTTAATCTTTAAGAGAGGAAAAAAAAATTACATGAATGAATTAATATACCCATTCATCCAAGGAAACTCTAAATACCCATACTTTGGTCATTTATCAATGGCAACTTTTAAATAGATCTTTTGACATTAATATGATTTGAACAATCAACTAATAGATCTATTAGCAAAAGATAGATGAACCACATAAATTATATCGTTGGTTAAACTTCAAATATTAGAGTATTCCATAATTCTCAAAAGACATCCTATTGTTTGAGATAAATATATCATAATGTAAATCAAATATTTACAAACAAGTTATGAGAAAACTTTGAATATAGTGATGCAATAAAAGATGTTTAATTTTGACCACTCCCACTGATCTTTTATTGTCTTTGCACTTTAAACCAATAATTGTAATTAGACATGACAGTGGTACACGCAATACATAGGTCAAATTTATATTGGAGAACCAAAATCACTAAAAGATAACTTAACATTTGCACTGCTCATGTTAATCAAATTACTACTAAATACTAATCACTGTAATGGAACATATCAAAGGGTTTAAACAAATACATACTTTAATGCTCACAAGAAGTTAAATTGATGCATAACTTTATGATTATAGGAAACTTTAAATGAATGACTCAGTGCATTATCACTAATCCCTCCTTTGGGCGAGACAATGACATGCGAATAGTCCATTCATTAACTAAGTGTCTGTTCTTGCTACTCTTATTGTGTCAAAAATCTTCACTATAAAAGATATCTTTAATGCAAATTATATAATTATCATGAATGGGGTACTTTGGCAGCTACCAAATCAGACAAATATAAATTTGCAAGCACAAAATATGACACATAATAATATTAGATTTAGCATAGAATCAGGACATACATTAGTTCTCCTTTAGCGTTATCAGCATGAAGTAATAGAAAATCCGATAATCATCACACCTTTGGGCAAGAGAAGATTATCGTATTAACATCCTTTATATTGATAACTGCACTTTATTGAGAATATTCACACCTTTGGACAAGAGAAAATTCTCATTATGTCTTATATATCAATAAATATACTTTACTAAGAATTTTCACACCTTTGGGCAAGAGAAAATTCTTGTATTAATACATATAAGACATCTATAATTGTTGATATTAATCAATAGTCTCCTTTGGGCGAGCACTAATTAACATCCTTTAATGCAACTTCACTTAAATAGGGAGAAAAGACTATTAACTCCAAATTCCATCATCTCATCTCCTAACATGCTTAGTGATCCTTTGGGACAACACATCACATGCCGAATTTGTAAATAATGGATGAACTTGCTTTAATAATTTATAAATTCATAATAATTTCATAATCCAAACATGAAATTAATATAAAATTGCTATTATTTACCATTATCGTAAGTAAAATTTGACTTTTATGCAAGATCAAGTAATATCATTAATGGATTTTAATAATCCTTCAACGATCATCGATCAGAAGATTTAAAATATATCAAAATTGAAAAATTAACCTTATATTGGACCAAAATAAACATTATAATGACCTCCTTAAAACAAATCTTTGACATTAGGTAAATTTTCAAGTAGTTATTCACTATTCAATTTTCTATTCAAAATAGAAAAATACTACTTAAACAATTTGCTTTCAAGTCCCTATAATTTTATCTCTTTTATTTTGACTTAATAAGCTTGAATACTTGTATGAACTTAATTTGGTCATTTAATTCAACTACTTACATGAATTAATAATTCTAACATTGACCAAATTGAGTTCTCCTAAATTCAAGCTAAATTGAGGTCAAATCAATCGATAAAATTTTGGTCCACTTTAATATAAACACTCGTGCTCTAATGTGCTTATATTCATATATATATGGTTCATTTACTTATTGGGTGAAACTTCAATAATATAGTTTGTGATCAAATTCGAATCTTTATGCTATAATACAAACCAAAACAAAGTAGCCCAAGAAACACAAGTATGAACCAAAATAAGTACTGAATTAAAACTATATACTTTGATTTGAAATTAAAAATTTAATAATTTCAATTCCAAAATAATCTTAAATCTTTTGGATAAACTTTCAACTTTAATTATCCATAGAACTTTCATGGATCTGTTGAATTTAATTTTGATAAAATAGTAAATATCACAGATTCACAATAAACTTCCAAAATTCAACAAAAATATTAGTTAAATTCTGGAAAATCTCTTTTATTTGGAAAATCATTCGACCATAATTCCATACTAATTTATCCAAAGTAATAATAAAATATTTTCTGACTTTATTTAATTATGAAGACTCTTTAATCTCATATTCTTTTAATGTCAGAAAAATAAAAAATATTATTTGGATTTTTTCTTTTACATAAATCTTTAATTTTCGGATTACTTAATATGAAAAATCATGATAATTATTTTCTGAATTTATTTTCTTCCGAAAATTCTTTAATTTTTGATTCTTAATTTCAGAAAAATAAAAAACATATTTTTTGAATTTATTTTACATAAATTCTTTAATTTTCGTATTATTTAATATAAAAAAATAATGATAATTATTTTCTTTAATTATTTTATTCTGAAAATTCTTTAATTTCGGATTCTTAACTTCAGGAAAAAAAAACGTATTTTCTGAATTTATTTTACATAAATTCTTTAATTTTCGGATTATTTAATATAAATTAATTATTTTCTGAAATTATTTTATTCCGAAAATTCTTTAATTTCAGAAAAATAAAAAATATTATCTGAAATTTTCTTTTACATAAATTCTATAATTTTTGAATTATTTAATATATAAATAATAATAATAATAATTTTCTAAATTTCTTTTATTCCGAAAACTCTTTAATTTCGGATTATTTAATATCTAAGAAACTAATAATTATTTTATGAATTTCCTTTGCTCCGGAAATTCTTTAATGTCGGATGATTTAATATCACAAAATAAATCAATTATTTGGATTACTTATTTCCAATGTAGAAAAAAAAATCGTTAAATAAAACTTAACCTATTGAGTTTTATAATCTTTAATCTTGATCTTGCTGACTACAATCCATAGAACAATAAACTTGTCTCTGATACCAAATGTTGGATTTTATATATGCAATATCCCTAATATGCATATAGACAGGATCTTGTTCTAATGAATTCTAAATTGTAAAACTATAATTTACTTACTTGGTGTTAGGTACGTTGTATCATTAGTTGTAGTCTCACGAACACTGCAACATACCGCAACTTATTAGCTCCACGATCTACTCGAGATCAGTGAGCTTCTAATCTTCTCTCTCTCACCCTCCTTAATCAGGACGGGAACTGATGGATGTTCCCTGCTGCTGTAGATCCATAATAAAAGGTTGCCTCTAGATATTGGAGATTAAGATATTAGGATATGGTGGAGAGAGGGGCCAGAGCTCTTTATATAATGATTAGGGTAAGGGTCTCTATCCATCAAGATTCCCAATCCAAATCTAATTTAAACTCTGTTGTTTTATCCATAAGTAACTGGAATTTGTTCACTTTAATAGATTGGGTTTATCCTTTATTGTGAGTCCAACTTTATATAAAACCAAATACATTGGGACAAAGTGGTTAATTAAGGCCACATAATAGAAAATATCTAACAGTTATCTCTTTATATGTTTAGTTCCTGTTTTACCCCTGTAGTAGTATTATATATACCCCAACTTATTATCAATAATATTAAGTCTTTTTCTATTCGAGAGAAGGTAATGAATATTTTATGTCTGAACTCTCACTTGCACCTTCTCTCTTTCTCTAACTGATTTGAGCGTCAGAGCTATTCCAGGGTTCTAAATTTGTCCTACTTAACTCTGTTCCCTACGCAGGATCACCGATGGATCGGAAAAACTCTTGATCTTCTTCTCCAGCTATCACTAACGTCTCCCGTTACTATAAATCTCAACTATTGGACAAAGATGGATCTGCATCCATGATAAATATGGATAAACCACCATAATCACACCCATCCTCTCTTTTGTGAACCGCTAACCACCGTCCATTGGTCTAAGGGGGCGTTTGGTTGCAAGGAATGGGAATGGGTTTCATTCCTTACATGGAGTATGCCCCCGTTTGGTACGGAGCAATGAGAATGAACAGTACTTCGCAGGGAATGGTTTTCCCCGAAAACCCTCAATGGCATTCCCCCCAAATTGGGCGGAATGGGCCATTCCGGGATAGGGAAATACCATGTTTGCCCTTCTTCTCTCTCAAATTAAACGCCTCAACATCCGCTCAACTCGCTGGCCATGGAGAGGGGATAGTCCACCCTCTCAACTCGCCGGCCATGGCGCGAGATGATCCACCGCCACGCGCTCCATTTCCGGCGAGCGAAGGTGGAGATCGGGGAACAAGAAGGTGAGGGCGGTACTGTTGAAGGATGACGTGCTCTGTTTCCGGTGAGCGGAGGTGGAGATCGGGGAGGTGGTCGACAGCAAGAAATGGAATAAATTGTTTCCGTTGAGCGGAGGTAGAGATCGTGGAGCGCGAGCATGCTCCGTTTCCGGCGAGCATGCTCGTTTTTTTTTTCTTTTTTTTTTAATCAGAGAAATGGATATAAAATAATTGGATATAAAACATTAAATATTTAAGTATATAGTTATGATTTAATTTAATTTAATTGGATATAATTATTCATTAATTTAATTTAATTGGATATAATTAAGTATCTAGTTATCGTTATATATTTTACATTTAGCAAGTTCCAAAATTAATAAAACCAATTAGTAAGATCTTTTTTATTAAATATTTAATAATTTTAAAAATAATTATTTAAATATTTATTCATAAAATTAATTTATTATAATACTTAAATATTTTAAAAATAGTTATCATTTAACAAATCTATTATCCTCTGATATAATATTAGTTATTTACATGAGGGAGACACCTTTTATTCCCCCTCATCCCATTCCCATTTTTCATCCCATTCCTAATCCGGCAACCAAACGCCCCCTAAATGCTTTCATCATGTACATGAAATAAAATCAGATTGTCGGCGGTGCACATTCACACTGTTGTGTCACACATGCATATATCCGTGATCAAATTCTAATCGGTCACCATATTTAATTTCACTCTCATGATTATCATGTGATCACTTAATCAAATCAATAACAACCACATGATCCTTTTGTCCACGTTTTTAATTCTTGATTATTCATGCAACCATATATATATATATATATATATATATATATATATATATATATAGCTTTCATTTGAAAACCTAGCAACCTACTGCCAACCCATCTACCTCATCTACTTAAAAGATCTACTTTAAAAGTTCCCCAAAAGTAATAAAAAAAATTAATTTTAATAATAATTCAAATATTTTAGAAAATTAAAATATATTTATTATTTTGTATTATGTTAAAGAGATATCCGTTGGATTTTATCATTTTAATATGCATGCATGATCTTTTTCCTTACGGTAGGGAGAGGGTCCCTATCCATTAAAGGTTATTCTTAATTCTAATCTAATGTAAATTCTATTGTTTCATTCATAATAATTAAAATTATTAGTGTACTTAATAAATTGAGTTTAATCTTATATTTAAGTCCATAATAAAATAAAATAAAATAAAATATATTGAACATTTTAACCAAAATAGTTAAATAAGTCTACTTAATATAAAATATATTAATATTATTATTATATCAAATTAATTAAGAGAGATATATATTAAAATAACAAAACCTTTTTTTTAAAATAAATTAGAAGAAAAAACGTTGCATGACAAATTAATCATAGAAGAGAATAATCAACGTACTCTTAACCTATCGAATTATTGGCTATAATGTAATCCTTAGATTCAAACCTTTACTTAATTACAAAGATAGCATACTGAAGATGACCATAGGAAATCATATGTCGGCCTCTAACTTTTGGGGGCGCTTGACACTTTTTTTAAAAAAAAAAAAAATAATAATAATAATAGAAACAAGCAATCAAGTGATCTTTTTGATCTTTCCTTCCAACTTCACATTAATTAAAAAGTGAAAAAGGTCGGCTTTCAACTAATTAATTAATATATCCATTGAATTGAATGACAAATAATATCCAGGACTGTCTCATGCATGCTTCTTTGACCAGCATATCCATCCTCCATATATGACCACCTCTCTTCCTCCCTGAGTCCCTTCATTCACTAGATCATCCATCCAGTTTTCATTTCATGGGCAAATACACCCAACCCTACCACCAAATCAGCTTCTTCAATCCTGCATACTGTCTACAACCTGTCACAACCACCAAAGAACTCCCTCAGAGATGCTCCAGAGATAGCCTCACTTTCTCTTCTGGCCGCCACCATCTCCATACCTCCTATGATCATGACTTCAACAACAACAACCCTACTTCACCAAAAATTGGCTGCATGGGTCAGATCAAGATCAAGAGAGACAATAAGCTTTCATGGCCATGGATGACTCCTTCAACAACAAGGAGCAGCAGCAGCAGCAGTAACAATGGAAGCAGAAAGTTTCTGAAGCTGGGGAGAGTATTCTCCTCCAGGAGCTTGATCAGCCCCCCGAGAGTATCATCATCGTCGGAGAAGGTAGACAATGTTTATCGTGTTAACACCATAATAAGTGTGACAGATATGGATCCACCGTTGCCGGTGGTGAAGAATGTGCCGAAGGAAACCAACCCTGCCAGTAGTAGTACTCTTTGGAAGAGACGGCGAGGAGGGGAGATTCATGGTCTTGAGGGTTTGCAGATCAGCAGTAACAGCAGCATGTCCGTTTGTGCAGCAGTGTCATGTGCTTCATGAGAGATCCAGCTGGTTTTTTTTTTTTTTTTGGCCTAATCTTCATTGATTATTGTTCTAGTTCAGATCATGTGACTTGTTGATTAATTTTTGTTGCATGTCTAGCTATCTGTATCTATGCATGCATCAGCCCTGTGCATGAATCAAAAGGGAAGATAGCAACAACTTCTTGTTGATTAATTGTGATGCTCATGCTCATGTTCATTCAATTATTTGATCGCACATGTAGGTAGGTTCAAGGTTAAGGCATGTGATTAATGGGTCATGTCATGCGCTTTGGGACCATTCTCACTTGGTTTTGTTTGGTTGGACATTGGAATGATGTGGTTAAAACATGTTTGAGGTAATTAATTTACTTTTTTTTTGAAAATTTATAAATATATATTTTTCTCTTCTTACCAACAAAACAAAACTGATTAATTTTGATAAAATAATTAAATAGGAGCCGAACTATTCCTGGCTAATTAGGTGGTGTTTGTTTGGCTGAATTTGAATTTATATATAACTTGAATTACACAACTAACTTAAATTTTTTTTTTCCTATGTTCAAATTTGTATTTTGTTTGTTTGTTTGTTTGTTAAGCTGAATTTGAATTAACATGTAACCTAATTGCACATGTAGACTCAAGTTTGAGACAGGTGGTTAATGGGTCATGCCATGTAATGCACTTGAAGAATATATTCTTCCTTGGTTTTGCTTGGTAGGATGTGATTAAAATGTACTTGAGGTAATTTGTTTTTTCAAAATCTATAGATATATTTTTTCAATTCTTACAAACAAAAGTGGTTAATTTTGATAAAATAATTAAAAAGGTATTAAATAGGGACAAAAGCTATTCATGACTTAATTTTTTTTCCATGTTCATCAGTCACCAAAAATGAGGGCAGAGATATGTATGGTTGAAAAAAAAATGGTATTTTGAAAAGAATGTCCTTAATTTTAACTAGTTCTAATTTTATTGGTTAATGTTAAAATTTACTTTTTAACCATATAATTGATACATTTTAGTGAAATTCATCTATTGAATGGTTTGTTTTATTTGAACAATATGATCATTTAAATATTTAAAAATGTTTCTATTGAAATGATTCATTTGTGGAAATTGAGGTAGAAATTATTGAGTTAACCCATTAATGTTAGAGTTTTTTTAACTATATATTCAAAGTATATGAGTGATTTTCCTTTTCTTTAATTTAAAAAATGGATAAACCATATTGTTTTATCAATAATGATCAAATACAATACAAAGTACGGAAAGAGGAAAGAACATAGTCTTTGGAGATCCTAGGTGATCCTAGTGCCAACTCACTTCACAATCGACTTGAGTGGTATCAACTTTGGCTTTTTGAAGTGGTACACTGCATCAAACTAAATAAACATTAGGAAATCAATCTCATGGATCGTTTTCATAAAAACATGATTTTTATCATGAAAACAAGGTTTCTTTCTCTCCATATGGACTGCTAGCTAGGCTCAAGCGAGCCTTTTCTCCTTTTCCACCTGCGTCTGGAACGTGTGGTCACCCATAGATCTTTGATGCCAATGAGTGAAACTTGTTGAATTGAGCAGTTGAAATGAAGCTTCTTAATTAGGGTAATTCCTTCCTTTCAGAAAAAAAAAATTGTTTGATTGGAAATTAAGTCATTAATCACCACAAAAATGTCTGAAATTTAATTATGTATGTGAAAACAGAGTCTTATTCGTGTTTGATTCTTCTAGTTAATTAAGCTCACAGCTTTCATTTTCATGACTAATTTATTGCTACTATGCAGAAGGTGATGTGTGGAAGTCGATGGACTTCAATGTTTTTTTTTTTTCAAAAAAAAAAAGAATACACATTATTTATTGTGCCTGTCATAGTATGGAAGCTATCTTGTTGTTTAAGAAAATATTAAAACTTATTTGTCATGTTGCCATTTGGGTCTAAATTTTAGTGTATAATTCTTGTAATTTGTTGGCAATATAACACGAGGACCTTTGATTTGGCCTTGCATACTTACAGGTAAAAGTTTATAAATAAATAAATAAATAACAGTAATAATAATAAGAAATCATTATTTAATGTATCAATTTATCAAAAATAAAATGATAAATGTCAGGCGGTGGCACTTGCATAAAAAACTTTTTAATATATCATTTTACTTTCAAATGTAACCATATTTATTCCCCATTTTAATTTCGATTTATCTATATACATGTTAGGATCATGCCGCAAGTGCGACCGCCTTATCCTAACACTATTTGTATATATAAAAAATATAAAAAATATATATATTATATATGGGTCAGGATCATGGGACATACTATTTGACACACTATTTGACATTTTTTTCTATTCTCGCTCGAAGGCGTGTTTGAAGATTTCCAACCGCATTTGACGGAAGATCATCAAAAATAAATAAAGCTCTAAAGACGCCCATTTTCATACAATTTGGTGACTGTTTGGTCCTCCTACTTAATGGTTGAAATTTTGAATCGTTCAAATTTCTATCACCAAATTGTATGAAAATGGACATACTAGCTTATTTATTTTTCGATGATCCTCCCATTCGTACTGTTGAAAATCTTTCAAACATGCTTCAGGGACCAAAATGAAAAAGGATATCAAATGGTGTGTCAAATAGTGTGTCCCATGATCCTGACCCATTATATATTTTATAATCTATTTATAGATATGTATATATATATATATATATATATATATATATATATATATATATATATATATATATAGATTATAAAATATAATATATCTATTTTTTTATATATTTTATATATAAAAACAATGATAGGATCAGGCGGCCGCAAGTGCGGCCGACCTAATCCTATATATATATATATATATATATATATATATATATATATATATATATGGGTTGTAAGCAGTTAAGAAGTCATGACGTACGTACACAATTCTTGGCAGAGGAAACATGAGGGGCAGGATCGGCGCGTAGAAATATGCCCTCAACCACGAATCAAACCCGCACGCAGAGCTCTTATGGCAACCTAAGTGACAAATATACTTGTAATATCCAAGATTTTTGGTGAAATAAAAGAATTTAAATTTCCCCCTAATTTAATTTTATATTAAATTAAGTTTAAGGGCATTTTGGTAAAATGAGAATGAGAAGACTTAAAAAAAATAATAATAAATAAATAAATAAATTTAAAGGTTAAATTTATTTAATTGGTGATTGATTTAAGCAACTATGGAAGTTTTCAAGATTTGATGTTAATTGAAAATAGAATAGGAAAGTAGAGACTAAATTAATTAAATCTTTGATTTATTTAATTAAGTTAGGAATTATCTAAGTTGGAACTTAAATGGGTTTAATTAAAAAGGAAAGGGGAAACCATTTAAATTACAGGACCTTTTGGTAATTTTAAAAATAATAAGGAATTAGTTGGAAAAGTGAGTCTCTCACACTCATGAGGATTTGTATGCAAATGTTAAGAAGTGGAGGGTTCCTTACAAAAAAGAAAGGCATGAGAGGCCATACACACTTGGATGATAAATTGAAAGGTTTACAGGGGTTCTTTACTAAAGTTACTTGTGATATTCATGCATGAATTATAGAGAGAGATTTAGAGATATATATGCAGTATATATAGTAATATGCAGTATATAATGATATATATGTTATATTATTATATACTATTAAACATATATAGCAGGCATGCATGGACGTGCATGGAAGGAGGCATAATAATATCTCATTCCTAGGTTTAAATAGAGATATATATAGAGAGAGAGAGAGAGATTTAGAGATAGAGGGAGAGATATAGAGAGAGATATAGAGAGATAAACTCCATAGATCTCGCGGCCAGTGGTGCAAACATCCCGATCTTGCGGATAAGCTCTATCAACGGGATTTGAGATCGACTATGTGTTGTGTAATTCATTCCACATAAACCTATGGATTCAATCCAAAACCATGCAAGATTCATGATGAAATTAGAACGGAAGCGTACCTGATGAATCCATCGGTTCTTGCTACGAGATTGAGATGTCGTTGGGCAATGGATCTTCCAACTTGTAGAGACTTGGAGTAGTTCCTTAGTTTCTCCTCCGATGGGGATGAAGAGAATTCTCCAAAACTACTCTACAATTGGGGACCATTCCCTTTTATATAACCCTTCTAATTAAGAGTTATGTAATTGTAACTAACCTTTCAAATTCCACCCCTCATAGAATTTGAAAGGTTTCTAATGTTTCAAATTCCAAAAACTCATTGAATTTGAAAGGTTTCTTTATAGGTATCTACACATGATATTCAATGAATATTATGCCTTAGCCAATGTATTATTCCTCATTGATCACTTTATAATGGCTATTTAAATAATGGCTTGACATATTAATTATTACATGTGTGGCCCCAAAATTAAATATATATTAAGATATATATTTTTCTAACAATCTCCCACTGGGCCACATATGTATCCTTATAAATGTTAGACTTTATGAGCTCAATTCCTATCGCCATTATATACATAAGGCATATCCGAACAATCTTGTCCATTAGTTATGTCAATATAGGACCAAAGCAGTTTTCGTTATATCAATCATAACTAAACTCATCAATGATCACAATATTAACATAACCAAATGACATAGATCAATCATGAAAAGTGTAGCATGAAAATCACATGAAAGTGATCGGTACATGTCGATTTTCAACTGGTCCTGCTTTACCTTAGTGAGATCACTTAGAAATCTTATTGTACAAAGTGTAATCAACTGAAAACCGAACTTTATTTCTGATCAGAAAATATTCAAATGAAAGCATACATGCATCAAGTCAAACATAGAACATGAAATACCATAATGACAAACTCCCACTAAACCATAGAATCCTCATAATCTAAAATACCCATGTGAGCGGTGTGCTCATGAAAGACCTTAGGTGGAACACCCTTTGTAAGAGGGTCTGCTATCATAGAGTTTGTCCCCAAGTGTTCTATGGAAATCTGTCTACTTTGTACCCTTTCTTTAACAACTAGGAACTTGATGTCAATGTGTTTTGACTTGGTTGAGCTCCTATTGTTATTGGAGAATAAGACAGCTGATTTATTATCACAATATAATTTTAATGGTCTTTCAATTCCTTCCACAATTCGCAGCCCTGTGACAAAGTTCCTCAACCAAATACCATGGTTGGATGCCTCATAACATGCTACAAACTCGGCTGCCATAGTGGATGAAGCAATGAGAGTTTGCTTGGCACTACGCCAAGAAACCGCATCACCGCACAAATGTAAAGATGTAGCCCAAGTGGATCGCTCTACTATCTTGGCATCCAAATAAATCGTGAGTCAGAGTAACCAATGATCTCAAGTTGGTCTGATCTTCTGTATGTGAGCATAAAATCCCTAGTTCTCTTTAGATACCTCATAACTCTTTTGGCTGCTTTCCAATGATCCATTCCTGGATTGCTTAAGTATCTGCCTAACACACCAACGATGTACGCTATATCCGGACGCGTACATACTTGTGCATACATTAGACTCCCTACAGATGACGCATAAGGGATCTTCTGCATTTCTTGAATCTCAAGGTTTCCCTTTGGGCATTGATTGAGACAAAATTTGTCTCCCTTAGCGACTGGCGTATCACCTGGTTTACATTCCTGCATGCCAAACCTTTTAAGTACTTTATCGATATAGCTTCTTTGTGATAATCTCAGAATTCCTCGAGATCGGTCTCGATGTATCTGGATCCCTATAACAAAGGAGGCATCACCAAGATCTTTCATCTCGAAATTTCTTGATAGAAATCTCTTGGTTTCGTGCAACATGCCTATATCATTAGTAGCAAGCAGTATGTCATCAACATATAGAACTAAGAAAATGTACTTGCTCCCACTGAATTTGTGATACACACAATCATCAACAACATTCATCTCAAAACCAAATGAGAGAATTATTTGATGAAATTTGTGGTACCACTGACGAGACGCCTGTTTTAGCCCATAGATGGATTTCGTCAATTTGCAAACCATCTTCTTTGAGTCTCCCGACACAAAGTTTTCTGGTTGCACCATGTAAATTGTTTCATCAATGTCGCCATTGAGAAACGCCGTCTTGACGTCCATCTGATGAAGCTCCAAATCATAATGTGCAACAAGAGCCATGATTATCCTAAAAGAGTCTTTCGTTGAAACCGGAGAGAAAGTCTCTTTGTAGTCAATCCCTTCTTTTTGAGTATAGCCCTTAGCTACAAGACGAGCCTTATATCTCTCCACATTACCTTTAGAATCTCGTTTGGTCTTAAATATCCATTTGCAACCAATGGGTTTCACACCTTCCGGTAATGGGACAAGTTCCCAGACCTTATTGTCTTGCATGGACTTATACTCCTCATTCATTGCTTCAATCCATTTTCCTGAATTGGAATCCTGCATGGCTTGTCGGAAGTTGATTGGATCATCTTCCATCATACCATTATTTTCCTCATGTTCTTGGAGAAATACAATATAATCATTCGGAATAGCATTTCTCCTTTCTCTAGTGGATCGACGCAATGGTATTGGCTCTTGAGGCACCGGTTCTTGAGGATGTTGAGTTTGTTCCTCAGGAGAAATTTCCTCATCTTGAATGAGAGGAAGAGTGACAATATCTTGTTGAGGTTCCAAATATGTTTCATCAATAACAACGGTAGGAATCAGTTCAGGAATTGAAATCGATTCTTCCTCAAAGATAATGTCTCTGACCTTATTTCTCTCCCCAAACTCAATATCCTCAAAAAACGTGGCAGTCCCTGTCTCAAAAATTGTCCTTAATTTGGGATCATAAAACTTGTAGCCCCTAGATCGCTCAGAATAACCAATAAAGTAGCTGCTCACTGTTCGGGATTCCAATTTCTTTTCATTTGGCCTATAAGGCCTAGCCTCAGCTGGACATCCCCATACATGAAAATGCTTTAAACTTGGTTTTCTACCTGTCCAAAGCTCATAAGGTGTTTTGGCAGCTGCTTTAGTTGGCACCCTATTCAGAATGTAGGCTGCGGTCTTTAACGCCTCTCCCCAGAGTGACTCTGGTAAGGTAGAATGACAGATCATACTCCTTACCATATCCTTAAGAGTCCGATTTCGTCTTTCAGCTACACCATTCATGCTGGGTGACCCCGGCATTGTGTACTGTGGGACGATTCCACATTCCTCTAGGTACTTGGCAAAAGGTCCTGGACGTTGTTCACCTGAACCATCATATCTACCATAGTATTCACCACCACGGTCTGATTTTATATTCTTTATCCTTTTGTTGAGTTGATTCTCAACTTCAAATTTTAAATGATTTGAACACGCCCAAGGCTTGTGATTTTTCATGAATTAGAAAAGGTATGCATATCTAGAGTAATCGTCCTATGAATGATATGAAATCTTGTTGACCATTCCATGAAGGTGTAGGAAATGGCCCAGGATGTCAAGATGTATCAATTCTAAGACGTCACGAAGCTCTACATGCACCCAATCTCTTAGCTTTGGTATGTTTACCTTTAATGCACTCCAAATACAAACATCAAAGTCTCAGAAGTCAATAGAAGCTAAAATCCCATCTGACACAAGGCGCTCAACTCTATTTCTAGAGATGTGACCCAGGCGCTTGTGCCATAATGCTCCTGAATGTGCATTTTCTAATTTTCGCTTAGTACCACGTGATTCCGTAATCATAGCTTCATTATAAGAAGCCATAGTATCGAGCAAATATAGATTGTCATATACCATAAGTGTACCAGTGCCAACAACATTGGAATTAATAGATAATTTAAATTGATTGTTTCCGAATGAACAACAATAACCAAATTTGTCCAACCATGAAACAGAAATTAAATTCCGTCTAAATGACGGTACAACAAAAGTATCCATTAACTCCAAATAATATCCAGTACTCAATAACAATCTGAAATGCCCTATTGCCTCTACTTCCACTGATTGGCCATCTCCAACATAAATGCGTCTTTCAGCATCATTTGGCTTGCGGCAGTGGAGGCAACCCTGCATTGAAACACTGATGTTAGTAGTTGCACCAGAGTCTAACCACCAAGTGTTTCTAGATACTGAAGCCAAATTCACCTCAGAACAGACCAAAGTTAGAAACATACCCTTCTTAGCCCTCCAGGCATGATACTTGGTACATTCCTTCTTGACATGTCCTTCCTTATTACAGAAGAAGCAAATTCCGTCATTCTTATTTTGCTTCTTTTGTACTGGACCAACAGCAACTTCATTTTGCCTTTTCTTGCCCTTATCCTTAAAGGTACTTTTCTTGGAGGTATTTGCCTTATAGGTGTGAGCCAAGTGAGCACTTTCTGTCCTTTCTTGCTTTAATCTCTCTTCTTCTTGCACACAATATGAAATGAGCTCATTAAGAGCCCATTTCTCCTTCCTCGGCTACTATGTAATCAACCTTAAATTGGACTCTAATTGTGCAGGAAGTGAGATCAATACTAAATGCACGAGTAAGTCCTCAGACAACTCAAGCTTTAGTGCCTTAAGTTTAGAAGCAATATGGGACATTTCCATAAGGTACTCACGTACATTTCCTTTGCCCTTATACTTCATGGAAATCAAGCTTTGAAGTAATGTGCTTGTTTCGCCTTTATCATTTTAGCAAAACGCTTCTCAATTTCAAATTTAGGAAATCATTGGCACAGGTAATCGCTTCGGATACCGCACCCCTGAAGGCTTCTGGAATGCCGCGCTTAATGATCATCAAACACATGCGATTTGAGCGCTCCCACTTCTCAAAATTTTTCCTCGCATCTGAGGAACTGGAATCCATAGGAGAAGTGGGTTGCTCCACCCTTAGTGCATGGTCCAGATCCATGCAGCCAAGCAGAATTAGTATATTCTCCTTCCAATCCTTAAAGTTAGTGCCATTAAGGATCGGAACAGAGTTCAAATTAGCAGATACTGTAGCAAGTGACACTGATAAGAGAACAAAATAACATACATGAATATACTCACATATAAAACCAAAGAATCTATCAACAAAATTCAAACAATGGCAAAACCCATCTCAAGATATCAAGTGCAACATTAATATTAAGTCTTGGGACAGTAATATTAACTGCTAGTGGTACTCTTGTTGTAATGATCAAACACTGACAATAATGCATGTTGAATAATAAACAAATCTTTGGATTGATTTATTATTCACATGTCAAACCTTATAATTGTCACACGTTTACCATTACATGTGTATATGCAATCCGGCCAAACATCGACCTTCCTTTGGGCCGGCCATTGCTCGCATGGACATACATACACACTACATTTAACATTTTTCATAAGCAATTTTGGCAAGAGAGGTCACTTTGGTGATTTCTTGCTTCAACTAACTCATTTAAAAATGTCAAACAATAACCATTGTTTTGAAAAAATTAAATCCCGAATGTTCAATGTGATAACTAAAGACATAATTTAATTATTTGGAAGATCCAAAAATTATATATATATATTTTTATATATCACATTGAAACTAGTTTCCAGAATGCTATAAATTTCCAAAGAAAGTACGAAAATAAAGCACTTAAAATTTATTCCAGAATAATATTCATTAGAAAGTAGCTCTCATAAGTTGATGAATACAAATCCCAGGAAGAAACAAATTAAATCATTATGATTGTGATAAAATATGTTCTTCAGCTTCCTTTGGCATAAATTGCTCATCAAGAAAATTGGGGTTACAGATCTCAAGAATTTGATGACAAAGGATTAAGGATCTTGGTTTTATGCAAACAACGTTGCCATGGAAAACAAAATTGAATCACTTTCTAGAAGTGCTAAATCATAGGACAAAGCACTGGAATTCTAAAACAAGTAGACATTCTAATGTAATTAGAATGAATTTTCTAATCCATTTAATATAACTTTTCAATGTAGGATTGTCAATTTAACATGAAACCCTAGGGCAAATCATGTGCACAAAATTAAATTTGTGACAATAAGATCATGGTAAATAACCATACTTCATCAAGATCTAGCATGGTGGTTCTGATACCACTTGTTGTGTAATTCATTCCACATAAACCTATGGATTCAATCCAAAACCATGCAAGATTCATGATGAAATTAGAACGGAAGCGTACCTGATGAATCCATCGGTTCTTGCTACGAGATTGAGATATCGTTGGGCAATGGATCTTCCAACTTGTAGAGACTTGGAGTAGTTCCTTAGTTTCTCCTCCGATGGGGATGAAGAGAATTCTCCAAAACTACTCTACAATTGGGGACCATTCCCTTTTATATAACCCTTCTAATTAAGAGTTATGTAATTGTAACTAATCTTTCAAATTCCACCCCTCATAGAATTTGAAAGGTTTCTAATGTTTCAAATTCCAAAAACTCATTGAATTTGAAAGGTTTCTTTATAGGTATCTACACATGATATTCAATGAATATTATGCCTTAGCCAATGTATTATTCCTCATTGATCACTTTATAATGGCTATTTAAATAATGGCTTGACATATTAATTATTACATGTGTGGCCCCAAAATTAAATATATATTAAGATATATATTTTTCTAACACTATGATCTCCCCGCGAGCCTTTAAGGGAGCAACCACCCAAACCTAGCGCCGCCTCCATTGAGCGACGGAGAGACCGAGAGGAAGGGAAGCCAGGTTCACTACTTCTGGCAACCTGAATCCAAGCTTTTGGCGGACCACTCACGGCTGTAACGGAGTTGAAGGAGATGGCAGGCAGCTTGGGAGGGGAGCGGCAGTTCAGGCCGGGTTCGAGCCGCGAAAGGGAGTCAGAGGGCTTCGATGGAGCTTTGGACGGGCGGTAGCCTTCCGGTGAGTTCCTTCTCCTCTTCTAAGCTCTAATAGACATCATACATGCATGAGTTTTGGGAAGGAAAGGGATGGTTGTTGGTGGATGTGTGTCTGTGCGTGGGTTTGTTGGCGGAGATCTATGCCTTTGGAAGGGTTTGTGGAACTCATCCATGGATGGTGATGATGTCTTGGTGGTAAGCATTGAGTTCAAGTTTCATAAGGCAATGAAGGTTTCAAGGGATGGTTGTGATTTACAGAAGCTTGGTTAACTCCTTATTCATCAAAGATTGATGCTGACGTTTAAGTTGTGCATGTTTAGATTATGAAGGGTTTAAGTAGATGGATTGATCTTTGTGGAGCTTACTTTGTTAAGGGGAATCAAAACCAATAAGCGTTCATGTTGGAGAATCCTAGCATTTTCTCTCGCCAAGTTATGTTTGTAGGCCTTGGTTGGTTCTAAGTTTGATAGAGTAGGGAGGAGCATGAGCTATCTCTAAGTATTCTAAAGGTTGATGGGCTGTTTGGAATTTGGATTAATTAAAGAAGGCCAAATGAATTGGGTTTGATTATTTGATTACTGTTAACTAAGTCATGTAGCTAAATCAAATAAATAGTTATTGTTTAATAACTAATGACTTAATAGGATAACAAGTTATGGGGTGATTAATTTTGACAAATTAACTTGTTAGTAGCTTAAAGAACAACTATGGGATATCAAGTCAATTAATAATTAATTGATTAATTAGTTAATTGAATAGTGAATGATGAACTGAGCAATTAGTTAATATTCAATTAACTAATTAGTTTTGGATAGTTGATGTGGAATAAAGAATTTATTTGGATTAATAAAAAAAGAATTAAATAGGATATTTCCTTGTTAAACCGGATTAGTTAATTAATGAAATTAACTAACTAGATAGATATCTTATGGTTGGATAATTAAATATTTGAATAACTAACTAATAAGTTGGGTGGGCCAACTAGTTAAAGAAGATTGAGTCCAAGCAATCTAAGGTTGGGCCCGGATCTAGTAAGTTGGTTTATGGAAAATTATTAGGAGATTAATTAATTAAGGGATCAGTTTAATTAGTAGATTAATTAACCTGGTTAGTTAATTAAATGGTTAATTGAATTAATTGAGGAGATGAATTTATTTAATAAATCAATAAATTGAGTTGGCTAAAAGATGAGCGCAAGGATGGATCGAATGAATTCTAAAAGAGATGGAACCAAGATGAAATGACAAGGAAACGTGAGGGAAGGTCCACAAGTCGGATTTAGGCCCCGTGAGAGCATGCATAGTAGTTTTATTGCTCATAGACCTATAGCTTATTGAGAATAGGATTATCTTGTCAGGTGGTGACGTGGATGCGTCGAGAAGTCCCGTGGAGTACGAGACTTTGCGATTTTAGGTAAGTACTTCTGCCTACTACCCCACTCTTCGGAGTGTTCTTGATTTTTGCTATTGCCATGTCTGTTCTTGTAAGTGCTCTTGCCTTGTTCCCCTCTCTTCGGAGATTTTATTGACATGTCTTGGTTGTGACATATTGCTTTATATTCATACATGCTTCCATGATTTGTTGAGATCTATCTTTAGCATGTTTGATTGTTTTGGGATGTTGGAATCCCTATTTGTTCTACATTCTTCGTCTCCGGATTGATTAGGAGCAGGTGAGCTCCTTTTATGGACATTGTGGGGCCGGGACACCTGATGCTTGGCATTGCCATGCGGAGGGATCGATACTGCAGTTGTCCCCGCCGGTCGGTGGGGTCGATCATGGCAGGTGTCGGCTACGTAGAGAGATGTGGCGCTACCGCATACGACCCGAGGGAATTAAATGGCGACCGGATGGTCGCTTTCTCAGTTGGTGATAGTACTTGACCGGGGAGGCGTTTGTGGAGTTTCTTTGGAACTCATCGCTAGGAGTCGATTTCTTGCTTATTTTGTGATAGACTCCTAGGGCTTATTTTTTGAGGGCGTGCCGTGCTTGTTTTGATATTTATGATTGGTTGATATCATATTCCTTGAACCCCGCAGGGGTACTTACTGAGCTTTCCATTCGAAAGCTCATGCATTTGTTTTCTCCTGTTTTCAGATCCTGAGGCGTAGGACTCTAGTATGCAGGAGCTGAGCCAATCGTGGGTCGGGTGATTTGCAGAGGTCCGAGAACCTTGATTATCTTTCTTGTTTGAGTGAGATATTTTATTTTGTAGGACCCCTTAGGGCCTGGTATTTGTAGGGTATTTGAACCCTTGTTATTTATTTTTCCGCTGAAACTCTGTTTTATTTTGAATAAAATAAGCTGTTTATTTGCATTATCTGCTTACACACTTAGGCCTTGTATCCGAGTGAGGCCGGTCTCTACTCGGCTACGGCCGGTCTGCACACGTGCCCGAGGTCCCAGAATCGGGTCGGGGCGTTACAATACTCATGAGCTGTTGGCCTATCAAAAATAAATTTTAACAAACTTTTTCCCCTCCAAAACAAACCAAGATATATAAAACAATAAAATTTCAACAGTATAAGATCTTATGTAATCATGCATGGATTATATAATCTTTTACAAACTTTTAAAATCCAGATGAGGTCCTCTCTATCAATCCAAAAGCTAGCTCTACAAATTAAGCCCTCAACATGGAGAAGAGACAAAACCCACCCATCACCTCATTTCCACCACCATATTTGTTGGATCCCAGAGAGTCATCAAGCTATCGGCCACTAAATACCACCGAGGAGGCATACTACTGCAAGATATGCACGTGTGTCAAGCAAGTGCATGACATGTTCATAAACAAGAACTGCAAACATAGTCATTGCAGAGACTGTTTGATCTTCTATGTCTCAGCAAAGCTGAATCAAGGTGTGGTGCATATAAGATGCATGGAATCAGGATGCAGAGATGGATTCATAGATCCAGAGTCTTGCAGGAAGTTCCTGCCAGAAAAACTATACTCAAGATGGGGCAATGCATCATGCGAAGCCGCATTCCCGGATTCAGTGAAGCTCTACTGCCCATTCAAGGACTGCTCGGCTTTGCTGATATACGACGAAGGGGATGAGGAGATGAAGACAGTTGCCTACAATGTGTGCTCGCATTGCAGCAGAGAGTTCTGCGTAACATCCAGAGTTGCTTGGCATTCGGGGATCACTTGTGAAGATCACTGGGAGGTGGCTGAAAAGGATGGAGATGAGGCTGTGCTGAAGATGGCTGAGAAGTTCAGGTGGAGGAGATGCCCCAGGTGTTCCTTTCTTGTGGAAAAGATTTCTGGTTGCTCTCATGTGGAGTGCAGGTGAGTTTGAAATAAATAAATAGTGGTTAATTTGTCCATATTTATCAGTAGGACTCTCAAAATGCACTTGCCTAGGTGTGGCTGCTACTTCTGTTATGAATGTGGATTTGACAAGCTTAAGGAGATCCCTCATCATTGGTGTGACCAGACTCGAGCTCGAATTACATTTCCAAATCACAGAAATCCATATCAGTTCCCTCGAATGGTGTCGGCTCAAGTTATTGCGTCTCTAAATTACCAGGTGCCAACTGAAGTTCAACATAATGATGACGTTATCATATATCGAGCTTACCCCCTGGGGCCACCTCAAGATCCACATTATAGAGTT
Organism: Dioscorea zingiberensis; assembly: GCA_026586065.1. Lineage (NCBI taxonomy): Eukaryota > Viridiplantae > Streptophyta > Magnoliopsida > Dioscoreales > Dioscoreaceae > Dioscorea > Dioscorea zingiberensis. The sequence continues at coordinate 11,788,949 of CM048819.1, forward strand.
ACATCGCCAAATTACCGGCTTTATCGTTATGGATGATTAATAAAGATAAAAAATAAAAAAAAACACACACACACACACATTTTGGTTTGTCAGATCTTCATGTTCATTACTTCTTTAAGAAGACAAAGAACATCCAACAATTAATGTCTCCAAGTGTGCATCAAAGTAACCATCTTGTTTTCCATTAAGTTCTTTCAAGGTATCTGCAGCAGGAAAATCCAGACAAAATTGATTGTCAGAAACAAAATATCTGCTAAAATAAGATAAAACTAGCAGGCAAAGAAGAGCTACAATCGGCTGATGGCTGCCTCCACCTCAGCAGGAGTGTACAGGTGGTAGGTCGGAGCCACCTCAGCGATATCAACATTGTTTGGTGTTATCTGAAGAATACAGCAATCAGAAGTGAAATGGTATTGGTATGATTCTCCAACAAATGGACAATTATCATATAGGAGCATGCTACTACCTTTTCCTCCATTACTTGTTTCAAGATTGAGAGGGCGATGGTTTCAGCTTCTTGAAGAGTTAAGTCCTGCATTCAAAAATCAATGTTATAACATAGTATTTTAGGAGTCTGGTGACTCAAGTTTCAATGAATCTAGTTTGTTGTGTTGAGACTTGAGAGTACCTTGGAAATTCTGTGAATGCTTTGACTACAAGTTTGTAATGTCAAAGAACATGCATACTGAATCAAGCAAAAGCTTACTTTGTTATATTGCAAAGAGCTATCTGCTCCTTCTGAACCAGACCCTATTGCTTTAGCATTACACTGCCAAAAAGTTCCTGATGGGTCAGTGTGGTACCTGTGCATCCATAGTACTTGAGTAAAAATAATACAAGCAATCAAAATTGATGCCATCAAAGCTTGAAAACAATGATAATAAGAATTCAAAATCTTGCTCTTGCCATCTGCTGTTATTAGGAAGATCAGTAGCCGATGGTTTCTTTCCTTCTTTATTTCTTTTTATTCTTTTCCAGAGAAGGCTATACCCTCAAGAACAAGGAGCTTAATCACAATTGGAAGCATGGATGGAGAAAAGCTTTACTTCCTTTTACACACATGCCTAGAAGCTAGCAATTCAACACATATATGTGATTGGACACACACTGCAATAATAATAGCAATGAATTTCATCAAAATGAAATTGTTTTCAAGTGCTTGACCGGCGCATGCGTGCACACACACACACAAAGGTAATTTTCACATGGGAATTATGACATGGAAAGAATACTTTCAAGTATAACCACCAATTTGGTTCACAAGTGTTGATTCAATTTAATGATGTCCATACCAAAAAGCTGTTGTGCATGATTCTAGGAACGAATGCTATATAAAATGAACAAAATACTAGAAGATCATCTTTCAGCAAAATGATTGAAAAACTTTGAACTAATAATTGAATTGGTGGCAAAAGGGAAAAGAAACAACTTCTAATTTAAACACTTCAACATAAAATGAGATAACAAAGCTAAATTGAACTCAGTAAAAAAAAAAGAAGAAGTTGGAATTCCAGTTCTTCCAAATACAGAATGAGTACATGCCAGCCATCATATACATTCAAAATCAGGGAAAATACACATGAATACCATTTTCTCTTGATTTTGATGAGAAATCCTAAAACCATAGCTCCTAGTATCAAAAGCTATGAAATATAAATTTCATAAAACTTGGTTAGAACTTACAAGTTTGGCCCATTCTCATCATATCCAGCAATCAAAAGAGATACACCAAAGGGTCGTGACTGCAGAAAGAAAATTTCTTATTAGAGCCTTGCAGTATGTAAATTTAATCCATACTATTGAAAAGTAACAAATGAGGTCTTTATAGCAACAGCAAAATGAATAGGTGGCAGTAATTGAGTGTCTGCATTGAATAGCAACTGATCCACATTGGTAAGAGAAAATTTGTGCATGCACACAAAATATGGAAGAGATCATGTAAAGCTAGTAATGACTCAACCAACAATTGTATTGTCAGGAAAAAACACACATAAAGAGTGTCTACATCGAATCCATGATAGTAACAGAAAATTTATGCACACACAAAGAACATTGAAGTGATCATGCAAAGCTAGCAATAGTTACATTAAAAAAGGGGGAAAATGGACGGTTAGAAAAAGAAATGCATGACCCTAAAAGTTAAGTTTCAGATATGGTAGTGGTATCTAACAATGGATTCTAGCATAGATGTTTGTTGTGTGAGGAAGATAAGTCAAGTTCATGGATGGGTAGCAACGATCACCATAGATTCTTCATCGCCTTCACCAAATCGAAGAGCAAGATCACATATAGCTTGTGTAGTTGATTCAACATTCATCGGCTCACCATATGTGAATCAGTGGTTCTGATAAAAAAGCAGTTCCATGTTAAACAATGCCAACTAATAATTAGCAAAAATGCTACTCAGGTATGCAATACCTGAGTTTCCACGCGTGCATGTTCAACAAGAGTGCGGGCATCAGCAATTAGTCCACTCATAGCACATCCGATGTGCTCATCAATTTCGATAATTTTTTCCACACTGCTTGGTTCCTGCAACCACAAACTTGTTATTGAGTTGCAAAACCAAAGAATGAAGACGCAATACCTCAAAGAAAAGAGTAATCTAATGTAATCCTATAGTTCAGCTTGATAACATGGTATATCAGGGAAAAATCCCAAATTTTGAGTGCAATTACATAGCAATTAGGTCACAATATCGAATCACTGAACTATAAAGCTCATTCCACATCCCCGGAATAAACAATCACTAAAGAACTAACAATGTATGAAGAATCAAGATAAAGAAAATCAGAAATGACCAGCAGAGGGGAAGTGACACGCTTTTCTACAGCCAGGACTACGCCCTCCTTCGTCTTCACCCCAATTGCAGTCGAACCAAGCTGCCATGACACCGAAATTCAATTGCATCAACATGAAACGAAACCAACACCTTCGAATGCATACATGCTCTGAAACAAAACAGTAAAAATGAGGAACAAAAATCGAACCTTGATGGCTTCGATGGCGTACTCGACCTGGAATAACCTTCCCTCGAGGGAGAAGGTGTTAACCCCGCGATCATACTCAGTTCTTCAAACCAAATAAAAAATACAGAGAGAATTGCTCCAATGCTGCACCAAATCAAACAAAAGAACGAGAAAAAATCAATTCACGCGTTCACTCACCTTGTGAGAAACATCTCCGGAAGAGATCTCGCGTTATAAACCCTAGAAATCTGCGAATTATCGATCAGAAATCCCGATCCCTGGAAATCGGAAGGGTGGAGCTTTTGGGACGGGTTTATCTCGAGAAACGCTGGTGGGTGCGGTGAGGATGTTCCTACACTCACTATGCGTGATCGGATTCCTTCCGAGTAGCACCCGAGCGGCACGTGACCTCACTTCTAGGCCCAGGCCCATTTCAACGCGTTACATGATTTATTTTATTTATTTTATTTAAAAAAAACTTTGTTTCTTTCGATCTTGTCTAATGAGCAGGTAATATATGTTTCTTTTTAATCCAATATATGAATGTGACCAAAATTTTTTAAGCAATTCATAAGCAATGGAAACTCCAAAATAATATCTTACATTTTATATTTCACGGAAAAATCTTGTGTGTGAATAGTGTATTGTCACCCAAAATTATTATTAATAATAGTTGACATTGTCAATCAAAAGCCTCTTGACTTAGCGGTACCACTACCATACTCTCTACTCTCTTTCACTATCCCTCACTCTCCTCCTTGCTCTTCCCTCCTCTCTCTACAGATCCCTTTCCAGTGATGCGCGATCCCTAGAGGTCCAATCGCCAAAGAAAAAGTCGATCATGTCATTAAGACCCTGTTTGGATGATTGGTTGTTATGGTTTCATAATGTATGGTATGGCATGGCATAGTATGATATAGTATGGTATAGTATTGTAATTACTATTTATCATGTTTGAAAAGATGATATGGTATGATATAGCTAATTAGCTGTTTGTGTTTGTTTTGATGGTATGGTATGGTTGCAGAAATAATAAAATAACCAGAATACCCTCAAATACAAATTAATATGAAATCATGTTAAATTGAAAAAAATGGTTATATACCCTTCAAAAGTTTCATAATTGCATATTTACACCAGAAAAAATCATAATTGCTTGTATACCCCTGAAAAATAGGTTGAATTATGGATATGCCCCAATTGTTAGGTTCTGTTGATAGAAGTTAATTAGATGATCTTAAACATGGTTATAACTTCGGGTTGAAGAATTTCAAAAATACCCCTTTATATATTTTAGCTATTTTAAATTTCATATTTTTAAAGGGGTATTTGTAAATTAACAATCAAACAAACTTTTTAGAGGTATATATACAAAGGGTATAATGGTCATTTCATATGTCTACCGTATGGTAATTGACAGTTTTTCATCTTATTTTAACCCCATGGGTATATACAAAATAGAGTGAGTAAATGAGAAATTGAAATTTTAGTTACTGTGATTTGCTCTTAATAACATGGGGAATATGGAGACATGCATGCACCTAATGTTCCATGGATGATTGATTGATGAAAACAGATTATATGTACAATAATTTGGACTTTGCATGCATATAAACAAAGAACCAGAAAGGTCCCTGGTTGTAGCTTGTTAGGATTTAATGGTTAAATCCATGAGTTCATAGCTAGAGATGAGTTGCATTCTGAATACAAAGGAGTGTTTGAGATGAAATGTAGGAAAAGCTGCATGCTAAAGTGTTCTAATGCAATGAAAGCTGAAGAAGCTGCATATTAAAGACACAACAAAGAACATTGTTCTATTTCATATGGGTTTGAGGCAATAGATAATCTTATTAATCAAGATTGGCACAGATGCATTAATATGATTGTAAAGTTTGTTGATAAAGAGCACTTCAAAATGGTGCCAAATGCTTGGTTGTATGAAGTGCCCTATAGATGTTCGATTGAATGCTTCAAAGAAGCAAATACCCCAAATCAAGGCTATTCATAAATGGTTGTTGCACAGGTTTACCAAGTTGGCAATGTTGCCTTGCTAGGACAAAATATGACGCAACAAAGCTTTGGTACGCCCTAGTACTCAAACCGAGCACCCAACCAGCTGCTCAACCTCTAATAACCTTTAGTTACAAGGCATTAATGAACAGTAAGGTTATTCAAATAAATAAGGATGCCCATGCCCTCCTCATATATGGCAGTATCATCAGCAATAATTTACTATTTGCAGTAACAAAAACTCACAAGCAAACCAAACACAGCAACCAATACATATTGAACAATTGCAACAACATCATTAATGCTTGTTCTAAGTACTTTGCTAAGGTGCTTATTAATGCAAAAGATCTTTAAAATGGAAAATATATGCTACAAGCTTTCGCCATTCCAAGCAAGGAGGGAGACAATCAAAACATGAAGACAATAAGAAACCATACACAGAATGAATATTGACCGCCAGCTATCATATGGACCGGCTAATGTGGACTCTGAAATGATAATCCCATCACATTAGTCATAAAAAAATAATAATAATTAATGTCTGAACTGAACTGATAATAGAACATATTTTGTGAGGTTTGTAGGGGTGTTCCACCAATTTTCTTCCTTTAATGGTGCCATCTCTTCTGAGTGCAATGCCATCAACAAAATTAAAGAGATTTTACTTATTATTGTAATGCTCCTATAAAAGATTTGGAAAGTAGTCCCAAATAAGTCCATGTTTGAGGAAATTAAAGAAGTTTAATTAGGACATGTAAAAATGTTAATTTATGTTTTTACCCCTTGTTTGGTTAGAGGTTTTTGGAGGGGTGAGAAACGGTTTGGAGTTTTTTTTGTGTTTAGTTGGGGGTGCGAGAGGGGGTGAGGAGGGGTGACAAATCCCTCAAAATTCCTCATTTTCTACTCCCCCAAATCTTTTGGAGGGGTGGAAAAGTTTTTATTTTCTAAACTCAAAAAATCATTTGAAAATACCATCTTGCCCTCCACTTATTTTCAAAATTCTATCTAAGTCCTAGCTTTTATACTAGCTTTAATATAATTGATATTAATTAGTTTAATTTTAAATTTTATACTAATATAATTAATAATAATAAAATTTTTATTTTTTAATAATTAATATTAATTATACTTAAATTAATATAATTAATATATTTAATATAATTAATATTAATTAGTTTAATACTAGCTTTTATACTAATATAGTTAATATAATTAATAGTAATATAATTTGTATTGGTTTAATAATCTATATTAATTATACTTAAAAATTAATATAATTAATATGTTTAATATAATTGATATTAATTAGTTTGATACTAGCTTTTATACTAATATAATTAATAGTAATAAAATTTGTATTGGTTTAATAATTAATATTAATTATACTGAAAATTCATATAATTTTAAGCTTTAACATAATTAATATTAATTAGTATTAAATTAATAGTAATAATACACATTATACATTTCCTCACTCTTTCCCCCAACTAAAAATTGTCATTATTTATTTCATACTAAAGGGCAAATTGTTCAAATGCGTATTACACTCCTTACTCTTACTCACAACCAAAAAAAAAAAAAAAGAAAAATTCCTCCGTCTCACTCCCCCATTGAACCAAACATAAAATTTTTCAAAACCCTCCAAATCCCTCCCCTCCAAACTCCCCCTCACCCATCCCCTCCAAACTCTCGCTTTAAACCAAACAAGGGCTTAAGTTATAAAGATAAAATCTTTATGCAAACAAAAATTAATCCGATCAATACTAAAACTTGTTGTCCAGTTTGCAACACAATATTTCTTCCTGAAGGTGTCTATATCTCTTAATACTTGTATGCATTATAATTATATTCTATTAAGCTTCTTTCATTTTACATTAGCTTGAGAAATTTATTGCATAGTTAAGGCCTTCAACGTGCTCCCGTGGTCATATCAACTATAGAAAGTATAGGCAAAATTAAGATTAGGTGTTTTGATAGCCCCCTCTGTATATATATATATATATATATATATATATACATATAAAAGATATTTTACACAAAAGACCCCATAGAAGTAACTATTATATTTTACACAAAAGACCCTATAGAAAAAACTATTCAACACTCCCCCTCAAGGTGGGCGATAGATATCAATCATCCCTATCTTGTTACATGCTTTATTACACTCTCTAGGACCTAATCCTTTAGTTAAACAATCAGCTAATTGTTCGCCAGAATGAACATGACAGCTTCAAAATCCCATTCTCCAGTCGCTCCTTAATGAAGAAGCCATCAATCTCAACATGCTTTGTGCGATCATGTTGTACAGGATTGTTAGCAATGCTAATGGCCGAGTTGTTGTCACACCAGAGCTTCAATACATCACGTCTAAATAGTCGTAGTTTAACAAAAAACTCCACATCCAAAGAATTTTATAAAGACTAATCGCCATAGCCATGTACTCAGCCTCAGTTGTAGACCGAGCAACCACCTCTTGCTTCTTGCTATGCCACGATACAAGGTTACCTCCAACAAAGATACAGTAACCTAAGGTGGACCTCCTGTCATCCAAATAGTTTGCCGAATCTGCATCACAGTATCCCTCCACATCCAAGTGCCCATGACTCTTGAACCAAAGGCCTTTCCTTGGGCTAACCTTGCAATCATGCATATACCTGCTTACCACGCTTACAACATATGTAATATCGAGTCTTGTGTAGTATAAGTAGATAAGGCGACCAACAAGTCTTTGATAGCGCTCCTTGCTCACCGAGTCACCAGATTGAGCACACAACTTATGATTCTACTCAATCGGAGTAGAAGCTACTCGGCACCCTAGCATTCCTGTTTCAGTGAGTAAGTCCATAATATACTTCATCTGAGAAAGTACTATTCCTTTTAGACGACCGTGCAATCTCAATACCAAGGAAATATCTCAGTTAGCCCAGATCCTTGACCTTAAACTCTTTACCCAAATTCTCTCGCTTTAGGTGTAGAGATCTCACAAAGATCATCCCATATAACAACGATGTCATCCACATAGACAGCTAGAATTATGATATGGGATTTGGAGTGTTTGTAAAAAACAGTGTGATCCCCACTACACTGCATATAGCTCAGGAGGAATCTCCATATCTCTATATACATCTCCTCTTGTAGATCTCCATGCAAGAAGGCATTTTTGACATCCAGCTGATGTAACGGTCAACCAAAGTTTGCTGCACATGAGATCAAAGTCCTTACTGTGCTCATCTTTACTACTGGAGCAAAGGTCTCATCATAATCAATCCCATAGGTTTAGCTATATCCCTTTGCAACTAGCCTCACCTTGTACCTGTCAATCTTTCCTTCAGGAGTTTGCTTCACCCACTTACAGCCAACTGTCCCTTTTCCAGCTAGGAGAGATACAAGTTCCCAGTTCTCATTCTTCTCAAAGGCTTGGAGCTCCACCTGCATAGCACCCTGCTACTTAGGATCCTGCTTTGTCACTTGCCAGTTATTCGGTATTGGCACTGATTGTAATGATGTAATAAAAGTTTGGTATGCAGGAGATAAGGAAGAATAAGAGACAAAGTTAGCAATATCATTCTCAAAGCCAAATCTAGCTGGAGGTTTTCCAACATTGGCTCGAGGTTCTCTACGCGGGGCAATAGGCAAATTAAAAGAAGTAGAGACATTACCACCCAACTCAAAGGGAGACGTGGAAGATCTTGAGGAAGAAGGAACCGAGGAGAGGCCTGGGACAGTAGCATGCGTGAACTGGTCATCAATCTCATTCACATGGAGTGGACGTATTTGTTGCTGCTATAGTTGCGGTTATTGATGTTGCTCTCCATGCTCCCCCTGGACACCTATCTGAGCTCCCCTCATGTGCCTCCTTTTGCATACCTTCAATTCTCCTTGTCCTTGTGTCAAGTCACTACCTTGTTCTCGTGTCAAGTCAATATCATCATTTTCATCTTCATTTCCATTATGACGCTCCCCCTGATCCATGTCATTCACAGAACATGGTATTAGCCCCACAACTACATCTTCACTATTCTCCCCCTCTTGACCAGCAACTCCTGTGCTAGGAGAGAAGTCCTCAAAGAGAGATGTCAAGTTTGTCTACTCACTATAGAAAGGCTCCAACTCCTTGAAGGTTACATCGATACTCACAAATAGCCGATGCTCAGTCGGGCTCCAGCATCTATAACCCTTCTGGCTAGAAGAGTACCCAAAAAATATACACTTCACAGCCTGAGGGTCTAACTTCCCCACTAAAGGCCTATGATCTCTGATAAAGCAGGTGCAACCAAACACCTTAGGAGGAATGATGAACTTGTTCTCACCCAGGAGCATCTCGCATGGTGTCTTCATTCCCAATACTCGTGAAGGCATTCGAATAATGAGATAAGCTGCCGTCATCACCGCCTCACTCCATAAGATCTTTAGTACATTCATCATGAGCATGATAGAGTGTACCACCTCCAAATAGATGTTCTTTTTGCGCCACCACCCTATTTTATGCAGCGTGATTCAAGTGGGATGTCAAATGCAAGATCCCTTGAGTTGATAAGAAGGATTTAAAATCCTTATTAACATACACAGTTCTATTGTCAGTTCGTACAATCCGAACATTTGCATTGAACTGAGTCTTCACACATACACAAAAGTCTTGAAAACACCAAAACACATCACTCTTATGTTTTATTAAATAAATCCAAGTTATGTGAGAATAACAATCAATAAAGGTCACAAACCACTTGAATCCACTAACTGGAACAACTGGACAAGGTCCCCAGACATCCGAATGAATAAGAGCAAATGGTTCAACACTTCAAAGACGAATACTAGAATAAGTAGAATGTATATGCTTGCCAAACTCACAAGCATCACACACAAGTTTACTCATGTCTACTTTGTCCATTAATTCTAGTTGCAACCTACTTAAGCTATCAAATGATAAGTGACCCAGACGACAATATTGGAGTAACACTACAGCCTCTACTCCTCCATACACGACAGCAGCAAGAGTAGTATCAGCACTCCCCTGATCCAAGTACCACAGTCCATCAGGCCTGGTGCAAGTCCCAAGCTTTCTCTCCATTTGCTTCTCCTGGAAAAGACATGATTCCCGATCAAAAAGGACTTGGTAGTGTAATTGATCAATAATAGAGCTAACTGAAAGAAGGTTAATTGGGAATGAGGGAACATGCAAGACAGATGAAAGTATGATTGATGAAGTGCATTTGACCGAGCCAATCCCTCTAATAGGTTGAGAAGTCCATCAGCAGTTTGGACGGTCTCATTATGAATATGCCTATATGGTGAATATGATGTAAACTCACTACATGCACCAGTGACATGCTTAGATGCTCCTGAGTCTATAATTCATTCTATATGGGAGTTCTTTGTGGATGCAAGTGCCTGAGCCTGAATACCTGTGACCGCATGGGCATAGTTGGCAAAATTACCGAAACCAGTGGTCATAGCAAGATCTTGTATGGCCCGGCCCTTGCCCTTGGAGCTCTCAGTCCTCATCTTGAACTGTCGCAACTCTTCCAACTCAGCGGCGTCAGTAGCGGACATCTCAACAGTTTGACCCTCATCAGTAACTGCTAAGTTGGCTTTAGGACCAACACGACCTCGACCACGACCTCCTCCACGTGCACCTCTATAGGCCCCTCTGCCTCCACCTCCAGGACGACAGCGACAAGGATTACGCGGCTGTGGGCAACTAAAGCTAAGATGCCTCTTTCTCCCGCAGTTGTAGCACTCTCTATCGTCGGTAACAAGTGCAAGAACTACCATTACCGAACAGGGGGTGATGTATCACTAGTTATCACCTTTAGTCTAACCTCCTCTTGGGCCATCGCAACGATAGCCTCCTCCATAGTAGGAAGGGAAGATTGATGACACATTGTCGCTTTCCTGTGCTCAAACTCTACATTCGGACCCTTCAGAAAATGAGTCACCCACCTGTGCTAGATCCATCTCTTGCCCAAAGCTGAGAATGTAGTATCTGGAAATATCAAGGGATCATATAGTCCAAGTCAGACCAAAGGTGCTGCAGCTCAGCAGCATACTCCAAAACACTCCTCTCCCCTGCTTCAGATTCTCAATTTTTGTCTGTACCTTAACCATAAGCATCACATTCCCTGCTCCAAAATACACCTTGGCCAGCATCTTCCACAAATCAGCCACATTACTGATTACCTCCACCATCCCTGCAATGGTCAGAGACATCAAACTCATCATCCTTGCCACCACCAGGGAATTAGTGGTGTGCCAAGTCCTCCACACGATGCTCCTCTTGTCTGCAGGCTCAATACAGGTCTCCTACACATAATGCTCTAGCCTACACATAATGCTCTAGCCCCTTTGTACTTAAGATCAGACTTTCCCTCCGAGACTAACTCAGATAGTTCTTTGTCCCTTTTAGTTTCACATCATTTGGCATCAGCTCCAGCCTCTGGATCATCTCAGGCCGTAGAACAATCTCCCAATTGGATGAGGCATCAACCTCACTCTTGACTGTGAACAACCTCGCAAGTTCCCCAAGAATATCCTTCATATCCTGAGTTGTGACTGGGTTTGCCATCTCTACAGTCACCTAAACTAGGCGGCAGCGGATAGTGATAAGGCGAATGGCAGCGGCGAGATCAGGATGGGACCGACCGCTTTGATACCATGAAGAAAGTGTAGGCAAAATTAGGGTTAGGTGTTTTGACAGCCCCCTTTGTATATATATATATATATATATATATATATATATATATATATAAAGGATATTTTACACAAAAGACCCTATAGAAATAATTATTCAACATCAACAATATTAATTTATAAGGTACCTATTTATTTTATGATGAATGACTGTAATGAACTCAAGGTCAAGAATATTATTGATGGCAATCTTACACATCTTGTAGGAGTGAGGAATCTGTGGAAGAGCCAATCTATTCCTCAATGAATGATTGATTAGCAAAGCAACGAGAAATGAGTTTTGAGGACAGACATCAGTCAAGTCAGGTGCACATACCCACCTTTCCTTCGAGGGTAGTGGCTTTGCTTGGGTGTTGTCCTTTGCTTCTAATGTATTTCCTTTTTCATTTAATGTTTCTTTTTTTGACATTTTTCTTGCTTGGCTTTGGTTATGTTTTTTTTTGAAGAAGTGGATAAACCATATTTTATTTAAGTTTGTTAATAGGTTTACAATGCTTGGTCAGATCGGGAAACCAAAATGAAAACAAATACACCGTTTAACACACATCCCCTCTGCCAGCATCCCTTCCCCCTCGGTGGTCCTGTCTAGTCTTAGGCCCGGCCTGGGGCCTCCCCTGAGGAGGCTCCGTCTTCAATCGCCCTTTCCGGTGTGTCGGATGTGAATTCCAGGCTTCGTTTCACCAGGTGAGCCGCTGCCTCCAGCTTTGTTTTTTTCGCCAGTGGAGCTGCATCCAACCAAGAAATAATGAGGAAAGAAATATCCCGAATTATTCTTAAAAAAACGCGTTGTTTTCCTTGGAAACATCGTCTATTTCGCTCCCCCCATATACTCCAGGTGATTGCCATTACAGCGATATCCCAACCTCCTGTGAGGGTATTGTCCACCCCCGAGGAGGTTCCCCTAGTTCCCCATATGGCCCGGAGTTCCATTTCCCCTGCTCGAGACCTAAACAAAGTCCCGAAGTGGTTCCATATGTGTCTTACATATGGGCAGGAGGTGAGCATGTGCTGTGCCGATTCGTCCTCGGCCTCACACAGGTAACACATATGTCTGTCCCCTCGCCACTGTCTTCTATGTAGGTTGTCTAGGGTGAGGATCCGGTTCTCTCTAGCCAGCCATGCGAATAGTTTCACCTTTAAGGGGCATGGTTGAGTCCAGAACCCCTTCTTTAGGTCACTCCTTATGCCCCCATCGGTTCCGAATCTATATAATGACTTTACCGTGAACATTTTGTTACTTGTGAGCCTCCAATCCCGAGTGTCGGGTTCCACCTGATTTGCAGTGGGCTCGGTAAGTACCATTCGTATCACCTCAATCCCCTCTCAAGGCCCCACGACCGTTAGAGGTCCCGGCTTAAGGAGTGGGAGACCATTTTGGATCCTGGATCTCGCTCCCTGAATAGTCAGGTGATTGGATAGTGTTAACTCTTGCAACCCCGGGTATGAGTTAAACAAAGATAATCCATTCCACCAATTGTCTTTCCAGAAGTTGGTATCCTTCCCATTTCCTAGTTTTATACAAATGTTAGCCATTACTGCATGGGCTTCCTGGCACAGGCTCTTCCAGAAAGTAGATGCTCGTCCTGGGGCTGGTCTGTGTGGGTCAATGTGTCCCCTCCTTCAATATATATCATAGAATATTCTTTGGCATATCCCCGTGCTTCCGGTGAGGATTCTCCACCACCATTTCCCCAGCAGTGCCCCGTTGAATGTGCGGAGATTTAAAATCCCCCAACCCCCATTGTCTTTAGGCCTACATATTCTTCCCCAGCTTACTAGGTGGTAGCTGTGGGTCTCCTTATCTACCCCTTTCCATAGGAAATTTTGTCTTATCCCGTCGATCTTCTTAATGACCCATTCTAGGAGGCGGAATGCGGACATCCAGTGGATTGGTATCGATGATATTACTGAATTTAACATTGTTAGTCTTCCTCCTAACGAGAGTAATTTCCCCTTCCACGATGACAGTCTTCTTCGAATCTTCTCGACTAGTGTATCCTAGTCTTCTTTTTTGGGACCCCCCACCCCCCACGATAGCGGCACTCCCAAATATTTTATTGGGAGATTACCGGTTGTGCAGTTAAGCACTTGTGCAAAATCCTCAATGCTATAATCAATCAACTTGATCAGGATGATGACACTCTTGCTGTAGTTTATCCTTAGACCCGAGAGGCCCTTAAACAAATAGAATATTAGCTTCAGAGGGCGGGCTTCTTCTAGGCCACCCGTGCTGAAAACCAAGATGTCATCTACATATTGCAGCGTCGCAATAGTGTCTTCTCGGTTAACCCCCAGAGGAACTCCATGATATGCGTTAGCTTGGATGGCGTTTGAGAACATAGTGGGAAGAACATCCATAGCCAGGATGAATAGTAACGGGGATAGCGGGTCTCCCTGCCTCAGTCCTCTTTTGCTTCTCACGTATCCTGTCGGTGTTCCATTGATAAGGATGCGTGCTTTTGACATAGTGAGTAGGCTTTTGATCCATCTTAGCCAATTAGGGACAAATCCTCTTGCTTTAAGTATGTCGAGGAGGTAATCCCAATCCACCGAGTCAAAGGCCTTTTCCAGGTCAATTTTGATTATGGTTCCATTTGTGTGCCCTGATCTCATTTTATGAATCAACTCTTCCGCAGCTATGATGTTGTCGTGGATCATTCGCCCCTGTATGAAGGCTGTCTAGGATTCATCTACAAGTGCCTCTAGTGACCCTTTCAACCTATTTTCCAACACCTTGGAGATAATTTTTGCCATACAGTTGATTAGGCTGATCGGTCTATAGTCTTTAATGCTTTCTGGGGCTTCGTTCTTTGGAATAAGTAGGATGTGTGCCCAATTTAGACGTTCCATGTCCGCCATCCCTTGATAGAAGTCATCGAATAGTTTGAGCATGTCATCCTTGATTATGTTCCATCCCTGTTGATAAAGGGTCATTGGGAACCCGTCTGGTCCTGGGGCTTTCTTTGCTCCTAGCTCATTTATTGCTCTTCTAATTTCCCCTTCTTTAACAGGTTCCTCTAGATGCCTGAGCTCCACCCTTCTCTTTCGTAGGAAGAGTCGATCCCATGAGGTGTTGTACCTCCTCTCCCGTTCCGTGCCGAAAAGGTTGGCGAAGTGATTAGTGATTGAAGCTGATATCTGGCTTGGATCAGTAATGAGTTCGCCATTATGCTGGAGCTGCTTTATCCAGTTGGTATTCCTTCTTTGGTTTGCGATTGCATGAGAGAACTTCGTATTCTGGTCGCCGTATTGTAGCCAGTTTGCCCGGGACCGCTGTCTCCAGTACGCTTCCTCTTCTAGTATAATTCGGTCATGTTCCTCCCTTAAAGCTTTTTCCTTATGTTGTCCCTATTTTTTTATTCTCTTATATGGTCAGGATTCCATTGTATTGTTTTCTTTGGTGGTTGTGTGAAGTACTCTGGTCTTCTGTTTTATTAGTTTGATGATTTTCTCTTATTGAGCTTTTGCTGGTTTTTTGGTTTCTAGGTTTTTTTATGAGTTTTCTCTTATTTTTAAGGCGTATTCTTCTGCTAGACAATTAAACATTGTACTTCTTTTTGTTTTCAACTTCAGAGTCCAAATGGTTCATAAGAGAAGAAATTAAAGGAAGTCATGAAGAGTATCCGCTGTCATAACAAAGGGTTGGCTTTCTCATCTCTTCCTCATCGTAATGAATCACTTCATGTATCCGCTACTCATTTTCATTTTTTTATACTTGGTGGTGCGCTATAGTATTCTGTTTTGGAGCCATCTGGGCATATATAATAGTTGAGTTAAGGCCAATGCATGATGCTATGAACATACTAATTCAGTTTTATATATTATCAGAATAGGTGTTTTCTGTGATGTTTTTGAAACTAAGTTACACCATTGGCATGTAGTAAGAAATGCTACAGATGATTGATTTTTAATTGGTATAAATGTCTCTTGAGTTGCCAATTTTTGGATAATATGCAATTTTTCATCAACAAATGTTTTCCATATGGTGGTCACACATTTGTTCTTTGGCTATGCCGTGAGACATTCAGATCTGTAGGATAGATGGTTGCGAGTTTCAGTGGAGTTTATAGGTTCAAATTTTGTGGCTTCTATACTTCATAAGTGAACAAAATGCTCTTTTCATGCTTGTATTTTGTTGTATGAATATTTCATATGTTTTTGGGTGCAGATTGTGTGTGATAGCGGGAAATATCTCCCCAATTTGTTGAGCTTGCCACAATTGTTGCCTTGTGATCACAATTCTTTACAGGTTTGATGTGTTTCATAACTTTAAATTGAGTAATATTGAGTGGGTATATAGCACTCACATTATGCTTATTCAACTTTTTGATCTTCAGTTGCTGCATTAATAATCCAATCAATACCGAAACTTATTGCATGTCCAGTTTGCAACACAACATTTCTTCCTGAAGGTGTCTCTTCATACTTGTATGCATTATAATATTTTGTTATCTTAATTCTTTTCATTTTACATTAGCTTGAGAAAATTATTGTGGTCATATCAACAATATTAATTTATAAGGTACCTATTTATTTGATGATACATGATAGTAATGAACTCAAGGTCATGACTGTAATGACCAGATCTGGACATGAAGGGATAAATCTTGGTGTCTAGGTTTTTTTTAATAATCTTTTAATTTTTTTCTTTTGTTTTTAAATTTTGTACAAACTTATTATATATTTTTAAAAATAAAATGATCAGCCTGGTCACGATACGAGCCCAATCGAACTAGGCCATGCCCTGTGCTGGCATGACATAGTGTATGCCCCCGGTATAACGAGCCCGGGCAGGCCCGTTTTACATTGTGAGGAATGGAGCTCCTTTTTTATGTAGTAAGAGCCCATGGGCTAAATCTTATTCAAAAAAGCAAAATTTAAACAAAACAGTTTGTTTCTGAGTCTAAACAAGATAGTTTGTTCTTTAGCCATTCAGGCGCAGCTTCTATATTGTCTATCTTCAATTCCCTGCCAGTTTGCTTTGCTTCGCTAGCCAACTGATCAGCGATTTTATTTCTTTCCCTTCCAATCTTCAGGATACTCCATTGTTTGATTTCCTTCAGTAGCCTTATACATTCTTGAGAATTTTCCTTGGTTCTCCAGTCTTGGTCTCTGCTCTCTCCATTCAAGATTCTTGAAATGGTCTAACTATCTGTTAGAATAAATATTGCATCAGTGGTCCCCAGTTGGTTCAATCTTCTTAGTCCTTCTAATTCCATGGCTTGCAGTTCTCCTTCAAAAGCAGAATTCACCTCTCTTCTTCCAACACCTGCACAACATAACCTCCCATCATTTTGGAGTATGATAAATCCTATACTTGCATTGGTTTGTCCTTGATCCCAAGCTCCATCCATGTATAGTATATGTTGAGTATTTGCCAGCCTCCATTGTCAGCTTTGTCTTCCCTCCATCTCTTATAGGGACTCCTCTCTCTGGGTGAATTCTCTGCTCATATTGATAATATGAGCAGCAGGTTCTTTTGGCTCACATCTCATGCCTTGGAATACTTTTTTACATCTACTTGTCTATCCTTGTCACAGAATAAATGCATGATTATCTCCTTATTAAGTATGCAAAGTGGGCAATTATCCTGCAGTCACACATATTTTATTTACAAATTAGTGTTTTTTTTTATTTATTCTTTGAAAGCAGCACTACCTCCTGCCTGCCTCTTAACATTGTTATCAATCTCCAATATTCCAATACCACATTCAGTGCACAAATATATACCTGTAATTAGTCTGTTGTTCAGCAAAGAATGGCAAGCATATATATAACAGACACACCATGCACCACAGATACTCTCCAAATTAGCTGAGTTCCATCCACAATGGGTTAATTGAATCCTCCATTAATGGATAGATGTCTTAGCACCTCCTCTTGTGATCAACACCAACTAGCTAGCAAACCTCTCTCTTTTATCTCCTCTTATGTGGGAGAATAGCAGGCCTCTCATTAGGTCTGGTCTAATAATCCACAAGAAGTTATGCTTACTACTAGCAAGCCCCCATGCATGCAAATTCTTTCTACAGTTTATTGCTCATCACTGACGTCCAAAGTTCACATATACTAGTACTGATTGTGGCTTCCTTCCCTTACAACCATTCCAAGCAAACTGGCTCTTCTTTCCATAGATTTGAGCCTATGCATGGTTGCAAGACTTGGTGTTCAAAGCCATCAAATGTGTTGAGGATGATGGCTGAGGCCCTGGAGATTCTCCCCACTTCTTGCTTTGCAAAGTTGAGCATGATGTCTTCAAAGTCTGTTATTCTTTTCATTCCATTTGGTATCCAGTAGTCTATAACCTTGTCCAAATATCCATTCAAAGAATCAAAACGTCTTCCATGTCTGTTAATGGAAACATGACAAAAAATCATTTGACTAGAAATGTTAGCTCATGATAAGTAGTATGGGTTAAATGACATAGATGTTACCTCTGAGTGGCACTGAACGCCTGTCAATGAGGTTCTGATAATGAAGATAATCCATGAGGATTGAGGATGTATGTATTTTGGGGGATTGAGTGTAGTGGTGGGTTGGGGAGACCTTTAATTAATTTAGGTATGACATGTGAGCCAAGTTCCGATAATGCAAGTGCTTGTTTGATTTGAGTACGTACCCCCCGAAAAAAACTAAAAAGTTGTTACTTATTATATACTACATGTTAATGTTTTTGCATGTGGGTCAGTTTTGCTCTATATGTTTTGCAAAGGAGTTTTTATTTAAAAAAAATTATAAGAATATCAGCCTTCCCAGCTGGGACCACCTTCTTTTTTATTTAGGAAATCTGTTTAAGGAAAGTTGGAGCTTAATTAATCCTGTATTTTTAAGGAAATATGTTTTTTTTCAAAAGATATATATATTGACTTGTCTATTGAAATTCTGGTTGTGCAGGTCTCACTACTAAGAGCTGGTTCCTCACAAGAAATATGTAGCTTTCTATTGGTCGATCAAGTGGTAATCTTCTAGCTGCCAGATCAACCTATAGGTTTGGAGTGTTAATTCTCTATAGTTGTGTGCTTGATATACTCCATTAGTTTCATATGCTTGAAAATTTCTTTTGTAATGCAGTTTTGGGTCCATCCAGATTTGTTTTTAGTTCATCCATTGATCTGAATTTCAATGTTTTCATCCAAATCTACTTTTGTTCTTGGATAAATTTTCATGTTTTCCCCCAGATTTTCTTCAGTATGTTATAAATTAATCTCTAGTCTGATTCAGAGAACTTGAAAAAGCATTTGAATTGTGATATGAGTTAATTAGAATTTGTCTGCGTTAGTTTTTTGTGATATTGTTGTATCACGCGCTAGGGAAGGCCATTCTTTTTCAGTTAAGTCACCATGTCAAAGAATTCAACACAATGTTTTACTTATTGATCATCATAAGTATAGATTCAATCATGCTAGAATTTTCAGCAAATCTTGGTGTTTGGTGTGATTCTTGAATGTATAGATTCAATTCGACTAAGTTGCTAGAAAATCTCAGTTGGAAAAGAATGGTTTTTGTTAGGGATTCGGTGAATAGAAATTAATGGGTTTCAATGGTTTGGCTCTTTGAGTCTTCTCTCTCTGATATTGAGAGTCTAAGTTTTGATTTCATTTCCCATATGAGATAGTATTTTTGTCATATTACAACAAAAATATCCTTGTTAGTGGATGGAAGGAGGGAAAAGGTAAATGATGTAAAAAAGAGGGACGTTTTGAGAATATGCAAATTTGAGTGGACTATGTGGGGAATCATGGAACTTTATTTGAAGGACTTTTTGTTCATTTCCTCTTTTTCTTTAAAGAATTTGAGTATTACTTAAGTATTACCTTTTGTTTTTTAGAATTTGAGTAACATGTTAGAGAGAGAGAGATGAATTAGTATAGAGGATTGAAAAAAAAAATGTGAGTAAATAAGAAATTGTTATTTTAGTTATTCTGATTTGCTTTTAATGTGAATTTTTTTTTTTATATTTGACCATAACAAATGAAAAAAAGGCAATGAGTGATATTGCAAAAGCTAGGGATGATAAGGGATATACAAAGGGAAGACCTTTGAGTGTGACATGTCACATGTGACTCATGTATTGAAATCATGGTGGCTCATGCAAGAGAATAATCGATTCTAGAGTAATCGTGTCTGTGCACTCTCTCTCTCTCATCCTTATGGGAAGGAGAATACATTAAGGATGTATGTACTTCATTTCCTTTCCCTTGGCTCTTATAAATAGACAAATTAAATTAACACATGCAAGTGATTGTTTCATTTGAGACTTGAGAACCCCCCTCCCCCCCCCTCCCCCCCCAAAAAAAAAAGTTGTTACTTATTATATGTGTTATGTTTTGTGCATGTGGACTGGGCTTGTCAATTCATTTTTGTGTACTTAACCACACAATTAGAGGGCACCTATCCTCTAATTCCTTTATAATTAAATATTTTAAAATTTAACTTTTGAGTAACATGATGCAATAACAATATACGAACTTCATTTGCCTAGAATGAGAAAACCATATCTGAAATTACATAAAGTATGACTACATTTATTAAACAGTGGTTCCATATTACATCAAATTGGAAAAAGTAGAGAGTTGAATCAGATAAACTACTATTAGGTTTTCATGTATTTATCTCTTTATGCTTTTGGATTTATCTCTTTATGTGTTTAGTTACTATTTTACCCCTGTAATGGTATTATATATACCCCAACTTATTATCAATAATATAAAGTTTTTTCCCTATTATGGTATCAGAGCCAAGATCCAAAAACCCTAATAACTACAACACAATTAGATAAACCACATCCAAGTATGGCCTAATTATGATATATTTCAATGCTACTAGCCTATTGGATATGATATTAGATCTGGTCTCAATCTACAGACTTCCAGCTCAAATCAAACTCTCATTGCCCACATATCTTCAAGGTCCTTTATAAAGTCTTATGTTCCCTTTTTAACATGAAAGAATTTCATTAGAACAATTTGTTTGACAGGTCTTTTATAGGAGCTGGAAAGAAACTTCACTATGCCTATACTAATCTCGTTTCAGGTCGTGTGACATGTTTTTATTTTTGTTATGGTCATGACCAGCATTTTGTTGATATAATGAACTGTTAGGTTGAAGTAGTTGGCCTTTTCTCCGAGCAGCATGAAGTAATCTCGATTAATGGACTCCA
Organism: Dioscorea zingiberensis; assembly: GCA_026586065.1. NCBI lineage: Eukaryota > Viridiplantae > Streptophyta > Magnoliopsida > Dioscoreales > Dioscoreaceae > Dioscorea > Dioscorea zingiberensis. The sequence goes on from CM048819.1 coordinate 11,809,775, forward strand.
TTGTGGGTTCATGAGGGTTAGGTCTATTTGTCATGTTTGTTGGGTGATTGTTTGTGCATGTCATATAAATCCTAGCTAGTATTTCTAGGTAACTAGGAGGTTGGGCCGTTTAACTGTGCATGTGGCCTGTGCATGGACCCCAAAGCTTTAGTACATTGGGTTTTTCCATAATGAAATTTGGTTTATTTTTTCCAATGAAAAATTTTAATATTAAAACAAATGTATGGAGCTGCATGCATAGAGGCACATCCGTATTTACAGTTTCTCACACTTGTTAAATATTCTTATTAGTATTTTTATAGTTTAATTATTTGTCTTATATTGATTCTTTTGATCAGTCTATCATGGACTTCAAGATGGCCGTTACACGCATTTTACCCATCATCCTGATATTGGGATTTCTTTCAGTTACGATGACTTTTAGTGACAGTAAGTTTATTTTATTTTTTACATTTTTTTCTTACATTTCTTTTCACTTATTTATTTATTTTTTTGTAATAGTAATTATAAAAATAATTTAATTTTTATTTCATTATTGAATATTGATAGATGATGGAAACGATGGCACAAGATCCATCGTTGTGGACTTCCATCATAGGAAGCTGCTTAGCTCTGATGCTAAACGTCGAGGTAAATCATGTAAACCTTGACTCAAGCTTTTATTTTTGTTATTATTAATCTAGGCGACTTTTTTATTATTATATATTTTATATATTTATTTTCTAAAAAATAAATCTAGTTTTATTTTTATATTTAAAAATACATTTGTTTATCATTGCAGAGAAAAAAACTTGGCTCACTAAGGCGGTTCACTCCATTTGGAAGATACTACGATCAAGATTATTTTTGTGGATATGTGTCTATGTTTTAGGTGTAATTATTATTTGTGGTATTGTAATGCGTGTTTTACAAATATATTTCATATCAGAGATATTTTTCACGAGATATTTAGTAGGCGTAGGCGTAATTTAGGAACTTCAAATATAGAGTTATTTCCTGTCTCCTCGTATAGGATGACTGTGTTAGACGAATGATGGGGAGTGTGTGATATGTTTTGATTCATATCATAAAGATAATAGTATCCGCACACTACCCTGCAGTCATTTTTTTCACGATACTTGTATTAGAGAGTGTCTTAGACATAGTAGGACTTGCCCTACTTGTCGTAGAGAGCTGTAGCCACTTTATATCATATTGTAAATATTAAAAATAAATAATAACTTTTATGGACTGTATTGTAAATATTTGTTAATAAATAATGAGTTGTATAATATTTGAAACATATGATCATATTTGTGGCTTATGTGCATTGTTTCATATTTTTTTTATATGGGTTGTATTACAAATATTTGAAACATATCATATTTGTGGCTTATGTGCATTGTTTCATATTTTTTTATTCTTTTAAGGTTTTTTTTAATATAAATATGAGCTATAATAATGACTGAGTCTTAATTGAAAAACAATAGTTGAAAATTAAGAGAGAGAAAAAACACATTACAACAGGTTTACTAAGAGAAGTAGCTGACAACTATGGAGTTGGGAATATTGGAGACACCAAATAACCATACATGTGTCTTCTTCTGTGTCATGTTTCCCACAAGAATTTGATTGGATTGTTTGTAAGTAATTTAACCGAAAGGTTGATTTGACAATATTAAAATTGACTACAAATTTTAGGGTAAATTTTTTTGTGGGTCACTTAACTATGTACGGATTTCATTTCAGTTAAAGAACTTCAATTTGTTTCAAAGCAGTCACTCAACTTCAATTTGAGTTCACCGAGCAGTCGCTCAAGGGATTCCGGTGCCCTTTTGCTGATGTGGACGCTGGAGAAGCCACATGGAGCCTTATTAAACTAAAATATTATTAAAAGAATTATTATTTTCAATTAATTAATTTAATTACAATATAATATAACCCTAACCACTCATCTCCCTCTTCCGAGCACCGCCTCATTCCACTTCGACCTAGGAGAGCTCAGAGATCGCTGCGGTCTCGATCCTATTGAGCTATGCCAGAAGGTTTCGAAGGATGGAGAGTTCCGCGGGAGCAAACGAGAGTGAAGTATGGAGTGTCTGGCGACGAGCAAGGGAGCTGCACACGCTGAGCTACCAAACTAGAGATGGGTATGGACAAAGATCGAAGCGGCTCGTCGGTGACCTTCCCGTCTCTGAACTCTCCTAGGTCGAAGAGGAATGGATTCCACACTCACCTCTTTTTTACGGTCTCGGGTTCTCTTCTTGCTCGGATTAGGATCCTGCATCAAAGGAGAACAGAGTGAAATGGAACAACGAATTGAAGCTTTGTGATGTTTTTGTTATTTATTCTGAATTTTAAGCTCAATTTTGTTGAAAATTTTCTGTTCGTGGAGAAAATCTCCATCATTTTTGCAATTTCTTATTTACTTTTTTTTTTAGAAACTCAAGTTTCCTTATACTCAGATGGTCTTCAAGAATCATCATTATGGAGTTCAATATCTATCTATGGTTGTATGATGAACTAAGATCTTGGAATCCTTGTAGTTTTTGAGGAAGAAGTGAGAGTATAGTTCTTGTTCCTGTATATTCTTCTTCTTCTCTGTATTTTAACAATGAGAATAAGAACGTTGGGAAGTGATACAATGTTGAGAAAATGCAAGAGCCTGCAATGTTGATTGCTGCTACTCAATAGCACCAACAAGATGAAGAAGGGTTGATTCCACTTTTCCTTCTTTCTCACTCTCTCTCTCCAAACCACTCTAAGATTCTAAGCAATTGAAACTTCAATTGGAGAAAGGAGTTGTAACACCCTATCCCGACACCGGGACAGGATGTCACACCGGCCAAGTGCACTCCAAATAAGTAAGTGTAATATAAAACCATATGACACTAATAATTAACTAAATAAACATAATTAATAAACAAAGTATTTAAAATCTTATACAAGGTTTACAAATCTTGCGGAAGCGTTCTAAAATTCTATACATTAAATAAAGACAAGCTATCCTCTTCTGCTAAGTCAGAGTCATCTACATGAGAACTCAATCTCGTCTACCTGCATATTTCACTTGAGTGAGAATCACTATACAAGGTACATCTATAATATTAAATAAAATAGTATCGAAATAATGCTAATCAATTCATATGCATTATCTCTGTCAATAACATGCTAAAAGCACATGAAACTCGGATAAATCCAAAACATGAAAACCTCGATGTTAACACATGGATATATACATGTTCTTACAATTATTTTAGCAATGTAATCATTACCCTAGCCTCCAGGTGTGTCAACTCACCATTTTGGCAATCGGGTTTAATAACATAACAATTTAATAAGAAATCATAATTTCAATGCCAAGAAATCTGGTCTCTACGGACTGTGCTCCCACAGAACCGTAAGTATAATCTGGAACCGGTCTCCATGAACTGTGCTCCCACAGAATCGTAGGTCTAACTTAGTAAACCGGTCTCTACGAACTGTGCTCCCACAGAATCGTAAGTATGATCTGGAAAATCGGTCTCCACGAACTGTGCTCCCACAAAATCGTAGGTCTGATCTAGTAAACCGATCTCTACGAGCTATGCTCCCACAGAACGTAGGTCAGATCTGGTGGCCGTCTCTACGAACTGTGCTCCCACAGAATCGCAAGACTAATCTGGTGGCCTGTCCTATCTCAAAGCCGTGTATAATACCGCATAAGTCCCGGGCTAACGTGATCTCTGTCCTCAAAGAAACCTCCTCGTATAAACCTGCTTATCTTAACTAATGTGCATGTTTGTCAATAATTGAATATCTCTTTGTCTTGATCATATTCTCATTCTTCATTTCCTCTATTCACATATATTTTCATTTACAATACACGTAATAAACAATGAAGATGCTAGTAATATGATCATAATATCAACCAGTAACAATGCACAAACTTCAATATCAAACTCATAAAAAAATTCGGATAAACAAACCCGACGATCAAATCCGATCATGAAAACCATACCAATGTATAGTGAAATCGCCACCTCCTGGTCCTTCGTTATTTAAACTTGACCGGATCCTCCCGTGTGATCCTCTATTTGCCTCGGCCTATACAAGTATAAGAAATGAAATTAACATACCTGTATTTATTCTAGAGGGTCTTTCCTCCTTTATTCCTAGTAATTATAATACAGAGTTGTGAATACTGGGACTGTATACTTAATTTATACGCTAATTAAATTCTTTAGAGTACGACGATTTTATAAATCTAAGTAAAGTCTAATTTCTCTTACCTTGAAATTTTGTATCTCCAAAGACTTAACATACGAATTGTCAAACTTAAGAGGCTTAACTTTTCTTCAATTTAGTCTAACCTTGAGAATTATAGCATGCTTCTAGAGGGTGATTATGTGTCGATCTTGATCTTCGTATTTCCATAAAACTTAAAATACGGAATTGTCCAATGAGAACCTTAATTCTAAAAACTTCAAGCATACCTCTTACATGAAACTAAATACAAAGCGTGGTTATGGAGATTCAATCAATTTAAATTTTTCATAAGATTTTCTAAGAACATTCGGCAGCACCTCCCCTATTCGACGGGCCCTGAAAATCATACAAACATGCTCCACAAACTATATTATTCATACAATCTCTATTATGTTTAATTCCCAAAGATTCAAGCATAATATGGGACTAAGAGCACTTTCACAGCGGCATGAATTGCCCGGGCAAAAGTCAGTTACAGCCCTTTTGATAAAAAAAAATTACAGCGCGTGATTGATCGCCCGGGTAAGGTGCGGGACCCACCCAACCGGGCGCTCAACCGAGCAAATGGAATTTAATTTGGTGGGTCCCACCATTTTTTTATAATAAAACAATTATCAACGGATCTATTTTAAATTATTTTATTAAAAAAAAACAACGGATACATTCTAAACGGCCAGATTTTTAATAAAATAAAATAAATAGTAAAAAATTCAAAAAAAAATTTTCTATAAATACCAAACACAATTCCATAACTCCTCACACATTCATCTCAACAAAAATTCTCTCTACATTCTTATTGTTTTTTTCTTTATATTCGGGAATTTCAATGGCGTCTTTGGGTAGCTCGTGGTCCACCGCCGAAGATATGTTGTTGTGTCAATGTTGGGGAGAAGTTGCCCATAATCCTTTGACGGGGAATGAAATGAAAAATGCAAGAATGTGGAGCCTCATCCACGAAAAATTCATATCGAATGCGGTGAATTCTCCTCGCACGGAAATGAGTATGTCTAGTAGATGGAAAGTGTTGAATAAATCGCTAGGATATTGGAGGGATGCTTTGAAGAAAGCATCAGAAAATTATCAAAGTGGCACCAATCTTGGGATGAGGTATTTTTAAATTTAATTTATTTAATTAAATATTTAAAATTATAATTTAATTTTTTTAAAAATATATACTTACTTGATTTACTTATTTGTATTAGCAAATGCAAGCACAACGTTGGTACAATGCTACTGCCAAGAAAGAATTTGCTCATTTTCAATGTTGGGAAGTTGTTAAGAGGTATCCACGCTTCATGATTATCCAAGAATTTCAACCTGAACACGTGACACCGACTGAATGGGCGCCAACATCCCAAGAGCCAACAACATTTAATTCCCCTAGTGATGAGGGGACACCAACTGATGCTGCCACAACATCACCATTCGTACGTAGGAGGGCGTCACAATCCGGTGGAGTGGCTAGACCGGCAGGAAGAAAGAAGTCGAAGCAAGCCGCCGGTTCATTTAATCCGGATATGGCTAAATATCTTGAGGAATTAGCCACAACGGGTAAACTCAACCTTGAAAGAAATAAAGAAAAAGATGCATTTGAAAGACTGAGATTTGAGACACTCCAAAAGGATAAAGAGTATGCGGCTAACTACAACAAGATCAAATGGATCGGGAGGTTATGGCCATGGATTGTTCGACATTTTCTCCTGATAGGAAAAAGTTTTGGAAAGCAGAACGTATGGAAATTTTGAGGAGAAGAAGCCTTTTTAATGAAGCCACCCCTAGTAACATGAATGAAGGCACCCCTAGCAATGTGGATGAAGATCATACAACGGATTGGTTTGATTAGATGTTTGTCTTCCTACTTGTTTAGATTATCATGTTTAATTAATGTGCTTTCTTTAAATTTTAATTAATGTATTTGCTTTGCTTTGTTTTAATTAATGTCATTAACTAACTCAAAATATAAAAAAATATTTATAAATAGTGATTGCCATGGCAATTGAAGGTTTGGGGTGGAAGTTTTTTTTTTGATGTGTGAATTGCCATGGCAATTCTAGCCCTGGCAATTCTGGCCCTGGCAATTGGAGGTTTGGGGTGTAAGTGCTCTAATTAGTCCACTGTCTCTTAGTCCAACAGTCCCCAACCCATGCATCCTCACAACCCTAAGTCCTTCAATTTTTTTACAATTTTATTGTCCATTAAGGGTTGAGAAATCTCAATGTGTAAACCGAATTGATCGAGGGGATGAAGAGGGAACTCAGTCGATGTTGGACAGCGAGGAAAATAGGAAGGAGAAGAAGGGTCGGATCTTGGCCACGGGATCCCTCATCTGAGCCGGGCCGAGCAGCGTAAAGAGGGTTGGAGCTTGATCGAGCCGCCATGCGGATAGGGGGCGGCAGCTGGTGCTAGCCGAGGTTTGGCCGGTCCAGGCAGTACTGCGAGGATGGCCAACGCCGGAGCTGGAGCTCGGCCTGATCGCGAGGTGGCATCGCAGCGCTGCACGCGCGGTGGCGCGCAGTGCGATGCTTGCGGTTCGCCTGAAGCCGGTGGCGCCGGCCGCGAGCCGAGCTCGCTCGCCGCGTCAGGGTGCCGGCAGCGCCGTGACCGCCGGTGTTCGCTGGGTTGGAGGATCGCTTGTCACGAGGTCAATCCGAGGAGTGTAGATGGGTGGAGCTCGGGTTGGAGGAAAGAAGAACAGAGGGTGAGAAAGAGATGCATCTTCTCTACTAAATCCACTTGAATCCCCCTGGCTTCACGGATGACCGCACATCCACGAGAGAGGAACGCCACTGATCCCAATTCTTCTGACGCCTCCATTGCATTACACAGCCTCTTCGTTCCTCTCTCTCGCGAGAGAACAGGGAAAGGGAAAGAGAGATGGCTGGCAGTCATCTCTCTCTCTCCCTCTATAAATTTTCTCTAATAATCAAAGTCCCCATTTATTATTATTATTATTATTATTATTATTATTATTATTATTATTATTATTATTATTATTATTATTATTATTATTATTAATTATTGTTTTTAAACTTAGGTAATAGAAACCAATCCCCTTTTAATTTGATTTAATCCTAAAACCTTTACCACTTAATTTAAATAGAGATTAAGTTTTATATTCTATTTGATTTTCATCAGTATTATTTAGTTCCTTCGATTATTTATCAACTCATATAGTATTACAATTTAATACTAAAGATTCACGGGCGGTCACTTTAAACCGACCAGATCCATCATGTCCGGCTTTTAGCTCGGCCCGATCCTCTTTATCGGAACCTACATCATTGTTTCGTATCGCCAACTCGTTACTCGAATCTCATTAAAACTTAAGAATTCCTTCAATTAATTAAATCGGGATTAATTCAAATGGGTCGGGCCCAACATGGCCTTCTGGAATAAATTCTTTGTGAGACATGGAGTTTAGACCCAACAAATCCCAATTTCCTTATAATTTAGTTTTACCATATATAAATTCATTTCCAGTGGAATTAAACTCGTGTGATTTTCCAGAAATTTTCGAATTTAACATTGGAAAATTTTGGGGCGTTACAGGAGTCATGCTCACCAACCTCGATCGAGATGGGCATGGACAGCATCCTGTCTGAGCTCTCCTAGGTTGAAGAGGAATGCCATGGTGCTCGAAAGAGGGAGATGAGGGGTTAGGGTTAGGGTTATATTATATTGTAATTAAATTAATTAATTGAAAATAATAATTTCTTTAACAATATTTTAGTTTAATAAGGCTCCACATGACTTCTTTGGCATCCACGTCAGCAAAGGGGCACCAGAATCCCTAGAGTGACTATTCGGTGAACTCAAATTGAAGTTGAGTGATTGCTTTGAAGAAATTGAAGTTTGGTGATTGAAATGAAACCCGTACATAGTTAACTAACCCACAAATTTTCGTTATCAAAAATATAAAAATTAATATTTTGATATACTTGTTTTTTCATATTATTATTATTTGGGGGAATTAGTTATATACCCCTCAAAATTCTCAAAATTAAATATTTACTCCGAAAAACATAATTGCTTGATGTATATTATTAGCATTATATACCAATCAAGTTGTTAGGATTTGTTAATGGGGGTTAACCAGAATTGTTTAACCATGGTCATATCTAGGGTTTTATATATTGAAAATACCTAAAATAACCCCTACCTCTAAAGTTACAATCACTAACCCTAAACCATCCGAAGCCTAACTTCTCATCAACCGCTGAGAACGGCTTATTGGATCGGAGGACCTGGAGCGACGAAGCCCGATGGCTTTAGAGGTGTTCGGTGGAAGACCCAAGGTGTTAGATTTGATGATGTTCTTGTGTTCTTTGTTTGGATAAGGTTTTATTTTTGAAGAACAAGAGGGATTGCCATATCTAAAGAAGAGAATAAGAGGTTTTGATTTTGAAGAAGAAGAAGAGAGATTACCGGATCCAAAGAAGAAGAAGAGGACTCCCAGATTGGGAATTGGATCTAATTCATCTCAAGAATTAGGTTTTATATTTTTATTTAAAAAAGGGGTTTTGGATTGTATTTAATTTGTATGGATTTTTACATTGTATTTGTGTGGATTGTATTTTATAAAAAAAAAATCATTTTAATTTAATACGTTGAATGCTCATTATAAATGTAAAACCTGCTCTGAAATAAATAAGAATTTTCCAAGAATTATTAAATGGAAATTTAATATAGTAAGCGATGAAATTTTGGGAAAATTATTAAGTACTAATTAATCCAGATTTATTAAGTGTTAATTAATCCAGATTAATTATTGAGGGAAAACAGACAAAAGTTAGAGTCCCGGAAAAGTTGATTTGGTCGAGTATAGAGACAACCCCATGATGCCACATTAAGCCCGTGATGAATGATGTGACTAAAGGCTAAGATTCGCGGATCTGGGTCGGGCATGAGGACGAAAGAATTATGACGGTGGACCCTAGCCTAAATAAATTCATTCATCCGTGAGTGAATAGTAATCATGTGACATAAATGAGAAAAATAATATAATTAAATAAAAAAAAAAGTAAATGTTATTATATAACATGAGAGGAGAGAGAGAGGATGAAATCATCTTCATCTCTCTCGCCCTCTCGATCTAAAGTTTTGTTTTCAGATCTAGCCTTCTCCTTCAATCCTACTCGTGCCCGTTGCTGATCGCCCGCCGGCCAGCTCTTCGGCCACCGCCTCAGCCCAGGCCCGCGCGCAACCCCAAATCGTGCTCCCCGCAGTCGCACCAGGCCGCCCCGCTAGGAATGGAAGTGGGGCGGGGAACCCCCGCTCCCCGCGGGGACCCGCCCCGTCGGGGCGGGGATTCCCCGAAATGTCCCCCCCGCGGGGCGGGGAGCGGGGAAAAATCCCTCCTCCCTGGAAGAAGCGAGGGCGGGAGAGCACTCACTCGCTCCCCATGGGGATTTAATTTAGTTTTAAACTTATGTTAGTTGTATTACTTAACTTGCACTTTAATATTGTTGTTTAATTATACATTATATTATGATTTGTTAGGAGAAATATTTGTGTGAATGTTTATTTTATATATAGGATGTTGTAAACAAATTGGGTGATAATTTTTATTTTATTTCATCTTATATTATAATTATTATTATTATCAATTGTATATAGGATTTTTTTTATCAATGTTGTAGGCGGGGCGGGGATCCCCGCGGAGAAGTGACCGGGGGGGATTTCTCCCCCGCGGGGAATTTTGGGCTGGGAATCTGGTACATGGGAGCGGGATGGGGATGGGGATCCCATTCCTCACCGCCTGGCCACCAGCGCCGGCCAGCCTTGGCGCTGACTCCACCGGCTTATCCGCCACTCGCCAGACTGCGCCCACCCCGCTCCTCGCACTGCGGTCCCTCGTGACGCTGCAGCCCACGCCGCCTACGCGCCGCCTGCACTTGTGCGAGCGCCTTACCCGATAGAACGGCTGTTGGTCTGCAGCCCTGCGCGCCATCATCGACCTACAGCCACATGCGTCACCGTTGGCCTGCGACGCTGCCCAGTCATCACCCTGCGAATGTGAGCCCTAACTTTGGGGGAATTTACACATTCATTTATGGAATTATTGGATGAAAACTACTTAACATGATTTGGGATTTTTAAGACTATAAAATGTTAAGCTTGATGCCAAAGAAATGTATGTTGATGAATGATTATGAAATCCATGTGTAATGGATGATTTGGTTGTATGATTGTATAATTTCGGGGCCCGATAAATAGGGGAGGTGCAGCCGAAATTTACTTGGAATTCATACATCATTAATTGCTTGTTTAAGAATTTCAAGCATGATTAAGTTTAGAGAATCACAACTTCTTGATTTAATCTCCTTATTTGAGATGATTAGGGCTTTATAGGCCCTTCCTTATTTAAAGAAGCTGATTTCAATAGAATACAATATCGTTAACCGTATTCTAAGAGAATTCATAATTTTGCTATTGATGGTAGCCAACTAAGTAATTAATTAGTAGATTGACTTGAGAACACTTGTATTTCATATATTGATAGGAAGTATTTAAGTATAGAGATACTGAGATTTATTATCTATCTACTAGATCCTGGTTCTGACGCATGAGACGCGACGAGGATCAAATATTTGTTCACTAGCCAGGTAGGCTCTCGCACGGGGGTTGTAAGTATTCCTTCATCCAACCTACTTATGATTTTTGTGCTCTTATTTCCTTGAGATGTTTCCTATACATATTTGAGTTGAGTTTCCTCATATGTGTTGGCTTTACATCTCGAGGAGATTGTTGTTTCCATGTTTTCTTATACGTATTTGAGTGGAGTTCACTCCTTAAATATGTATTGGCTTCCGATCTCGAGGAGATCACTGATTCTATTATATATTCAAGATTTTGCTTCCTTGGATATATATGTATACCTGTTGTTAGGTATTCATATTGGCAACCTCTTACGTACAGGCATGATACATCGGACGGAGGCTCAGTCAGAGAGTGTATTTTCTGGCCATGTATACATAATTGATATAGTGCTATCCGGCGTAGACTGGAGACGATAACTGGAGGATATCGTACGATACCATAGGTATCTTAATATCATATATGCTAGGAGATTGAGTACATTTGTGAATTTATTCACATCCCAGAGACATGTTACTTACTTGTGATTTTGCTTCACTTTCATATTTGTACTTGGTTTATTCTATTCCTTGTTTATGGCTTTCGCCATATTTATTGCTTTGTTAGCGATCCTACTGGGCTTTTCTTTGGCTCATGCACTTGACTTGTGTTTTCTCAGGTGACGACGAGGAGTAGGGTCGGGCTTAGACGGGGACATACCGAGTAGCTGACTTGGGCTTGTTGTATTTCCCTTGAGGTTTGTGTACCTCCTTTCATTGTGTGTGTGTGTGTGTGTGTGTGTGAGACTTGTATCGTCTTATGTTGTATTGACTACTAGGGGTGACTTAACTAGATCATAGTATTGGGTTTTATAAACCCGGATATTGTACTGTATTGTACTTGTAAGGAGTTGTGTAAACTCCCTTCCTTTTATTTATATAAATTCCGTTGTTCTTATTATCTCTAGATATTGATTGTACATGAGTCTCTGAGGCCTTACGCCTGGATGGGGACCCGTCCTTGTTTGGGTGCGGCCGATCTGTCCACGTGCCCAGGCTCGGATTCGAACTCCCCTAATTCTATCACCCATTTGGTTAGCTTAAAGCTTCTGGTCAATGGAGAACATGTCTTAGGGGTTGATCGCTTAGAACCGTGATTTTGTGGGATTGGAAGTAAGGCCTCAGTCGTAGGGCCGAGGTGACGGGGGCAAAGGCTAGCTTTTCCAGGGGAAGATATCTTGACTCAGCGTCACTAAGGAATTTACTTATATAGTAGATGGGGTTTTAGACGCTTGCTTCTTCTTTTAGGAGGACTGCACTAACCTCTCTGGTGGCGGCGGATAAGTATATATAGAGTTCTTCTCCGGCCCGTGGTTTTGCTAAAAGTATGGGGGATCTAAGATAATCTTTGAGTTGTCCAAGGGCTTCTTCGCATTCCCATTCCATCTTTGGTGCCTTTAGTAGTTCCTGAAAGAAGGGAAGATTTTTCTCCCCGGCTTTTGAGATGAAACGTCCGAGTGCTGCTAGGCATCCATTTATCCTTTGGATTTCGTTAAGGGTTTTTGGCAATCCCATTTCAAGTATGGCTTTGATTTTCTCTGGGTTGGCTTCTAAGCCTCATTGGGTCAGCATGAAGGCCAAGAATTTTTCAGAGAGGATGCCAAATGCGCATTTACTCGGGTTGAGGCGCATGTCGTATGCCCGAAGGGATTGGAAGGCTTCTTGTAGGTCAGCTATGTGGTGCTCAGCTTTTTCCCTCTTTACGAGAATGTCATCCACATAAGCTTCGATATTTCTTCCTATCTTTTTTTGGAAGACTTTACTCACAAGTATTTGGAAGGTTGCTCTAGCATTTTTTAAGTCGAAAGGCATTACCTTGTAGCAGTAGGTTCCCTTATTGGTGATAAACGAGGTTTTTTCCTCATCGAACTCTGCCATCCGGATTTGATTGTATCCTGAGAACGCATCTAGGAAGCTTAACATCTCCTGCCCTGCCGTGGAGTCAACCAGATCGTCAATTGAAGGCAAAAGGAAAAGTCTTGTAAGAGCCACTATATTTTACGGCCTGATTAAATCCCCTAATTATTACTATAATTGTGTTTAGTAATTAAATCCCCTTTTTGATTTAATACGGTTTATTAAATATGGGATTTAATTAATTGGGTTCTCATGGGATTTAATAGAGAGAGGACTTATATGAATAAACTAATTAATCTTGGACTTATAATGCAAAATTGTTTTAATATAAAACCTTAAAAGTAATGAGTTGTACTTGCATGTAAACTCAAGGTAACCTTGGGCTTTATTGCAAAAACACAATTATTCCATGCTTGAGTCTAGCAATGTGACTAGAATTAATATCAATGAAAAGTTGGACGTTTGTGCAACATGCATGAGAATAACGATCTATAGAGATGAACGGCTGGGATTTTAATACGAACTTGATCGTACTGTGCGGAAGTTGCTCGTTATCATGCGTGGATTGGGATAGTCTTGGCAGAGAGAAAATTCGAGATGAGAAGGGGAAACCGACTCCAACCAGTGGAGACACCACGCGTCGCAAGGCCATCACGTGGAGGTGAAAGAAGACGGACCCTCTTCATGTTTGCCATGCGAAAACTTCGATCCTCCGTCCATCTACATTTCAACCAAGATCAAAGACACGACGCGTCTTCTCCTCCGCTCGCCCCAACGCAAATCTAAAACAGTCTGATTCAGCACGATCATCGCTGGGCGCGGAGATGTTCGGCATCGTCTCGCCTTGTCAAGCTTCTATTGCCTCGAAGACCCAAACCACTTTATCCGTGGTTACATATGAAGTGTAAGTTCTCTTCTCTATAGTTTTCCCGTTCAAACCCGAGAGAGAGAGAGAGAGAGAGAGAGAGAGAGAGAGAGAGAGAGGAGTGTCGCGTGGGACTTGCATGGAATTATTGGGATTCGTTGAGGTTAGCTACCTCTTGTACTATCATGTGTGAGGACATGTTATTATAGGTTCCCTTGTATTATCTTGATATGTTATGACTGTAGGGTTTGTGAACCAACAGATTTGAATTTTGCTTTCGTTGTGTACCCATGTATTAGACATGTTTATGTCTTTGGATTATGTTTATATTCCGTTGTGCATGTTATATATGATTACTAATCATCGAGGCTTCATATCCGGGCAGGGCCCGTCCCTATTCGGGTACGGCCGATCTGTCGCGTGCCCATGGGCCCGGGATTTTGGGGTCAGGGCGTGATAGTCTTTTGGACAGGCTTTATTTAGGTCTATGAAGTCAATACACATCCTCCATTTCCAGGAAGATTTATTGACTAGGACTACATTGGCGAGCCAATTTAGGTAATCCACTTCCCGAATGAAGCCTGCCTTTAAGAGCTTACAGACTTTTTCTTCTGCAGCTTTCTGTCTCTCCGAGGCAAAGTTTTTGTGCTTTTGTTTTATTGGTTTGAAAGTCGGGTCGACGTTGAGCCGGTGTTCGATGATGTTTAGGTCAACCCCTGGTATGTCTTCTGAGGACCAAGAGAAGAGGTCGGAGTTGCCCTATAAGAGTGTCATGATTTCCTCTCGACGCTCGGTTGGTAAGTCTGCCCCAATTTGGATAGTTTGTTCTGGTTTGGTTTTATTTAGGGGGAGCGTGATCAGCTATTCAACTGGTGTTCACCGATGTTCTTCGTTGTTTTCTGGCCCTTCGGTTTCTTCGATCGCCATAATTTCTGGGTCTTTTTCCCTTGTTTGGTCTTTCCCTTTAAGGAGGGAAACGTAGCATTGTCAGGCGAGTGGTTGGTCTCCTCTTACCTCCCCGTACCCGTTTTCAGTCGAGAATTTGAGAAGGAGGTGGTAGGTAGAAATGACTGCTCTTATGGCCTTCCGAGGATGACTATAGTTCGATGCACAGCGGACAACTAAGAAGTTTGTTGTGACTGTGGATAGTTTGGGTGGGCTTCCAACTATGACTAGGAGTGTTATTATTCCCTCGGGTTGTACCACTCCCCTCGAGAATCCGACCAACGAGGATTTTACAGAGAGCAACTAGTCTGGGTTGAACCTCATTCTTGCGAAGGCGCTCCAGAATAGGATATCAACCGAGCTCCCGCTGTCAATTAAGACTCTTCTCATCTTGAATTTTGAGAAGGTGATGGCGATGACCAAGGCATCATCATGAGGGTGGCAGACTCTCCTGGCGTCATCGTCGTAAAAGATAATGGGAGGGGCGGCCCGGGATCTCTTTAGGATCTACTCTTCCTGGGTAGACTGAACCATTCGTGCGTAGTTTTTTCGGGAGGCCGAGCTTTCTCCCCCGCATCCAAGGCCACCACTGATGCAGCCCACGATTTCCCTTCCGGCTTCGTTATGCTTTTGTGATGATGGCCTTTCTCCTTCTGGACTTTGGCAGATGTATTGTTCAAGCTTGCCTCATCTAACAACATCCTCGATCGCATTCATTAAATGGAAACATTCTTCCGTGTCATGACCTCTGGCTCGATGGAAGTTGAAGTACCTCTTGCTATCCTTACATAGGTCCGAATTTTTGGTGGGCTCAGGCCATATCAGGATCTTCTTGTCCTGGACTTGCATCATCAGGATGTAGCTTCGGGTTTGATTAAGGAGGGTATGGTAGTCGTACCTTGTTATCTTTCCATCTTTCCTGAGGTCTCGGGGCTAGAGTGCGTGTTGTTTACGGCGAGATGGGGGTTCTCGACCTCTATTTATCTCCTTCTGTTGTCTTTCCTGTTGGACCTCTTTGGGGGCCCTATCAGGATTCTGGCGAAACTTCTCTTTCTGGTCGCCCTTGGCCTTCTGTCGAGCCTCCTCTTCCCAACCTGTGTGAATCTCGTCAAAATTGATGTTCTTTTTGGGCATGAGTCAGGAGGTCATATTTCTTGGTGGTTCCAGGGTGAGTGAGTAGCAAAACTGGGATTCACGAAGTCTTTCCATTAGGATGGTGACGGTTATCCGAGGGATGAGGTCACGCTTTGTCATTAAATCGTTCAAGGTATAACTTAAGGCTCTTTCCTTTGCGTTGCTTGATTTGTATGAGTGTGGAAGGATTCTTTTTCTGTTTGGAATAGTTGGCAAAGTGGACAAGGAAGAGGTCCGCTAGCACTTGGAAGGAGGGGATGGTGCTGGAAGGGAGGTCGACGAACCAGTCTTGAGCTGCACCTTCTAGTGTGGCCGGGAAGGCTCGGCACATATGGGCAACGATTGTCCCGGAGAGGAGCATCCTAGAGCGGAAAAACTTCAAGTGACGGGAGGGATCAGTCTTGCCATCATACATCATCATCGGTGGTGGCTGGAAGCTATCAGTGACATGTTCCTCTAATATTTCTCGAATGAAGGTAGAAATTACCTGGGTCGCATACCTTTCGGGTTCCCTCCTTTTGTGGAACAGGGCGTATCGTGGGGCCCGTTCGTCACAAGATGGGGTGTATCATTATGTTCTTGAGGGGGTCCGGTCCCGTCTGGCGACCGAGGGTGGCTCTGAACTACCGGAAAAGAGGGTCTTTTCCCGATGTTCCTCCCTAGGCCTCCTTTCCTTGCTGGTGCTTGCGCTGGACCTTCCCCTACTCTCCGAGTTTGCTGGGGGAGCTAGGGGAGCGGTTGGAGGGGGTTGGGCCTGAGGAGGCTGACGCTGCATGGTTTGAACAACCTGAGCGAGCTGTTCAATCCGTTGTTCTATATTTCGGTACCGTTCTTCGTGGATGTCTTGATTCCAGGGCGGTACCGGTTGGTTTCTCCCTATCTCTTGGATTTTGCTAAGTACGCTTGTTCCATTGCGTCCCACCTCTTGCCCTTGGATACGCTTCAATTTTCTAATGGTTGTCATTTGGCTTTTCATAACAATCCCTACAGAAGCGCCAAACTGTTGGTGCTAAAACCCGGTCTTCTCTCGTGATTAGAACCGATCCAATCTAACTGTTGAGATTTGTATTTGTTTGGTGCGGATGCTTATGGTAGGCTGTAGAAAACCGCTCGGCCTTCAAGGTTGTGAGAAGAACCTGCACAGGGAAATGAACCGGTCGAAGTGGGCTTTTTTGCCCGAATTTAGCTCCGATGGTCAAGTTAGTGGACAGGAGCTTTATGGATGGATGAGAGATTTCTTAGTAAAATTGTTCACCTACCCCTGGGTCTTCTACTTCTCCCTTTTTTATAGGCTCTTGTTGGGTCCTATGTTAGTTCCTTCGGTTGGAATTTGGAGAATGTCCCATCTGCCGTTAGGGCAAGTGGGGCAAGTGGGCCGAGTGGGGCGATTGGGGCAATTAAGGCGCTCATTCTTCAACTCCAGTCTCCTTTGATGCCGGGGTGAGTTATGGCGTTTTATCTTTTAGGTCGGATCTTTTCTGAAAAAGATCTTCTTTGTACCTTCTCTGTTTGTTGTTTGTCTTCCCGATGTTTATGCCCTGCTCTTGTTACATTGTCAAGGGGGGAAGTTCAAGTGGGGATCTAGGCCTGCTATTTGAGGTATTGGGAGATCATGCCAAGTGGCGTGTGCTTGACCTGGATCTCTTGACGTGTGCTTGACCCGGATCTCTTGACACGTGCTTCTACCGGATATATCCATATCATATTACATTATTAAGTTATTAAAAGTCAATTCATCTGCCAATATACATTATATATATATATATATATATATATATATATATATATATATATATATATATATATATATATTGTTAATTATCCAAGCCAAGAGTAAAGATAGCAGTAGCCGTGTGATTACAATTTTATAATCATAATAAATTCAAAGATTAATACTTTGCCGGCTACTCAGAAGAGTCAGAACCCAAAACCTTGCACCAATAGATTATTTTCACAATGATTTCATTTATTTATCTATTATTATTATTATTATTTTGTGTTTTAAATCTTATTCAAGCAATTAAATTGTCACAACATATAATAGAAAAACAAGTAAGAATTAAAGTTGTGAAATAATTTTGTTTTTTTAAGGTATTGTGACATAAATAAATATCATATTTTTTTTAAAACCCATAAATAAAAAACAATTAAATAATTAAGTCAAACTTTTGATACCTATATGCTTCTCAAAGACACTCAAAAACAAGAGCAAGCTTTCAATTAGCACTAATCACCATTAATTTAGTAAATATTTTTTTATATACAAAAACACTCTAATTCATGAATTATTAAATATCTTATTCAAACTTAAACGTTAATCCCCCAATCTCTCCGCATTATCCGGCCAGGATAAAACCGTCAAGCTATCGAAATGACCATTTTACCCATTTCTCTAGTGGGCCCCCCACATAATCAGACGGCTGAGAACGGTCGGTGCGCATTTCTAAAAAGACCCATCTATTTCCAAATTTTACACAGAGAGACGAACCGCATGCTAATTTTAAACTCTGCGACTCGGCGAGTTTTTCCCGTCGAGATCGCCGGCAACCGATCCACACGGCCCGGCTCACGAAATGACCAAAACACCCATCATTGCCCTTGTAGACTCTCAAGGCTAATTTCGTCCAATTTCCGTAACCGCTTCTGAGTGGCATTATCGTCATTTTAGATTCTCTTCTCCCGCGACCGAGTCCACCGCCGGTGTCCCTTTCAGCAAATCACACACATCCACGTGTACAACTCATATCGTTTTTTCAGGCGTTAAAATATAAAGAAGCAATGTAATTTTGCGAAAATCTCCCTGTAATCTTAAAATTTAACTTTTCATTAACACCCTTTAATTATTCAAAATAGCAAAACGTGGCTTGGAAAACGGACAAAAGGCCCTTCTCTCTCTTGCTCGCTTCTTCTTTTCTCTGTTTTGCTCCAGTGTGAACCCTCTAAGAACTCATCCACTTCGTTCTTCTTCTTCTTCTTCTCCTTCTCCTTCTCGTCTTCTCCCCCTCTTAATCCGACCACGGCTCCGGCGCCCTGCCTGTATAGGATCGGTCATAGCTCGGGCGCTGGGTCTGACCACCGTTGCAGCTCTCAATCTCGGGGGGATTGAGCTCTGGTAGCTTTCCATCCGTCTTCATAGCTCCATTTGATTTCAATTTTGGTTTTTTTAGCTTTGCTTTTGTTATCGTTTGGATTCGGTTATCTTTTTCGATTGTCTCAATATTGGATTGCTGTTGCCTGATAATGGCTTCCATTTTCATTCTTCTAGCTCCTTTGACGATCGCCCAAAATACGGTTTTCTAGTATTCCTTTTTTACGATAAAGGTGCTGTTTTTTTAGTGCATCTAGCACCGAATTGTGATTGATTGGTAAAATATAATGAAAATTTTGAAGCTGAATGGATAGGGGGTTGTGCAATTGAACGGAGATGGAATTAGCTTGAATGGTGATAAATTTGTATTAAGCTATGAGACTTCAGATTGATCTCTCTCGATTGTCAAGGATTTGAATTCATTGTGTACTTCTTCCTCCTGATCACGCTTCTAATCAGAGAGCGTTGTGTTTATTTTGGTTGTGGACCAGATACTATTTAAATCTCTGTGGATTTAATTTTGCTAATGTGTATGATTGTAGGCGATTGCAAATTTCGGAGTATTGATGTTTTTCCTCTTTTTCTTTTTTCCTTTTTTTTTCTTTTGCCATATGTGGCTTCTCTCTGATTTACAACAAATTATAGTTGTTGTAACTGTTACCCTTGACTTTCTGTTTTATCGATATCAGTTGTGCTGGAATTCTTTTAAGTAGTGAAAGTTCAAGTTTATTTGAAATTTATCTTGAATGAATTAGCTAAAGGCATTCTTCACCATTCTAGGTTGGAGCAAAGAGAAAAAGGGTGTATAAGCACTCACTCGTCACTCTCTTGTGTATCTCTGTCTCTCTTAAAGGCTTGGGCTTGGGCACGGATCAATAAAAGAGATGTGGTGTGTGCTCTTAATGTTCCAGGTTGATAATCCATTATGTCAGGCTGAATGATTGGTAATTGAATTTGGGGGTGATGACTTCTGTTTAGATGCTTTTTCTGGGTGGAGGAATTTGTTCCAAGAGATTTCCTTAAATTTTTCTTTTAAGAATTAGACATCCAGCTCATTGAACGGTGGCAGCATCTAAAATCTTCTGGAGTTGCAATGGATGATTTCATAGATCCTTTTCTTCCATCACCATCATGGGCAGATATGAACTGTTCTGGAAGACCATGGGCTGAGACCATTGTATCGCAAACAAGTAGTTTACTGGCTGATCCAATAGGGGCTTATGAAGGAGATGAAAAAGACTCAAGTATATGTATGATTTCATCGAATCATATTTTGGGCAATATGGTTGCTGTAGAACCTAGCTTGCATGGGCATAATGCTAATTCTTCCATCTTTCTTAATGGAAACCTGAAATATGACATCAGTAATGGCATCTATCCTACAGATAATCAATTGCATCATGAGGTATGAACCATTTTCCACATTCTCTCTTGCCTAGTAATAAAACCGACACGTCACAACATTTTTCCATTGCAGGGAATGATGGAGAATACCTCGGCAGCTGGACCATTTGGCACAAATTTAGATGCACAATGTTCTGTCACACTGCCTCACAGTGGACTAACTGATTCTGGTTCAATTGAGAGCAATGCTAGTGCATTTCCACGTTCTCTTAGAGATTCCCATTCCATTTCTTCCATGCCGACAATTTGGCCTGCACCATACTCTGGAGTTTCTTCTCTCCTCATAGGACAAGGAGAATTGCAAGGTTTCCCTGCCCAAGCAATGGAAAACGATTCTGATTTATTGAGGAAAGCATGCATGGAGGATGGCCAGTTCCCACAGATGGACAAGTTGCCTCCATCTTCTATACACATAAAACCGGTTTTTTTTCTTGACTTGTGCATTTGTCTCAAGCTGTAACATTAAAAGTCATCTGACACTTATATTCTGGTTCCCAGGATCATAATGTACTTCATAATCCTAGTTTGCATTCTTTCCCTACTGGACAACAGATTAACTTGGTCAATACTGATGGTTTCCAGCCACATCAGCAGGTACTACACTCTTTTGTTTAATTTGCTTATTTTCTATGCCTGCATTTTTCACTCTCAGCCATGGCTCTAACACTCTAGGAAAGAAAATAAAATCTGCAACCTTCACTTCCCTTCTTTTGATATTAGTTACATGTGTTTTTGCTTGAATGTCAAACATGCAGATAGATCAGAAAGTGTACTCAAGTGTTTATGTAGTGCTAATGTGACCCTGCCTTCATTTCTCTTGATGATTAATTGATTATGGATGTCTGCTCTTCTTTCTATATCCAGTATTGCTCAAATTTGTTTCATCTATGATCATGTCTAAGATAACTCTTGTCGATCTCTGGTACCTGCTGTCTATGTTTATTTTCCACAGTCCATTGAAGGGAATCACATCAAGCAATATACAAATACTCCTTTGGGTACTCAAGCTCCTCCAGCTAATGGTAGTGGTTGCAATGGAGCTGCAAAGCCACGTGTGAGAGCACGTCGTGGCCAGGCCACCGACCCTCATAGTATCGCTGAACGGGTAGGTATAAGATTGTTTGATATGTCATAGCTGTAGCTTGAAACAATATGTTAGTCCA
The DNA here is from genome assembly GCA_026586065.1 of Dioscorea zingiberensis. NCBI lineage: Eukaryota > Viridiplantae > Streptophyta > Magnoliopsida > Dioscoreales > Dioscoreaceae > Dioscorea > Dioscorea zingiberensis. The sequence goes on from CM048819.1 coordinate 11,831,093, forward strand.
TTTGGTTTTACTTGGAAACTAATCTGTTAACTTGAACCGTGAAACCACAGCTTCGAAGAGAGAAAATAGCTGAAAGGATGAAGAACCTCCAAGAACTTGTACCAAATTCAAATAAGGTAGTGTATGTTTTTGTTCTCTGTATCCCTCATTATTTCTCTAGTCCTATTTGCATGTCCAGATGAGCCTGAACCATAGTTTTGTAAAGAGCTCCCTCTCTAGTTCAAAACTGGTATAATTTTTGCTTATGAGAGTTGGTAACATTCTAATTACAAATGACCCGCAGATCTTATAAATTTTGTTAAAATTTCTATTATGTACTCAATTTGTGATTAAGAAGTTGTTTTTGGATAACTTGTCATGATTTCACAAGTTCTGCATGTGCTCTGGTCTTTATTGGTCAAATATCTATCTCAATTGATCCTGTCTCTGGGTCTTTGAAGTTCTGTAGCTTTATTCTGCACTAGACAGTTGTCTGTTGCTAATCCACTTCTTTCTCCTGCAGACTGATAAGGCATCAATGCTTGATGAAATTATCGACTATGTCAAGTTCCTTCAGTTGCAAGTCAAGGTTCATACATAATCATATCAAACCATCAAAACTGGTTTAATATAGCTCTCCTTCTTTCTGGCATATGATTGTCTTTTTGACATCTGAAGCACAGGTTTTAAGCATGAGCAGATTGGGTGCAGCTGGAGCTGTCGTTCCTCTAATCACAGATGTTCAAACTGAGGTGTCATTTCTTTTCTTCTGCACACCATAAAGTATCCTAATTCATTAGTCAAAGCTCTGCCTTCATTTGTCCAAATCATCTTTGTTTAGTCAGATCTCATTTGCATGAGATCAGGGTGTCATGCATGTTGGGAAAGGGCCTTGTTCATAGACATGAAACAAATCCAGGACAAGAAAATGGAACTTCTATTAACCTTGAATTCTCCAACTGATTACAATGCTCATTTTGTCTACTTGTTTAAGCAGGGTTCTGGCAATCTGCTGTCAGTTGGGTCAGGGCCGACAGATTTATCTGAATCTCAAGACAACTTGGCCTTTGAGCAAGAAGTAGTGAAGCTGATGGAATCAAGCATTACCACTGCAATGCAATATCTACAGAACAAGGGCCTATGTCTCATGCCTGTCGCCCTCGCCTCTGCAATCTCCTGTCAGAAAGGCTCCTCCAGCATCATCCCCCCTGAGAGAAAGAAATCAGATGAGAGTTCTATTGGCTGCAATGGAACACCAGTTAAACAAGAAGAAACTCCCAACCCTATCAAGAGCACAAAGGACTCGAAGCCCACGGCATAGAAGGTAACTAACTTCTCTTTCCTCTCCTTCAATTTCATCATCTAAAGATAGAGTAGAGCAGGATAATCTTTAGTGCAAACAAGAGGGTTTTCATATTTTGTTATGGTAGCTTGTTATTGTATAGGCTTTTTCAGGCTACATGCAGATGTGTTAGTTCAGTATTTGTTGTTACAGTCCGGGACTTGTTTTAAGAGTTAATGTATGTGTATTCATCCTTGAAACTAAGCAACATGTGATTTTAGGAATTATAAAAAAAGATGAGATAATTTGGAAATTACATAACCATTTTGACAATCATCAAAATCTCGGCAGGTTGTTTTGGTTGGGTTTAAACCAGTTTATCCTAACTGGAAAACATCATGTTTGGTGTTAGTCGGAATTAATTAAATTAATATATTTATTAGGCTCTTTAATTATTTAAATTATTTATTTTAATTAATTTTAACTAAATATAGTTTTAATCAATTTAATTCAAAATTGCCACCCTGCCCCTACCACAGATTTGTCCAATAGTAGTGGTTATGGCCTGTATAGGTATTCCTTTGTTGGTAGTTTTTGGTGAAACTTCTATAGAAAAAACTTTATCTTTGGGGCTGCCTGAGCTTCCAAAGCTCCCTCCACCCTGGCCAGATTTCCCCATCTGTTTTGGGTCTCATGGTATTATAAATAGTTGTTGTCAGTGAAGTCCATCCAGTACCAGGAAACCGTACCCATTCAACCTCCTCCCTTCCTTGCTTAATGATTTTTCCTTTTATTTCTTCTACAAGGAAACTAGGGAAGATGTCATTCAATATTTTCTCATCTTAGCCTCCATTTCTGATCAAGTTCCATACCTGCAAGTGTGTGAGATCATAGTTCATGTTTATAAATGTGGGCTTTAAGTAAATTGGTATCTCAGACATCCATGGATGGTATGCTAAGGAGTCTGTTTCATGAGTTTCTATTGGTGCTATATTAGTCCTAATCTCCATTGCCCCACTCTTAGGAAGGATCTGTAAGTCCATGAGATGTTCTTTGTATTTTGCATCTCCCAAAGATTCATTCTGCCATGCTTGCTTTCCATAAATATGATCCACATTTTATCCTTTCTGTTAATTAGATCTAATACACGTTTGCTTACTAAGGCAGATTTCATCACTTTTAGATCCCTTATGCCCAATCCACCCTTAGGTTTTGGACATGTGACTGTTTTCCAATTAATCATATTCAAGCCATTCCCCCTAATACTATTAGACCAGATGAACTTCCTGACAATTTTGGTTATATCATTCAAGATCATATCTGTTTTAGGCCATACAAAGGTGTTGTTATGACTACAGAGTTAACCAATGTGACCCTCCCTGCCATAGAAAGGCATAGAGCCTTCCAATGACTAAGCTTTCTTTCTGCCTTATCCACCAATGTCTTGAACTTATCCATAGGTATCCTATATAGGGTGATATCCAGCTGCCTAGATACCAAAAGGGAAAATTACCTTGTTTCAAACCTAGAATTGTCCTAATAGACCTTCTAAGTCTGCAGTTCAGCCAAGAAGGAAAGTATATTTCAAATTTAGCATAGTTGGCCCTTTGACCAAACTAACTTGGAATATATGTTCATACATAACTTTAATGCTATCGCATTCTTCCTTGATGCCTCCCCACATAGGAGTAGATCGATCATCAACATACAACATATGAATCATATATAGATTTTCCTTAAGTTTAATGCTTCTCAAGAGCTCGAGGGACTCAAACTTAATTTAGGACATTAGTTAAGACTTGTGAAACTATTATAAATAGGTATGGTGATATGGGATCCCCTTGCCTCAACCCAGTTGCTAGCTTCACCCATTTCCCCACCCTCCCATTTATAGTAAAGGCAATTGTTGTAGTTTTTACACACTCTCTTATCCACCCTATCCATTTCCTTGTAAAGTTCATTTTAGTAATCACAACAGAAATACTATTCAAACACATTACATCATAAGCTTTTTCTATGTCTAGTTTAATCATCATCATCGGGTGATGGGCATCTTTTTCTAACCAATGGACAAGCTCTTGAGCCATAATAATGTTGTCAAAAATGCATCAGTCTGCTATAAAGGCAGTTTGTTCCATCCCTATTAACTAAGACAAATTACTTCTAAGTCCGTTTGAGAGGACTCTAGTTATGACCTTATAGTTGACATTGCAAAGGGATATAGGCCTATAGTCCTTGACATACAAAGGATTATCATTTTTTGGTATTAAAGTTATATAAATTCTATTTCATGATACAAACAGCTTTGCATGCTCAAAAAAAAAGAAAAAAAAAGAAAAACAAAAACAAAAAAAAAAGAAAGATATAGCATTAAACAATGACTCACAAGTAGGGTCAACAAACGATCAAGTTGTTGAAGTATTTCGAGATTGACTTCGGTAAAAGCTCGAGTTCGCCTCTAATGTCGAAGCTTTCGAGCCGAGCTCGAGCTTCAATTTCGAGCTCGAAATTAATTTCGAGCTCGAAATTAATTTCGAGCCGAGCTCGAGCCGAGTCGAGCTCGATCGAGCTCAGCTCGAAAGCTCGAAATTTAATATTAATATATTAATATATAATATAAATATTATTAAAGAAATCAATAAAATTTAATAAAATTAGTAAAAACTAATAAATATTATAATATATGAATAAAATATTTAATATTTTGTATTGACATATAATATATAATATAAAAAAATTAATTTATAAATAAGTTTTTAATTTAAAACTAAATCCAAGATTTAAAAATTATAATTAAGTTCTTAATTTCGAAGCTTTTCGAGCCGAAAGCTCGAGCTTCGAATTAAAATCGAGCCGAAGCTCGAACAAACTTATTCGAAGCTAATTTCGAGGCTCGAATGCAGCTCGAGCTCGAGCTAGGCTATTTCGAAATAATTGAAGCCGGCTCATCAAGCTCGGCCCGCTATTCTGACCCTACTCACAAGTCATCCCAAAAAGCCTTGAAGAATTCAACTGTACTAGAGCCCATTTGGGTCAGGTGACTTACCTCTAGGCATGTCTTTGAGAGCTCTATATATTTCATGTCTTGTAATTGGAGCTAAGAGAACATGTCCTTGTTCTCTAGTTAGCTCTAGTATGTCATCTAGGAAAGTCATGAATCAGTTCTTCAATGCTTCCACCAAATTTAGTCTTGCCATAACTTGGAATAAAAATTGATAAATTCTTGTTCAATGCCCTCTACATGTGGTATGATTTCATTTAATTATGTTTTGATATGGGTTATCCTATTGTGAACCCTATGGATCCTAGTTGATTGATGGAAGAACTTTGTATTGTTATCTCCATTCCATAGCCATTTAAGCCTTGATTTTTGAGCCCAAATATTTGTCTCTGTCTTAGGAGGGTATGTTGTTTGTTAAATACAATTATCTTAATTTCGTTGTCAGATTTTTGATCTATTTTTTGAGTGGTTTCCCTTCTTTCCCAAATTTAAAATCTCCTCACCTACCTCCATGATTTGTTGGTCTATGCTATTTGTACTTCTACCACAATGCCTTATCAATTCTTTCCTCAAATTACAGAATTTATATATGGCTCAGTCCATGCAATGGGTTTCCTATCACCCCTTTGTTCCAATTATAGTATAAAGGGATTTCGAGTATCTGAGTTCATACAGTCCATTACTTGATATGAAGGAATTAAATTGCTTCATTTTCATACCTGGTTTCTTCCTACATGTACCTCCAATTATTTATTTTGGCTTCCTCACAGCATTAAAGTCACTTGTTATTATCAATGTTTCGGCAACTCTAGACAGCTTGCTTAGCTCCATCAAAGTCCTCTTTTGCTCCATCTCTAGCTGACTATTATACACTATCGAGACTATCTAGTACTTCCTATTCTCAAAGGTTAGAATAAGGTGCACTACGTACCTTGAGCAGGCTACTGGTCTTACCTCGCCAAGCCACTGCTTCTATATTGTGATGACCCCCCACCCTAGAAAAACCAATGGTTAGGATTGCTAATGCCATCCTTTCTGAAAGTTTTACAGATCTTAGTGATTCTTTCTTCATTTGCCCAGGTCTCAACCAACAAAACAATAGAAGCCTTTGTTGTTCTCATCAAGTATTTAACCCTGTTGACTATGTCTCTGCTTGCCAGCTCCCTATAATTCCAAGTTAGAATGTTTAACATAGTCTAATGGTTACATGTTCCTCCTCTCCCCTAGTTATGCCTTCCTTATGTGATTTCACTGGATCGTCTAAGCCCCTCTTTCCTTTAGTGCCCGAATCCTCTTCTAACTTCATACAATTCTCTTCTTCCTCATTTGGCGGGCCCTCTGCCTCAACCATCTCCTCCTCCCGGATCCCTGCTCTATTAACCCTATTCAATGCCCTTGTAACCATTTCAACCAGAGACCTATGTGAGTTTTGGTTAATGTGGTTATCTGCATTGATAATCATATTAGTTGTATTTGTTAAGGAGGTGAGAAGCTTCGGGATCTGATTTTCTTCACTCAACGGACTCTCCTTTCCTTGAGATATGTGTGGTCAGATTTAATCAGCCATATGATTGACCTGATCCTCCATCATTTCACTAGCTAGAATTCCAAACTTTTCATATCCTTCCCCGGGTGTCCCAGGGCTCATTCTTTTTCCACTCTTCCTGAGCCTTATGCTCCACTAAGATCCCTCGAGCATTGGTCCACCTGCAGGTTACTGTCATGCCTTCCCATACCTCCTCTAGAATTCACTCCTCAACTGTCGTACCCCCCCTCCTTTAACTCGCCCCGAGCTACCCATGTGTCCTTCGTCCATTTGATCTCCCAAATGCTTGATTCCCACTCGTTCAATCTCCTTGGGATTCATGTCTACCTTGTCCCTTACACCATGACCACATGTTCACCCCCCAGTTTCCGCACTACGGTCGCGCCGGCTAACTACTAGCCACGAACCAAAGTGAGGATCATCCTCCTTGTCTGTCTCGACCTCCTGCAAAGCATTGGATGGTTGGGCTTATGTATTCCCCTCTGGGTGGTCGGCATCCATGACCACCGCACATTTCCCTTTCGGGCAGGTGCCTTGTAATCCGGTTCTGGCCAACTCTAAGCAACCCTTAGTAGCCTCAGCCACACACGCGCGCTTCCGCTTCATGGGCAATGACCGCATCTGTAGCATAAAACTGGCATTTTTTCATAAAGAACAATAAAGAAGGTTTTTGCATCTTCAGAGTTTATCCATACCCCGGGTTTCAGCGGTTGGCTTAAATCTAATTCCACACATACACGACAAATCTTGTCATGTTCATCGTGAGTATTGTTTCTTTTATCCTTACCACATGTCCGAAGTGCGATGGTACTTCCTCCAGGGCCTCCTAGCTCCAGTACTCGGTCAGGAGGTGGTATAGTTGGATCCAAAAAGTTGTTATTGAGAGTTTCTCAAACGCTGGCTAAAAATTCACTCTCCACCTAATTAGGTGGAGAGCAAGCCCACACATAGTCCATGGCCTATTCGAGAGAATAGTTTCCATCATCTCTTTCGAGGAGCACCTCAGATAATGTAAAAGTCATTTGACATATCAGCCACAAAGAACTCGCCAAGGCCATCCCAGAGCTTAGCGAGGCTTTCTTTGGCCAGATCCAATGGAGACTACCTACTATAAACTTAACCGTACAATGCATACCTCATAGAATCTCTGGCTTTGGTGCTTCCGTATTGTCGCCTCCGGCTCCTCTCTGCCTGGTTCCCCACAACAGCTGCCCAGGACCTCCCCACACCTTCACAGCCATTTATACTTCCTTTCTGCATCCTAGGCATTTCCCCATATGAGTCAGTGGTGGTAACGGTTCGGTTACCGAACAGAATCCAATGAACTTGTAACGCCCCGACCCGATCTCGGGACCTCGGGCACGTGTGCAGACCGGCCGTAGCCGAGTAGAGACGGGCCCCACCCGGATACAAGGCCTAAGTGTGTAAGCAGATAATGCAAAATAACAACTTAATTTATTCAAAATAAACAGAGTTCAGCGGAAATAAATAACAAGGGTTCAGGTACCCTACAAATATCAGGCCCTAAGGGGACCTACAAAACATAATATCTCACTCAAAACAAAAGATAGACAAGGTCCTCGGACCTCTGCAAATCACCCGACCCACGATCGGCTCAGCTCCTGCGTACTAGTGTCCCTCGCCCGGGATCACGTAAGCGAGGAGAAAACAAGTGCATGAGCTTTCGAATGGAAAGCTCAGTAAGTACCCCTGCGGGGTTCAAGAAAATATGATATCAAAAGACATGAATATCAAAAGCAAACTCGGGGCACGCCCCTCAAAACAAGCCCTAGGAGTCTATCACAATAAAATAACAAGATCGTGACTCCTAGCTAAGAGTTCCAACGGAAGCTTCACAAACGTCTCCCCCGGTCAGTACCATCAGCGAACCTGCTGAGAAAACGACCATCCGGTCGCTACGGCCCTCGGGTCGTATGTCGGTAGCGCCACCTGTCTCTCATGTCGACATGGTCAGTGATCGACCCCACTGACTGGCAAGGACAACCAGAACACTCTCCCTCTGGCTAGGAGTCTTGGGAGCGTCGAGTGTCCACCTAACGCTCTCGCAAAATCTGGAGCCCACCTGCTCCACTGAATCCGGGACGAAGAACAGTACAAGTAGGGATCCCAACATCACCAAAACAATCAAACATGCTATATATGGATTTCAACAAAATTCATGGAAGCATGTATGAAAACAATATGTCACAACAAAGACATAAAAATAAAATCCCTGAAGGGAGGAACAAGGCATGTTCAACATGCAATAACAAAGTCAAGAATACTCGTCAAAGAGTAAAGGTACTAGGCCGAAGTACTTACCTAAAATCGCAAAGCCTCGTGCTCCACGGGACTTCTTGACGCATCCAAATCAAAACCCTGCCAAGTACATGTCTACTCTCAATAAAAGTAAACATTTATAGCTACTAAATTCACAATGCATGCTCTAACAGGGCCTGAGTCCGACTTGCAAACCTTCCCTCGCGTTTTCTTGTCATTTTGAATCAAACCGTTTCACCTAAGTTGACTATCTCAAATCAACCAACCTTTTGTTTAGTCTAAGTCCAATAAGACAACTCACTAGCCAGCTAATTATCAACTTAGTCATTTCCTGATTATTCAACTAACCATTTAGTTAAATAATTATCTTATTTTAATAAGTTTCTAGCTAGATAGCTTACCAAATTAATTAGCTATCAAATACCAAGACTAAATTCAATTAGTGAGATCTCCAAAGTGGTCCACTAGTCAATTTCCAACAAATAGATCAATTAACTAATTTGGTGGATTAGCTAATTGCCTCTATTTAATTTACTTACTAACCAATAGTAGTAATAAATTTTAATTTAATTTTTTTTTTGTCAGAAATAAACAGATTAATTAACGAAGCCAATTAACTAAACATTATTAGTTATAACTAATTCTTTCAATCCCTTTAAAACAAATTAGTTAACTTCTACTTATTAACTAATTAATTAATTAGTTAATGGACCAAGTTAATTCATTCCTGATTAACTCACTAACCAGTTAGCTATTAATTAATTTAATTAATTAGTGAACCTAATCATCTAATTAATTGACTAATTAGATTCAATTAACCACCCTAACCCCGCTTCCTCTCTTTCTCTCTTATCTCCCTCTCTTCACAGGCCGTGAGCTCGCCGTTGGGGTGTCCTCATCCATCGTCACCGTGGAGCTCCAACGTCTGCCCGACGGTCGTCGGCGACCTTGGACGCCGGGAGCTCCCTCCTCCCGTCGTTCCCGTCACACAAGGTGTGCTGTGCGCCACGGCCACCCGTCAGAGCAGAGTGCCTTCGGGTCCCTGTCCCTTTCCCCACCGGAGTGCACCGTCCTCGACCGGACCTCGCTCTCTCTCTTCCCCGGCGAACCCCATGTTTGCATGCATAAGAGGACAGAGATAAGTCAGAGGGACTTACGGGAAACGAGTTCACTGTCGGAGCTTCTCCCAAGCTCTCACCGTCGAACTCAGTCGTGGACTCCCGTTCCGGCTCCTTCAGTCTTCACCGCTCGCCCGTCGTTGTGGTATACCGCCGCCGAGAAGGCACTGTCCCTGTTTCTTTCAGAACCGTGTGAAGGAGGAGAAGGAGGTGGTGATGGTGGAGCTGCGGCCGACGCTCGTTTTATAGGGCTCAGGGTAGAGATCACGATCTTTGATTCTTGGTAAGCTTTCCACGATCTTCTCCTTTCCAAAAATCGTTTGATCAATTTTCGAAACCTTACCATGAGTGGCAGACGGCGATCGCGAAGGAGTCAGCCGCTGCAGCGGTGGCGCGCGCTCAAGGAGATGGATTAGAGTTGCCTCGAGATCGGCTTCCCACGCCTCGATTTCGGGCCATCACTCCGGATGGACGGATGAGGATCTCTTCGCACCGTGCGGTCACTCATACCGTCATTTCAGTCGACGCGTCTGAACGGCTGGATTGGATCTCGAGATCAGTTCTCATCGGATCCCCAAATCCCAGCCGTTCAACCGTTAGTGTAGAGACCCAGGCTGGTCTTTTGCGCAAAGACCCCCGAAATTCCTTCTTATTCTACACTGGGTCCTTAGAGAGTGAGAGAGGGACTATTTCCTCAAGGTCCTTTATCTCTTCTAAATTCTGTTTAGGTCCTTCGCCAGAGACATCCACTCTTATCTAGTAGTCCTCGAACTCTTATAAAATTCCCATTAAGTCCCTTGCAGCCAAATAAAATTCAAAATTATTAATAATTCCCATAATTTAAATTCATTTGAATTTAAATTAAATTTGGCTGCTTTTGATTATATCCCATCCCTACTAAACTTAGGATATTCCCAAATTAAATCATTCTTAATCTAATCCAATTCTCCCCATTACCATTTTGGACCAACCATGTTCATTTAAAATAGTTTCCTAATTTAATTAAATTGGTCACTTCCAAATTTAATTAAACAAATACCTAATTTACTTAAATGATTTATTCCATAACCTATTAATTCTTTTTAAATTCTCTCATGGCCATTTTACCAAAATGCCCCTGGAGCTTGTAAATCCCCAAATTACCCTTTTTGGCAAGATTTTAAAAAAAAATTACTAATAAATTTAGAGAAAAATATTAAACCCTTTATTACAAGCTAAAATCACGGATTTTTACAGAACTGCTACCGATCGAACTTTCCTAATTTTGAGAAATGCGAATCCGATTCTGAACCAAAATTGTATCAGTAACTGACGTTCGGTTGAACCGAGAATCCTATCGGAATCGGTTTCAATTGTGGCTTACTGAATCTGTGAAACTTATAAATTGAATTGAATTAGACTAAGGATAACCCTTTTTTATAAAAAGTAATGTATCTTGAATTTTTATCTCAAATATATAGTTGCGAAATCTGTAAAAAGTCAGGCTAACAGTATATACTAAGCAAAAGAAAGTCTAATTTTAATTTTTAGAAAATAAAATAATAAAAAAAAGAAAATTAGGTTCATATTTTGGAATTTTCTCATAATTTTAATTTTTTAAAATTTTAAAAATCTATCTATATTACTAAGTGAGAGTATTTTTAATTTTAACAAGTATCTATTGGGAGTCTATAAGTTACATATATTTTTAATTTAAAAAAAATCAAATTGAGATTTTTAAATTTTATCAAAATTTTGGATTTTTTTTTAATTTTAAAAAGTCCATCTACTACATTACGGAGTATTTTAAATTTTAAAAAGTATATATCTATCTATATATATAGATAATTCACTATTCATCCCTTGAATAGTGAACTATTGGCCATGGGGTCTTTGGTGGGTTTTGTTTAGTATTATTATTATTTTTTTTTTGGTGGTTGTGTGTGTGTGTGTGTTGACCTTAAGGTCCCTGCAAACAGTAGCATGGACCTTAAGATAATTTGCCCATCTATATATTTATGAAAGTCTATTGGTTACAAATAATTTTAATTTTTAAAAAAATTCAAAAAAATTAAATTAGGGTTTTTGAAAAATTTTATTAAAATTTTGGATTCTTTTAATTTTTAAAATTCTATCGACATTACTAAGCGGGAGTATTTTAAATTTTAAAAATGATCTATCTATCTATATATTTATGTATATATTTATGGGAGTATATGGTTAGATATAATTTTAATTTTAAAAAAACTAGATTGAGATTTTGAAATGTTCTCAATATTTTGATGTTTTAATTTTAAAAAGTCTATCTATGTTACTAAGTGGGAGTATTTTTAATTTAAAAAAAACTAAACATTGATTTTAAATTTGTTAAAATTTAGGCATTATGGATTGAATTTTAATATATAGTAGTAAAAGCATCACATTATATAGGATTTATTTTTTTTTTAAATACTGAGCAATGCGAAGGACATTTACTAGTAACGGGCTCACTCACGAACCTCTCTTGAATTGAATTGAATTAAATTAAAAAAAACATAAAACAATTTATCTTGAATTTTTACAGTAAAAAGAGAACCTCCTTAAATTGAATTAAATTAAAAATAATTTTTCTTAAAACAAACAATTTATCTTGAAGTTTTATCCTAAATACATCATGCCAAATCTAAAAAAAAAATTAAACAACTCATAAACCTCCCTTAAATTGTATTAGATTAAACATAATTTTTTTAAAATAATTTATTTTAAATTTTTATCCCAAATATTATATTTATCAGAATTGACCCCGACGGAAAATCTAAATTCTAAAAAAAATCTACAAACTGCCTTAAACAAATTAGCATCTATTGGTTATCAATTATTTCAATAAGCGTCCCATCCCTACACGTGACACATGGACTGAGTACAAGTTCAGTTGTTTCACCTTTGTTACTCGCTATAATGGACGGCTAGTGCATTGACTCGCGCGAATCCCTGGCCCCTCCCCCACTCGCCATTACGAGTGGGGGGAGACCATATGAAGTGGGAAGTAGCACGCGTCCATGGACCAAGATAGAGAAGCTCATAACAAACAATTTGTTGTTAGTTATCAGTTAGCACAAACGTTTCCTCCCACTCAAACCTCCAAAGAGGCACGAGATAAACAATTTTTTCAATCCATTTCCTTTGAATTAGTCTTCATTATTTAAGATAAATATCAGCCATTTATTTTCCTACCAAGATAAAATTCTCATTATTGTGTCACCCATTTACCCGACCAAATCCAGCCCCATGTTAGGCATCCCTTTCATCTTTCAAAAAATAAACACAAATCCCATTGTTTCTCATTTTAACACTTGGAGCATATTTTAAGGATTTCCAACCATATGAATCGAAAGATCATAAGTTAGTATGTCTGTTTAGTCCTCCCACTTAATAGTTGAAATTCTGAACCATTAAAATTTTTCTAAAATAAGAACCATCAAATAAGAGGACCAAACGATCACCAAATTATATAAAAATTGACAGACTAGCTTATTTTTCGATGATCTTCTCATCCGTACAGTTGAAAATCCTTAAAACATACTACAAGGGTTGAAATGGAGTCGGCCGAATCTATACAGTGATCCGGCCGAATCTACGTGCTATATATATATATATATATATATCCAACTCCAACAACACCAAAATCACAGAGAATGGATCAGCTAAGCATCTACCACTTGCTGGCCATCTTCACAGCCCTCATCTTCATCTCCAAACACCTTCTCCAATTACTCCACCTCTCCAAACCCCTCGCCATCCCAATCCTCGGCCACCTCCACCTCCTTCGAAACCCCGTCCACCAGTCCCTCGCTAGCATCGCCGCCAAGCACGGCCATGTCCTACGTCTCCGCTTCGGCTCCCGCCCAGTACTCGTCGTCTCCTCCCCCTCCGCCGCCGAGGAATGCTTCACTAAGAACGACATCATCTTCGCCAACCGGCCTCGCATCCTCTCCGGCAAGCACTTCATGTATGACTACACCTCCCTCGTCTCCGTCCCCTACTCTCCTCGCTGGCGCGCTCACCGCCGTTTCACCTCTCTCCACGCCCTCTCCCCCTCTCGGCTCTCCAACCTCTCGTCCGAACTCCGTCTCTTCCTCCGAGGACTCTACTCCGGCGAAGGGTTTCAGAAGACGGAGATAAGGTCTTGGTTCTTCGAGCTGACGGTGAACCTGATGATGGGGATGATCACAGGGAAGAGATATTCCGGGGAGGAGATGAAAAGTTTTAGAAAACTACTAGAGGAGATATTTCTATTGAGTGGAGCTACGTCAATGGAGGACTTTGTGCCACTCGCGAGGTGGCTCGGGTTCAGTAGCTTGAAAAAGAGAATAGAGACAGTGGGGAAGGAGATGGATGAGTTTCTATCAGAGTTAATAGAGGAAAGGAGGAAGCTGGGCAAGTGGAAGGAGAGCAATAGTTATACCATCATTGATATCATGCTCGCTTTGCAAGAGAAAGAACCAGAGGACTACAACAACATCGCCATTAAAGGGATCATAGTGGTACTATATATTTATAACATAGTCTTCATTCTTTGACATCTCCATTCTCAAGCTTTGTTTTGTGAACACATGCATGCAGTCATTGATTACTGGTGGAACGGAGACGGTGTCGGGGACGATGGAGTGGGCGATGGCCTTGCTTGTCAACCATCCAGAAGCAATGAAGAAGGTGAAAGATGAGATTGAAGAACATGTTGGTCGTGCTCGCTTAGTGATGGATTATGATATTAATAAGCTTCGGTATCTAAACAATGTCATCAAGGAGACTCTGAGACTCTTTCCAGCAGGGCCTTTGCTTGTGCCGCATGAATCATCGGAGGATTGCACTGTTGCAGGGTTACATGTTCCCAAAGGAACAATGCTCTTGGTGAATGCTTATGCGATGCAACGAGATCCGGAGCTCTGGGAGGAACCACTGGAGTTCAAGCCGGAAAGGTTTGATGCGGATCAGAGTAAAGGAGATGATCAAGGTTACAAGTACAACCCTTTTGGATCGGGAAGGCGGCGGTGCCCGGGAGAGACCATGGCTTGGAAGGTGATGGGGTTGACTCTGGCTGCTCTGATTCAGTGTTTCCAGTGGCGGCGTGTTGGAGAGGAGTTGGTTGACTTGAGTGAAGGAATGGGGCTTGCCATGCCCATGGCTACACCCTTGGAAGTCATGTACAAGCCATGTCCAGAGATGTTGGCTGTTCTGTCTCAACTCTAGTAGGAGTCATATATATATATATATATATATATATCATTTTGTATTACTAATGTATCTACTATTTGATGATGAATTGGATTGTTATATTTATAAATCATTGCTACACCCACCCTTTAGAAGTCATCTACAAACCCTTTTAGATTATCACTAATGCCTCTAAACTATTGGTAAACCCAATACCATTAATGTCTCCAAACAACTAGTTACAAAACAAGTCCTCCAACAATGGCTCACTCATTTGAAGAAACTTGAACAAGAGCTCATAACTACTAACTAGTTCCAAAAGTAATGCTTATACATACATGTGCTCAAGAGAACCTGTATCTCCATCTTTGTCACTCACCATGATGGGCGGCGAGTGCAGTGACTCGCTTGAATCCATGGCCCCTCCCCAACTCACCATTATGAGCGAGGAAAGACAGATGAAGTGGGAATCAGCATGTGCCCCAGGAGTAAGAGAGAGAAGCTCCGAGCGAAGCTCAATAGCAATCTTCTTTGTCAAAGTTGATATACATCTATCAAGGATCAAGTGGTTTATTGGTATCTCAGTTCCCGTAAGAAGTAGTGGTTGCGGCGGGTGGTTTCAGTGCTCACGTGTGCGCAAGCCTCACTCTTATGTCTGCTCCATCAAGATTTGTGCACGTTTTTGATTTCTTAATCGCTTGCAGCTCATATTATCTTAAAAAAAAAAAAAAAATGATATACATCTATGTTGCATAGTTCCAACCGTTCTTTTGCTCCTCTTTATCGGAGAAGACGCAGGATTTGACATTGATAACTAAAGAGAACAATTTGTCATGATGATCTTGTGAAGAATCGTGATGAAGAAAAGGCTCTCAATCAAGCCATAGTTTCCCATTAAATTTTATTTGGTTATTTGGTTTTATCATAACTAAAGTCTAAAGACAATGATATATAAAATATAAAATAAAGTAAACAGTTGCCTGCCCTTGAAGAAGCTATATCAACCTCTGAAGAGATAGAGGCTTCATGTAAACATAACTTTTGTGGCAGCTTTCAAGGAAGGAATCAACGTACACACATTTACTTGCACCAATACTTCACACCAAGGAAAATCCATTTCCTCCCTCGTTGCACAAACAAAAAACTATTTAAAGAGAAAAGAACCTTCATGTTAACTAACTCTATGATCACCACCACCAATGTCCCTCTTACTACATTGTGAAGTGAGCACAGGAGAATATGAGTTCACAAACCCCACAGCCAATATTTGACAAGTTAGAAGGCACAGGTCTTATCAAGAAGCACCATGATCAATCATATACATCTACAAGCTTTAGAAGATTGTGCTGCCTCTTCACACTCATCCTCCTCAATTTGGAAGCACTTGTTGCAGCAACTCTTATCATATTGATCTTTGTCTTTAGACCAAAGGAACCCATTTTCCACCTCCACTCTATAAAATTTCAGTCATTCAACTTGAATACAAATTCCAGCCAGCAATTCAATGCTTCTTCATCAGTTGCTTCTCTGGTGCTTGTGACCGAAAACCCGAATAAGCTCGGAATCCGGTACAATTCCTCAGAGCTTGCGGTTCTATATGAACAACAAACTGTCGGTGTTATCGAGGTTCCGGTGTTCTACCAGCCACCGAGCAGCCGGAATGTAACAGTCGAGGTGCAGGTCTCATACCAGCCATGGCAAGTCATTAACATCATCAATGGAATATCTGTTTCATCTAATGATACTACTAATGGGGACCTGAGAATATTTGGTGGCATCCAAGCTCAGCCTCATGCCTTGAACTTCCCTCTGCTAACTATAAAGGTTCACCTTGTTTTTTTTTTTTTCTCAACTTCTCTTGCAACTCAAATTTGTTCTATTTATCTGTTTGAACATGTTGTTCTTCCTGTAGTTTTATGTTGATTGCAGGATAAGCATAGACTTTAGTGGTGTTAGTGTTGCATTCAGTAAAGGAAAAATCAGATTAATTAGATCACACAAGGTATGGAAAACAAACAATAACAGGGTTTTTGTTCAGATTTTTAATCAATTGATAATGGATTTTTAATGTATGGCAGGCTATTCTCCTCTCCAATTTGCCACATATATCCCAGAAATGTTCTGTGGCTCTCTGTGTATAAACCAGCCAGACATTACTTGAATACAATAGCAAAACAAGAGCTGAATGTTGTAGTTCTTGAGTTGTGTTTACTTCTGTAGCCAAAAATACATTGCAGGAATCATTCAAACAAGGTTAAGAAATTATGTATTTATTACATTCTCGCATCATTCAAACAATGAGGATACATTGAAGTACCGTAATTGGGCCTGTTTTAGAGTGAGAGGATTCAGATCAATAAGAGTACAACAAAGTGATGGTTGAATAAAAATAGAGTACAAATGCATGGCCAAAACTGCTCTGTTTCACACAGGTGAAATTCAAATTAATAGTTTTGAAGTTTTGTTGCTGAAATGGATAACAGAAACACGGAAACCTACACATACACACAACAAAAAGGCCAACAATACTCATTCTGACTTCTTATTTTTCTTGTGTGTATATGATTTGGAAGACTTTTTCTTCTTCTCTTTATCAGCCATCAGATGCTCAAATTCTTCTGCGCTGGCAAATGGAGAAGGTCGAGTTTTTTTCTCACGCTTACGCTTCTTTTCCCCGCTAACCTGCTTGGACTTCTTGACTTCACTATCCCTATCACCATCATCACTATCAGAACTATCTACACCTAAGATATCATCAAAATCTTCATTATCATCATTGTCATCATCATTGTCACTTATGTGCTCTTTATGATGTTTTTCTGTAGTATGAGTATCTAAAACTTCTGTGTCACTACCATCTCCAAGCAAATCATCATCCTCATCAGCTACTTCATCAAGGTCATCATAATCATATCCTTCAGTTTCATCCACAGGAAGTCTTGCCGTGCCCAACATGTCATCTATTTCCTCTTCCTCACTCTCATTGTCAACGTCTGCCAACAAGTCTTCAGCTGCCTTCATCCTCTGAGGCCTTTTTCTTCTTTACCTTGGGCCTCTTTGATGAATTTGTTTTGTTCATGTAGAACCTATGGAAGACAACATCTTCTGGGGGCACATCCTCCTCTGCTAGCTGTAGAATCTCGTCCCCAATCAAATGATGATTCATGTCAAGCTGCAAAGAGCAATTTGTAAGAGGCATGTTCATCGACTTCGATAAAGCACCACGAGGCCAACTCAATGCAAGAAAAATCAACTGCTGCTAAAGAATTGCATTATCATACCATACAGAATAAAATGAGAAACCAAAAATAATAGACTGCAAAAAATGCCTGGTGACTGAAGAAATGGTTTTGATTTACATTTGGAAGCTCTGGGTGATCTTGTGAAACGGCTAAAAACTAAAGAATGTTCATCGATAGCTATTTCTGCACCCACGTTTGAGAACTATAATACTTAAGGTTCAGGATAAGGTCTTGATTGATAGACAACTGATAGAGTTCATTGGACAAATATCCATCTACAGATAGAATGATAAAAGAATCAAAGATGAAGGACAACAGACGGACCATCAGGGACATTCAAACTGAACACCAAGATGAATCATTGAAAGAACTTTATATGATATACAGATAAGATTATGCCTATGGTGACAGAGAGAAAATGCAGATCAGCAGTGAACAGCTGAAATGATGAATGAAAATATATAGTAGTAAAAGAAACCTTTCTTGCAGGTGCAATCTGGGATCCACCATGCCATTTACCCTCTGCTCTCCGGTTTGCCTTTGGTTTCTTCTCCATGAACTTGTCAAGAAAAGCACTTAGTGAAAGATCATTTAAGGGGTCACCATTGTAAACAATGTTGGCCCCAGATAGAATAGTACGAGCCATAGTCGCCACTGATGGGTGCACATGTGCAGCTAAAATTGTTAATTCCCACCAACTTGTTCGGTCTGCATTGCTGTTACATGCAAAGAAGAAAGAAAGCATGAAAGTTTTGTAAGGTATGATCTTGGTCAATGAGGCTGAGCTATAAGCATGACAAAATAAAGTGCAAGACTTGACATGAACAATAGAGGTATACAATTAACCAGATGACAATGGCATTAAAGTCTTGTCTTAAAACTTATCCCGGCAATTTCAAATGGGACCAAGGTACCAAATCATAAATTCCAAAAATGAGTGATGCCAAGGGTTGTTTGTGAATCTAGACTACTTATGTTTATTGAATTATGGAATGAATTTGGCCAAACCAAGCATGTGTATCTTATATTAAAAAATTCAACTAGTGAACATGAGTTCACGGCCACCATAGTAACCGAGCAACCAGCACTTTACCATAAAAAATTTAAAATTTAAAATTTTTAAAAAAAACCACTTACACAAAAGAAACCAAATGTTCAAAACAAGTCAATCAATACTCATAGGAGGGTTAGTACATTTGGATTTGATAACATGAGGTGCTACTGGAGAATTTACTTGTGCATTCTAGCACACACTGCATTTGATAACCAGAAAAAAAAAAATGAGGGTATCTTTCAAGATGTACTCCGGTATAAGCAGAAGATGGTCAGGAAGGTTTTATGAAGTAGTTCAGTTCAGGAGGGTTGTCAAAGTCCAGGCACCTGTTGGAACTTTGGTTGCTCCGAGTTGATACAGTTTCACATGTGCTAAGAAAATGTAGATCAGGTGCAATCTTGGGTTAGCCATGGCCTGTGTATGTTCAATAAACCAGCCACATCGCCTTGGTACAATGTCATAGAGGGTGGGAGTATCTTGTAGTCAGTTCAGCTAAATTTTAGAGAAAACAGACTTCCAAGATATTTTACCAAGTAAATTGACATCTAAACTCAAATTATCAACTGGAGAAAGGTGACTACTAAGTTTCAGGTACACATTTTCAATCAGTCATGGGCATAGTGCTCTGCACAAACCAGAGCTTTCTAATACAAACACATCAATAACCTCCATGACACTTTTCTGATTACAGATGTCATTCTTTCAAATCATAGAACCAGACAAGAACAAAAGCACAATGTCTTTAATTAAGTATTAAACACCATTACAAGTGATTTTAAGAGTAAGAAAGCAATACCAGTAAGAAGGTTCCCTATGACGTGGATCATATCCTACAGGAGACGATTCTTGAGCTTGTCCTCTGTTGGCAAAACTAATAGAATGACATTGAGTTTCATCATTCAAATTGCCTTCTCCATCAGAATTGTAGCACACATCCACATGTGAAGGTGGAGGAGTTTCACCATCCAATGAAGCAGCACAAGTACCAGAATTCTCTGGCCTTTTATCTGAAGGAAGGTCTGAAGAATCCTGAGGCCCTTCTATGATATCCTCAAAGTGCTCAAGGTCATCATCTACAGACTCATTTTGTAGTGCCATAGTCCTGTTGGATGTAGACACTTGAAGAATTATTGACTTTAAATTCCAGGTCATAGTTGTTATACTTAAAATAACATACCATAAAGGAGGTTTTGCTTTAAGAACCTCAGAGAGTAAGAATAGACATCCACAAGCATATTGAGCAGGCCGCTGAAGCGAAACCTGTTCAGATAAAATTTGAATTACTAGAGTTGTCAGGGAATCAAGATTAAGACTATTGCAAGCTGCATGTCATTTGAGAGAAATAGGTGGTTAGGGTATATGCAGCACCGCAATATATCTACATACACAAGTGCATGATCCTGCTATGAGGACATCACTACAATTACTACATGAGGAAGTAGCTCCAAGATATAATCCTTGTTACTAACCTGCAGCAAGCGTTTTGAAAAGGCAGATACCCGTTTCAGATTCACATCATTCTTCATAGCCTTGAACAGTAGTCCAAGAAACATTTCTGGCTGGATAATAAAAACACAAGTTGGAAATAAACGGCTTTGATGCATAAAAAGGAGATGTTAGTTGGTTAAGCACACAAATTAAATTATCCCATTAAAATATAACACCCAAGAAAGTATAGGTGTATAACAACAACAACAACAACAACTAAACCATAATCCCATACTAGATGGGGTCGGCTGTATGAATTCTTTGTCTCCATGTAGCTCTGTCAAAGACAAGAGCTGGCTCAACATCTAATAAACGTAGGTTCTTAAACACTATCTCTTTCCACGTAATTCTCGGCCTACCTCTACTTCTTTTTTTACTTTCTATTACTAAACTAACACATTTTCGAACCGGGCCCTAGGGGTCTACGACACACGTGTCCAAACCATCTTAAACGCCCCTCTCTTATTTCATCTTCAATTGGTGCAACATGCACCTTCTGTTGGATGTGTTCATTTCTAATCTTATCCAATATTGTATGACCACTCATCCACCTTAACATCCTCATTTCTACCACATTCATCTTATGAATATATTGAACTTTAGTATAGGTGTATGGAAATGTAAAAAATATATATCATAACAGAGTTAAGATATTTGAAGAACCACCAAGGGCATCAAATTAGCCAATGCTATTCCTCGTATAGTCAAACCGAAAGACTTTGAGGTAACAGGCTAACTATGGATAGTTAAAAAGGTTTGAACACTCAGGTATCATGTTATGTTTATTAAGCTAATTACCAAGATGAGATGAAAATCTATTATTCGCAAACCGCCAAAACTTGGATTATTAATCAATTTGTTTCATTCTCTTACAAACCAGTTGCCAACAGTTTGATACAATGTTTATGTCATTTAGTCAGAAAGAATGTCAACACTTGTCCATTCTTCAAGTTTAGTTTTTGCAACATTGTCTATTTCTACTGTCTTACAATAGAATTAAATTTCTTCTGGCCAACGAAGGGGAGCCTTGGCACAACGGTAAAGTTATTATCATGTGACCAGGAGATCACAGGTTCGAGTCGTGGAAACAACCTCTTGCAAAAAAAAAGCAGGGTAAGGTTGCGTACAATAGACCCAAGTGGTCCAACCCTTCCCCAAACCCCGCGCGCATGCGGAGCTTTGTTGCACCGAGCTGCCCTTTTTTATGCTTCTGACCAACATAAATTGTATATGATAAGATATGAAGAAGTTTCTTTCTTAGCAATGTCTCTTTCTCTTTAATGATGGAGACAATATTAGAAAGATAGCACAACAGAGCGAAACTAGAACACATTTAGAAACTAAAGGAAAGAGATACCTTAGATGAATTTAGAGAAGCTGGAGTTAATAGTTTTGAATACAAAGCACGATAAAACCGGTCACTAACGATCTGATTCTTTGATGAGATTTGATACAAAAGCATCAATGCTTGCACCCCTACATTGAAATTCTCAGCATGGACCTGCATTTGAAGAATTTAATTTGACTCAAGAAACTTAACAAGTTCAAGGTTAATGGTTTCATTGGTAGTTAAAACACACTAACAAGGTTATGGTTCCAATAGTAGTTAAACACAACATTACATATCGCACTCACCAATTTGAAAAGTATTGGCATTTGAACCTCTAAAATATCATCAGCCTCATCACTTGTGACAAATGGAAATGCTCTGTTTACTCCCTGCATAAAATAATAATAATAATAATAATATTATTATTATTAATAAAGATGGGCCTCAAGGATAGTATTGTTTCAATTGAAAAATGTTAACAAAAAAGAACAATCAACTTTCAAGGGAATATCTTCACATGGAAATACTCTAGAGCATTGTAGCTATATATGGTTTTTAAGTGTTAATAAGATCGGGGACGCCAAGGAAAAACTTGGGAAAACAATAAAGTCTTTATATGCTTTATATATATTACTCATGAACTAGATATGCTGTTCACAAAATAGATACCAAACCACATAGTTGTGTTTCATGGAGAAATGGAAAATGCATCCATTTCAGTCTAATGGTGACTGCTGATCCAACACCCAGGGAAAGGTACATGTTAGAACTTTTCAAAAAACCACAGGTGGTTTTAGGGAAAAGAAAAATACTTACAGTCAGCAGTGCAGATAGAAGACGAGAATCCATTTCGATGGACTCAATGGACCCTTCCTTGTTGTGAAGGGTGCTAGTTTTTTTCTTATAGCTTTGTTTTCCCTTTTCATTTCCCTTTTCACTACCTTTTTCAATAATTCTATTATCAAAACCACGAACATCTGAAATCAGCACCTGAGATGGAAAGTTCATTGGTAACATCTTATGCAGTTAATTTGGATAAGCAAATTTAGCTAGGTAAAAACTCAATAATAATCTATACACTTACATTAGTTCCTATAAAACAAAACAAATCAGTAAAATAAAAATGTAAAAGCCACAATCAATGGTTCCAAATTAGTCCAAATAGTGATAATTAAACAAGAAACATAACTGAAAAAGTTGCAACTGCCAGTGAAATTTGTTTTAAAAAAAATGCAGAGTTACAAGATAGGTGGTATAAAAATTTGGAGGTTGATTAACTTGGTCACTAGTCAAGTTAAACATTAAAGTAATTCTAAGAATAATATAGATCATTCACACAGTTAATATTGAATAATACACAAATTAATATGGCTAAAAGGTTGCAGGATATTCTTTTAACCTTGTTGAAGATGGCTGTTGTAGGTGAAATGCATAAAGGCCAAAGATATTGGTAGGATGACAAGATATAAAATGAAGATAAAGATATTGATGGATAAATTTAGATCATGTTTGGTGTGATGAAATGGGTGGGAATGAGAATGTGAATAGAAGTGGGAGTAGATGGGACTGAATGGGTGGAATAAGATAAGGAACAATTTCATTTGTATGGTTAAGTGTAAGCATAGAATGAGGTTATGCTTTCCATTTTTGTATTTGTTTTCCTCAAAAAAGTTGAAATAGAATAAGTAATATAATATTTAACGATTATAAAATATTTCAAATTTTTTCAACTTTATGATTGTAATTATTAAGACATGCAAAAAAAACACTCATAATTCCGTACAACATTCCTAAAGGAAACATTTCACCTAATTTAATATGATGTTATAAAAACAATTGTATAAACAGTTAATCAAACATATCATAAACATTAGAGCACCTTTA
The DNA here is from genome assembly GCA_026586065.1 of Dioscorea zingiberensis. Taxonomy (NCBI): domain Eukaryota; kingdom Viridiplantae; phylum Streptophyta; class Magnoliopsida; order Dioscoreales; family Dioscoreaceae; genus Dioscorea; species Dioscorea zingiberensis. The sequence goes on from CM048819.1 coordinate 11,854,469, forward strand.
ATGGTGCTTAGTGAAAAGCTCATTGAGCTTTTCACATTGAGCGCCCTCATTAGAAGAGGTTGGTGGCCACCAACCGGTTAATTGTGGGGCCCAGTTTATTTTTATTTTTTTCAAAATAATTATTTATTTAATGCAATGGATATCTTGAGGTTTCAAACGGTTTTATATCTCATTTTAAAAAATAGCCGTTACTCTTTGGAAAAAGCATAGCAACGGTGAATTTTTTTTTTTATTTTAAATTTCCTTTTCTCTATAAATACATCCACATTCTTATCAATCTTCCAGCACTTCTTCATTCTTTTTCTTCCACTTTTTCTTCATTCTGTTTCAATCTCCCACTCATGTATAAAAATATTTCTTCATCCTCACAAAATCCAAATTCTGATAATTTTCAAAATTATCAAAATCCTCCATACTTCTTTTCCCCACCAAATATACAAAACTTTCAATATCCGTCTTCACAAAATCATCCTTACTATCTTCCAAATGTCCAAAATCAACCTTTTTCAGATTGTTATCCTACGTATTTGGGACCAGGTTCTTTTAATCCGTGCATGAGAAATCAACTTCCAACTGCAGAAACGAGTGGCAATCCAATTCTTACGAGCGAATCCACAAATTTTGATGGAGCTCCTCATACCGATCATCAAAATATAACAGGAACAGGTTCTTTTTCTGACTCTAAATTTCCTCCTTACTCCACACAACCAAGAATTGAGAATATCGTCCTAGATAAAGAAGAGCATAAAGAGCAAGTGGAAAAACATCAACTATGGAGCATAGAAGATGATAAAATGCTTGCGAGTGCATGGTTTACAATTTCAACCGATCAGAAGCACCGCCAAAACGATAAGACGTTTCGAAAACGAGTTCTCTATATTATGAGAATCGTAAAAAACATTTTTGTCATTAACATGTTTGGGTGATATTAAAGATGATCCAAAATGGAAAGCAAACACTCATTTTCCAAGGTCTTCAAAGAAAACAAAGATCAACGAAAGCGATACCTACACCTCTTCATCTAATGCAGATACCAATATTGATATAGATGACAATGAGTGTGAAGTCGTCCCATCGGCCAGAAAACGGCAAAAGCAAAGACAAAGGCGAAGAGAAAGGGAAAGTCAAGCGTGACTGATATAAAGGTGGACAAAGAAATGGAAGAAAGATGGGTTGAATTACGAGAATGGAGAAAAGAAAAATTAGCTGAAGTGAGGAGTTTGAAGGCATCTTTTGAAATGGTTACTGATCATCAAATTCTCACCATGGATACTAGCCACATGAATGTTGAATAACTTGAGGATTATCGTCTGATGTGTAATGTCATAAAATCAAAATATAATATTTAATATTTATCTCTTATATTTTTAATGCATTCTAATTTTATTACTATGTAATTTTATTGTTTATGTAATATTTTTAATTTATGCGTTTTATTATTTATGAAATATTTTACTAATTCATTTTATAATTTGGAATTTTTTAATACATTAACTAATTATTTTTACTAAATAATAAAATATTTTATGAGATAAATACATTTATAATGAAATATTTATTATAAAAAATTAAAATGGTAGTGGGTCCCATATTATAGCTCAACCACTATAGAGAATAGGTTAATGGATATGGGTTAATGAGTGCATGATGTGGCATAGGCATTAAGCTTTCCAAAAGCTTAACCACTAAAGATGCTCTTATAAATAACTTCAAGAATCATATCATGACTATTATAAATATGATGTCTTACACAAAAATAGAATCACATAAAAATTTTATCAAACATGTGATACATATTGATTAGGACATAGAAACAATCCATTTACTTAGTAAACCAAAATAACCACATAATCAAAATTATAAAATAAAAAAAATATATATCAAGATTTCATAGATAACCAAACAAGACTTTATTAAGAAATTTGTTATAAAAATACATTTAACCAAAATAGAAAATATTTAAGTAGATTTTAATTAAAATGATAAAAAAATAATTAATATACCACAAATTTAAATCCTAAAGAGGGAATGCAATCTTTTTACGATTTGGATTCTCTAAATAAAATAGAAAAAAGATTAAGAGAGACATGAGAGAAAAAAGGATTAGACAAGAAGGGTGATGAGAGAGACTCAAGGGGCAAATAGGGCAACTAAAGAAGAAAAACAAGAGCTTATATGAACAATTAGGACATACGAGGGAGAACAAATGGAGAGCAGAAGGATTGAAGGCTTTGGGGAGACAAAATGTTTGAAATTTTTATTTAAGTTGCATGTTATTTAATAAAAAAATGTTTAAAACACACATCTCATCCCCACAACTCCCATAAGAAGTGAGGATGGGCATTCCACTCATTTTTTTAGTGGAATGTTGGTTATTCATGCAAATGCCCATTCTCCCCTCTAAAAATGAACCAAATGAGATAATGCAGAGGTCGAGGAAGAAAATGAAAAGAATATTAACTTAAATGTTCTCTTTCATTTCATTCCCCTCCCCACCCATTCCACCATACTAAACATGACCTCAAGGTAATGACAATATCCACCACAAGCTCTAATTTTCATACCAAACAAAATGATGATCGGGAAAAATAAATGGCGTAAAAAGGAGAGCAAGTTTCAAATGTAAATCCTCGCTTCAAAACAACTTATCATGAAAGCCTTATGTGGAAATCATGAAAATGCAATACAAAAGTACTATGCAATCACTTAACTATATAACTCATAATTTTACCTTGAAAAGTGCAAAATATACATCCACAAGACGTTTTGCTACCTTTGGTCCATCTCCTTTACTACTAAGAAAAATTTGACTTAAAAAGTTAACCTGTAGAGGCATGCATACACCAGCAAAATTATAAATCTCTGGTCAATACAATAACATTAAACTATAATGCAAAAAAATAATAAACTAATGAAAATGACATTTACGTGCACGTCAAGAAAAATTATAACAGTTAAAGCAAATCAAAAGCTATTGCAAATTAATACTTAAATTCCCAAGTTTGACTCGGAGAAAATCTGAACCTCAACCTAAGCTATTGCTTATAATTCAGTTCACAGTTTGCTCTCAAGGGAGAAAGGTGCAATGTCTTCTGTCAAAAATGCATCAACAAATAATAAAAAGAAGAACTTGATTGGGAACAAGAACAAGAAAAATATTGGCTAACAACTGGTTGCATCGAGGCAAGGTTGGCAAATTCTAGAGAATACAGCATTGAAAATTCAGCAGCATTACATGTTCTTTACAGGAACAACTGAGCTCATGTCAAAACAATCTAGCCAGGTCATTAATTCTATAAGAGGTCATAAATAGCTCAAGCCAAACAATCTACCCAAGAGATTCTTCCAAATATGACCTACCTGAATCCAATCTATAAAAATGCTAAAACACACAGGTAGGATTTCTTAGGGGGCAGAACTTCATGATACCGAAGTTATTGACATAATGCATCCATTCTAAGCATGAATACTAGTGATATCTAAGAATAACAATAAAGCCTGATCAAAGTTGATATCTAGAACTCTGATAATATTCTGATTATACAAATAAAAGACTACAAATGTAAATAATATGAGTTAGAAGCGATTGTTGACAAATAGGGCCAAAAATTTAAATTCAATACCCTAACTTATCATCTATTTCCATAGCTACTTCCACAAGTATGTTCTCAAACGATAATATCATGAGAAAAATTTATGATTCTTCAACATAAGCACAACAAAATTCAAAAATTCATCAGTCCCCTCATCTAAGGTAATATTTGACACTTCCTACAGTCATCCGAAGTAAAAGAAAGCCATGATTCATTAGTATGATGGGGTGTTTATGAGAGCAAAATATAAAATCTAAAATCAACAAAACTATAAAATAGTGAAAATAAAAGATATTGATATATGAAGAGATTCTACAAATACTGATTTATTTTGAAACAAAGGTAAGGAAAAATAACATCAACTTACAGCTTGATATTTTGCTCGCAAACCTATATGTGGTCGAAAGATAAAAGAATCAACTTCATCAATCACCACAGCCTGTGACAAATAAATAGTATACACAAGTGAAAAAATATCTTGGAAACTCAAGGAGAACAAACAACAACAACAACAACTAAGCCTTAATCCCATACTAAATGGGGTCGGCTATATGGATTCTTTGTCTCCATGTCGCTTTGTCAAAGACAAGATCTGGCTCAATATCTAATATACATAAGTCGTTAGACAATACTTCTCTCCACATAATCCTAGGCCTACCTCTACCCTTCCTCTTACCTTCTACTGAGTGACAACGCATTTTACAGAAGTAGCTTAGTGAAAAGAAAAATTAGGATAAACGCATCTAAACCATGGCTATTCAGAATAATTTCATTAAAGAGAGGACAAGAAAGTGACCCCTTAAAGACAACTCTCTCATACTCCAATGCAAAACCATTGGTCATTGAATGGCTAAACATAACTTAGACATCTTCAAATCTGATTTGTTCTGCCTATATCATTAGAAGAAGATAAAGTTTCAAGCTAAAAGCATGCAGTTGTAACTTTACCAAAGTATTGTGTTAAAATGCGGAGATAGACAAGGCTAGATGCCCTCGTTGATGACTTATTAAGACACCGATCTTTAAAAGGCCCGAATGTAACAAATAACTAATTCTTTTGGCAACTTCAACAGTGCATCAAGACTTGTTGTTTCATAAAGGAAAGGAAATAGTGAAAGAAAAGGTCAATCTCAAAAATATTAGCAACATAATTGGTAAAAAGAAAACAACTTTCCTGAGGCATAAGAAGTTAGTTTCACACTTACATGCAAGACAACACATGGCAATGGCATACTACAAAAAGAAATAAAGTTCAAACATAGCAAAATCCTTAGGGACTAGAAGCCTTTGCTATATTCTCACTCAAAATTCAGTCAGCATTAAATAGAAATTAACCTAACATAATGCCACACACATGAAACAGACCTGATGTTTGTAGTGACCATAGTCTGTATAATAATGCAGGATTGCTATGGCTGAAAGCTAATAATAGTCAACTAAAACAATTACAAAGAAGACAAAGTCATCTTCAAATTGCTATCCGTATGTATTACACCACCTTGAAGTATCCTATTCAGACTCTAAATGACAGGCAGGTGTGTATTTCATGCTAAACACAAGTTCTTGTGAAATTTAGACAAATCATGACCTGACATGATGCAAAGACAAAAATAATACCAACCGATCATATAGAAAGATCAATATAATCCTTCTCATTAGTCACAATAAGCCAAAATAAGAATTTCAATTATGCTATAATTAAAGATCTCAAATAAGTTCTAGTTGAAATACCTTCATGTTTGGATGAGCAGATAAAAGACATGACAAATGATATGCAGCATTAGATGCCGCCTTTCTCTCTGGATCTCCCAACTGCCCAATATAAAACTAGCTCTTTTACCTTGGAATATACAAGAAACTACCAATGATTTGAAGTGTTCATTGACTTTATTCATTTGAAAGCAGTAGAGAAGATATAATGGAGACAAAATGCATAAGTATGATTCAATATCCTCAGGGAGTTGCACGAAGGAGGTAACTACCTTATTGACAAGAGCAGCAAGTAATCTACGCTCCTGCTCTGGCTTACTTTTCAAGAGAATATAAACTGTCTGCAGAGAAGAACGAAATATTAGTTCACATTAGTCATTTAACAACAAATACTACTTTTCTTAGCACCAAGTAAATAAATTTAATATTAGCACTAACACATGTTGAAAGCCATCAATTGATGAAGTAATAACACAAGTCACTCCTCGAGAAAGTGTAAAGAATGAACATCACAGAAAGAACCGCTCACGATATTAAAGATAATAAAAGGTGGAAAAGTAGTTTCAAAAGAAGACAAGACCAAAACAGAAAAGGCAAGAAGGGCACGCCCAGACCATAATCAGAGGAGCACAATGAAGAGATCCACAGAATAATGTGGAACATAATCACACGTATATGCTATTCTATAAATTTATTAAGGCAAAATTGCCTATCTTCATTGTGAAAATGTATTGATTTGTCATAAGATGATTCAAAAGGAGTCGAAAATATTTATGAAGCAATCATAAAGCATTTAATGTTCTTGAGAAATCATTAAATTCAGACAGCCTTATTTCAGGGTCAAACACTAAAGCTTTGTAAATTTCAACCTTTTATGCTGACTAATTACATTTGGGAACAAGACCAACTATCAGAAAGATAATGAATGCCCCATATCTCAACACCAGACATGCTCCTAAATGCTAAAACATAGAGTATGTACAACAGAATGATGATATAAGTGATTAAAGCGCGGTCAGTACTATATAATTTGGCCTAGAGGAACAAATATTCCAAGCACCAAGATGTTCTAGATAATGGAAGAAGACTATTTTGGCCTCTGATAGATAGGATTATATGAAAACTTAAAGATGACAAGCCAACATTTAAGAACAGAGTATGAACCAGAGTCCAATATGATAAGAGTAGGAACCAAGTTGACCGGTTTCTTCCAAAGGAACTTATTTGTTTAGTTTATCTTCTTTTAGAAAATAGACGAACCATGCTCCAAAACTAAACCATTTGTTGAGGAAATTGTAATATAATAGTGAAAAGGGGCACTTTACGAATTACAATTTAGACAGGCAAGCATATCTGTTGCATTTCAGGCATAAAACACAAGTGAATATTAAATAGATTGCTTCAGAAAATCAGATAGGTGTTACATGATAGGCGGGCTTGTCATAAAGAAAACAAATATTTTACAAACCTTCATTGCTTTGTCCTTGAGGTTGGGTAACATATCCTTGAGGGCTTCTTCGAGTGCAATAACAAATCGTTCATACCTGTATGACTTTACTAAATTAGCCAAATAAATATATCTTGGAAGCAATTCAAAAGAGAAAGTGTACACATATTAGATAATATACTACACATACGATGTTTTTGGGCACATTGTTTCTAAGGGACACCATATCCATACCCACATTATTATTGAGTTTAAAACTTGGGATTTATATACAAACAGAGAATATCCAGCTCATTGAAAGTTCCAATAAGTTCTAAACAGTTCTTCATTCATGAGCCCTAAACCTCCAACATAAAAAAAGGGCTTTTAAGAATTACAATTTGATAAACATCTCTATTAGTCTATTCTATTGTAGAACTTATGAAAATTACCAAGACTTATGAGCTGCATTGAAGCTAACTGTTTGAACTCAATATCCAACAAGATGGCAATCCTAAGACATGAGAGTATAGCTAGACATAAACATGATCATGGAATTTGAAGGTGCACCAACAAACAAGCCAGTTTAGCTAAATAAACTCTTTGACAATTGAACAGCTCATTTAGTGATTGATTCTGGTTTAAAGAAAGGCGATTAAGACTCCCAAAAGCTATATCTAAACTGAAATTCTTAGCAATTTCTAACAATTGTTCATAAATTAAAGCTAGAAAAGTAGCTAGGAAACGGTCAAACAGGTCCCACTTTGTTTCAATTAAAAAAGGTAATAGAGAAAACTCACCTTTGCTTCAAACATTCTTCCCAATACCAGAAAAGTAACAGGGAGAAGCCATCCTTTGTTTCAGGTAAAGCATCCAAGGGATGTTGCAATAGGCTTTTCAACTTCCGGTCCGGAAGTAACCTGACGATTGGAAAATGAAAGAGATGCAGGATTAAGAACAAATGCATGTTTATTCATATTAAAAAACAGCAACAACAACAACTTGGCCAGTTCTACAGTAGAAACGGCAGTAACATTTAATCAAGGAGTGTTTCTCAAAGGGCAAAAATTACAATGAAGGCCAGCACACTTCACTTCAGATTAAAAAAAAATGCTTAAAATTTAAAACAGAATCATAGTAAGCTCAGTGTAAATCGGGAACATTAACTAAACTGTATGATAGGTAAAACCTTCTTAATGCCAAGGGAGATATAAATTGCACAATGAACTGCATCAACTTGATTGATGCACCCAAAAACCAAAGGAAAAAAAGATAACACAGACGGCAGACCTCAATAAGAACAACTCTCTTAGAGCTTCAAATCCAGTAAATGCATATCGTTTCCCAACCTTTGATGTTACCATTGCTGCATTAGAGGGAAATTCCAATTCAGTACTCAGCAAAGGAAAAAATGTAGCTAACAGATATTTAAAAGGGTTGGAAAATATCAAATTCATCCCAGATTGATAATCAAAGAACACATATTTCTCTAAGTGATCCCACAAAAATTCTAATTATTGGTGGTTGTTAATATCAAGACCAGCTGGATGATGAAACCTGATAAACCTAAAGAAGAGATGTGGAAGCATGAAAAAGGTGCATCAACTTCACCAACGATAATGGCATAAATGAAAACCAATATTCCTACCTGAAATGAAATTTTTGAAATCTGTAACATGTTTATTAACTTTTTTAATTTTTAGTAGTATTAAAATCAACAACAAACTGACAAAGGATGAACTATTAATGGCTAAACCACCTTTGTTACAACATCACCACCCCTAATCTTTATCTAACACCCAGTATCTGCATGGACAACAGCTTGGTCTCAGCCTTTGCCGATTAAAATAAAACAATCACACAAGCATAACCATTTCACTGTTACATATACTATTCAGAGATAAGCACATAAAAATATGAAAGCCAGCACCTTTGATGTAAAAAAAGACATCTAAAAAGTTCAGAACAAATATCATTCACAAATCAGAGAAAGTGACCAATGGAAATGCTTACATAAGAGTGCGTCCAGTGACCTTATATTTGCAATGGGATTATCTTCCACAAGACAAGTGAAAGCGGAAACTTTATCTGCTGAAGTCCCAGAACGTGCAGTCATTTCCAGAAGCCTCAAATCTCCCTTTTTCCTCCTTGACACGTCATAATCCTTAGCATACTGCTCCATCAACATCTCAGCAATCTCTTTTTTCTTGGCAGCCAATACCTTCAACCCCTCAATCCCCAAGGCTGGCACTTTCCTCCTCCCTTCCTCTCCAAGAACCTTAATTTCAAGCTCATCAGCGTCTACGTACCACTGCCCAGAAAGCAAGCCCGCCTTCATGAGCGGCAGCTTGGGCGTATCCTTCTTCTTCTCTGAACTCGCAAAAGGGTCGAGATCCAAGGGGTGGGGCTTAGCCTTGGGTCTCGGGACGGCACCATTTTTCTCGGCTTTCTGGCTGTGATCAGTGGATTCCGAAATTTTCCCTTTTAGCCGGGGCTTGATGGGGCCGGACTTGCGGAAATCGGAGTCATCGAAACCGGTGGAGCTGGAGAAGGTACCGGCACCGGCGGCGAGGCCAAGGGAGGACGCGAACGAAGCGACATCTGATTTCAAAAGGTCTACATCCTCAGGGATTCTCTGAGGCTTCTTCGGCTTCGAGACCGCCATTGTTCCCGGCGAGGAGAACAAAAGAGAACGGAGGGAGTTTTCGGGTGGGGGAGCAGGGGTTAGGGTTTTACGGCGGGTTTCGGATCGGGTGCCTTGTAGAAGAAGTCGGATTCGGATGTCCTACAAGCTCAAACCCGGATCCGAAAATGAACGGCCTTGGGCCCAAAAAATCTCTCTAAGTTATACACTGCAAGGGCCTGATTGGATTAGCTTACAAAAAAATACTTAACTTATAAAAAATCATTTTTTCCAAAACTGCTTTTTTTTTTTTTCAGATTCTGCTTTTTTAAAAAGCTAATCCAAACAATTTTGTTCGAACCCAAAGATTTAACTTAGTAAAAAGCTGACTCAAAAACTAATCCAAATAAGCCCATAATCGTTTTAAACAAGGTTATTTATGGCCTGTTTGGATTAGTTTTTTTTAGTCCAAAAGCGTTTTTTTATAAATTAAACACTTCTAGGCTCAAAAAAAAACCTGTTTGGATTAGCTTTTTTTAAAAAACAGAAGCTCCTAAAAAAGCTCAAACACTATTTTTTTTTCAGAAGCTGGTCATGTAGTGCTTCTGAAACAAACAGTTTTGGAGAAGCAATTTTAAAGTTATGCAATTACCATATTGCCCTTATGAAATCAACAAATGATATGGGTTTTTATACCTTTCTTTACCAGCAACTAGCATCTCCTCTCTGAGAGATCCGAAGACTTCCCCCCGCCTCTATTCCTCTTCGCTTCCACGACCTTCCCCTGCCTCTGGGATCAATTCGTCCCCCACCACAACATCAAACCTTCTTCTGCTTCCTCCTTTGATAGGGAAAGGTTTGTGTCTTCATCTTCATCCACCTCTCTTCTTTATTTGTTCATGTTTTCCTTTTTTTCATTTCTTCATCTAAGTCAACTTCTTGATGTTTGTTACTTAATTAGTTTGGCGTTTGTTTTTGTGTGTGTGTGTGTGTGTGTGTGTGTGTGTGTAGTTTGCTCACGAGGGATGTATACAGAGGTGGTGTGAGGAGAAAGGGAGCATTGTTTGTGAAATTTGTTTGTAGGCGAGAACTCAAAATGAAAATGGAAATCTCTCTATTTTTGTTTTCTATAGACTCTTATTCTTAGTATTTGGGAGTTTTGATGTTTTGGTGGTCTCTATCTATTTCTTTGTAAATTTTGTTTTTGTTTTCTTTGTGAATCCAGTTCTTAGTTTTTGGAAAAACGTGGTTTTGGTTCCAATTAGCTGCAACTTTTAGATGAAATTTAGAAGAATTCTATAAATTCCTTTTATAATATGTTTTTTGGTATTAAGAACCAATGATGATTGAGGTATTTGTGGATTGTATTGTTTCTGATTATTTGGGTTTTGGGCCATTTGTTTATTGTTTAGTCTATGAAAGTTAATGGTTTTAGTTTGCGAAGACCGATTTATTTGATTGTTGGTTGGAGAATGTGGGTGCTAAGAATATCATAAGATTGGTGTTTATATTGGAGTAGGAAGCTTTCCAATTCGATTCTATTTTAGTAACTTTTGTTTCTGATCTTGCATGGACTTGTATGTTACTTGAGACATATTGCATTATAATACTTTTTTATATTAAGAATCTAAGATCCAATCTTGATTGAAATTCCCATTTTGAGTCTGTTACTATATGGAACTCGGAACTTGTTTGATGTAATGATCTTTTTAGTGTTAGGGATATAGTTGATATACCCTAGACCCAATCTCTTATGTAATAATTTGAACACATTTCAAACAATATGGTTTGATTAATATATGGCATTGCCTTACTTTTGTTATCATATTAAGTGTTTAATATGATAAAGTCCTTGATCAAATTTAGAGACTTGTCATTATGATAGAGATCATAATAATGAGAGTCAAGTCTAAAATGATTTAATTTAAAATTGTTCTTAATCATAGGATCATTAAGAATAGGACATTAGTGATCCGGTTAGATCGATATATGTGTGATAGTCTTTATAAGATAAAGATTAGTTGATCTCATTAACTAAATCACATATATAGATAATGCATATGGAGATGATTATTGAACCGACTCAATTGAGAATTCCTAATGGTTAATATTACCATAAACTGTCAACAGGATATTCTCTTGAAGAATGAGATATAATAGTTTCCTCTGACCTGAGATCATCATAGTAATTAACAAGCTATTTAGCACACTTTGATTCCTGACACCTATTATTCTAGGACGATAGTTGAAAGGATATTGGGTATGATTAAATACTTGTAGAATTAATGATTGATCAAGATGGAATCTGTCAACTCTTGGTAATGAGTTTGAGCTCTATGTTGTCATTATTTATAACGACTAAATTAAGTCCTTGGTTGTGGCAAACGAATGAAGAAGAAAAGAGTTTCTTAAGTCATTCGCTGGTCGGTTATAATTGACATGAAACATAGTTGGTAACCTATTGGGATTTGGATACCAACCATATCCTAGGGTTGACCCTAATTTTTATCGATGTAAGGAAAATATTACATTATTCTTCTACGTGTTCTTGAGAGTAATTATATACTTCATGCTATCCTATCAAGTATGAGTGTTGCTAGACGCCATCCTTGATTAGTAAATTAGTATGACTAATTTACTACCTACTTAGTATTGAACCTATGGGGTCACACACTAACGAAAGTGTTCTAATCTTTGCTATAGGATTAATTGTTTTATTATTTGATGATTAAATTAGATTATTTAATTTATCAAATAAATAAAATAAATTAGTCCAAATGGAATATTATTATATTCTTTACTAGCATAGAGAATATAATTAATATTAATGGACAAAATGAATAATGATTGGATGTGTTGGTTTTGGGAAAACCAAAAGGTCTTTGGAAGACCAAAGGGTTTTGGGAAAACCAAAGCCACATGCATTTAATGGCTTTGGGAAAACCAAAGGGTTTTGGGAAAACCAAAAGCCACATGCACTTAATGGTTTTGGGAAACCCAAAAGATTTTGGGAAGCCCAAAAGCCTCATGGAAATGCCTATATATATGTAGGCTTGCATATGGGTTAAGACACACAAAAGAGAGAAGAGATACAATCCATCAAGTGAGTTTTGAGAGTCAAAACTATTTGTTTCAATTTGTTCATCGCATTCCATTTTGTCAAAGGGTTGATAGCAAAGGTTGGTCTCGTGTGGATACGCATAGAGTCTTCGTGATTATCAAGAGGTTTAAAGAGAAAAAGGAATTCGCTTCCAAGGTATGTTTTAGATCCGATCTTTAACAAGTTAAATAAATTTTAAATGCAAATAGATCTCCCATTGGATTATTTCGCCTTCCGCTGCGTGTTTTGAACACCGAATAATCCAACATTTAGAAGTATTTTAGGGAATAAAAACCTCAAGATGACATTGAAATGGATGTTAGATGGACTTTTATGTGTTGTTTTTAGGGGTTGTCTAGTTGAAAGATGAGATTAAAATGTATGTTGGACAGTGTGTGTGTGTGCGCGCGCTCTTGATAGTGTTTGTCAGGCTGAAAGGTTAGATTGGAATAAATGTTGAACAGACTTTATGTGATTTTTATAGTACTTTTCTATCTGAATATTTGGTGAGAAAGATCTGAAAGCAAATTCTGAATGTGAAACATTCGACCTTCAAAAGCAACCCAATGTGTCGCTTACTCTAGACCATGTTCAAGACCAGAATGGCCCCATATCAGTTAAAATTAACAACCGTATGGCGCCTATAGACTCTATATTTGTGCATGCTCACTGTGCTGTGTGGGTAGAGCTTTGTCAAATTGACCTAGTGAAATCTAGCACATGAACAACAGGTTAAATACTAAGTAGCAAGTTTATAGTAATTATGTTGCAGTAACAAGCTACTCATTGAGATAATCAGTTGCTTTAACTGTCTATCACTTGGTGACCAGATTTTGTTGATGGAGAACTAGCTGCTTTATACTGCCCATGCACTATGGCCTATATGATAACCATTTTGTCAGGATCACTTGCAACCTGACCATATCTCTATCACTTGCAACCTGACTATTTTCCTCTGAAAGATGTGAAAAGTTAACAAAACAACCAGCAATTAGCAAGTGGTTGTTATGGTTTTTGTTTGTCTACTACATTCATTATTTCTTTCTACTTTTTTGCTTGATTAGTGAGTATTTAGTCACTTTCTCTCAAGTTAGATTACTTAAGCAAGTGGTTTTTGTGGTTCTGTTTTGATTCCATGAGCATGTTGATTCTGTCTCCATTAATGATCCTGCCTTATGATCAATAATATAAGTTAATGTAGTGTATTATCGGTATAAGTTCATAAATCTTCTTGAACATGGCTTCCAAACTAGCACCCAAAAGAGTTGTTCAAGGGACAAATACAAGTGATGGGAATGTGGAGAAATATGAAAATATTGCAAAGGCTAGATGAGATGACACAAAGACTGAATTTTTTTTAAAGATATGTGTTAAGGAGGTCCAAGCGGGTAATAGGCCACACACACATTTTACAAAAGAAGGTTGGAAAAATGTGGTGTCAAAGTTTGCTTTGAGAACATGCCTAAGTTACAACTATAAGCAACTAAAAAACAAATGGGACTCACTGAAGAAGAAGTTCTCCATATGGGCAAAGCTTGTAGAGCACTAGACAGGCCTTGGTTGGGACTCTGTGAATAGGACAGTTTTGGCAAGTGATGATTGGTGGGCAAGAAAAGGACAAGTAAGCCAATTCTATTTGCATTATAGTCCTATATTCATTATATAATTTTGACCTTGAAAATATTATAACACATTGTCTTTTTGTTTTGTTTGAAACAGGAAAACCTAGAATATTTAAAATGGAGACATGAGGGTCCTAAGTTTTTAGACATGATGGAGATTTGTTTCAAAGATGTGTTGGTGACAGGCTATATGGCAATGGTACCATATGCGGAGCCATCTACTGATAATGAAGAAGCCAACCAAAATGTTTATACTTAGGGCATGAATGAAGTAGAAGTAGATGCCGACAACTTTGATGATGAAGGTGATAGTCCTGAACAATATAATGCTACACCGAGGAGAGAAACTCGTACAACACATGATAAAAAGAGACAAAGGACGTCACGTAGAGAAAGGAGAAAAAGTGCAAATGAACAATTGCAGGAATCATTTGATCGCCTACTCTCTAGGATAGACAATATGTCCCGTGCAAGTAGTGCAAGAGTTGAGAATGACGATCAAGTATAGCATAAACAAGTGTGTGAATTTAATGGACATCAGACAGTGGATTGAACGAGGAAGCCCACAAAACTTCCTCGCGGTGAGGTTGTTTGCAAAGAAATCTCATAGGGAGGCGTTTGTGTCACTAGTGGAAATGGATCCATCGCTTGTTACCGGCTGGTTGAACACTTTTAACATAGACAACATCAATCGCATTTTAACTCGATTTAAGCTCATCTATATTTATATATGTTTGGACTTGTTTGTTTTGCTTTTGTTTTATGTGTTGAGCTGTATCTTCTTCAACATTGTGTTAAACTTTTGATATCTCTAAGCTTTATGTGTTGAATTGTGTTAAAATAATAAATGTGACATGCCTTTGCTTTATGTGTTCAACTTATTGTTTGTACAGAAATTAAGAATTATGGTTGTTGGACATATATGAATTGTCTCTGTAATTGAATTGTTTCTAATGTTTTGGATTTCTATAATTGAATTATTTCTTATTGTCATCAGTGAACTGATGTATCTTTGAAAAGTAGTAAAATTTAATTGTTTATGTTAGGCCATAGGAGTGTGTGGCTGTATGCTTGCTTATTTGGGGCCTGTTTGGATTGGCTTACTTTTAATAGAAGGCTTTACTATTGAAGTCCTTGGGAGTTGACCGTGTAATAGCTTATAGAAAAGAAAACATAAAAGTTGTTAAGTTCTCTAACTTCTTTTTGCTTTTATGATTAGTTGTTGTGTTCTCTGACTTTTTAATGTGTTCATAGTCTTGTTCTTATGTTCTGTCTTGGTTCTTCTCATTAGTCATTTAGATTTTCTGAGTGAGACTGTTTTCCATCACCATTCTAGTATTGAAAATCAAGTATTTAATTTGAGTTGCTTAACACTTTCGTGAAATATAAACAAATTTCAAACCTTAGGGTCATATGTTTGTTTTCTCAAGTAATTCATAGTTACCTTATTGGCTGTAAATAACACCATCCATATGTTCATTTGCAACATCCCATATATTGCCTTGTCATGTAAAATAGAGTATATATGATCAGATTTTGTTAGAATCTCAAACAATTGTGATTTATTAATGCTGAAGAACTGTTCACCTCTTAGAAGAAATAGAAGTTTTTTGAATTTTAGTATTGTTTTATGATAGGGATGAAAGTGGTAAGACACGTGGCATTCATATGAGTAGGTCACGTGTCAAGGTAACAAGTCCTCTCGCCCAAATCAAGTCAACACGATGTGATATATCTTGTCGATCCGATGTGTGTACCCGATATGACAATATTATTAAATGATTCATCTATCTAAGGGACTTGCCAACCCGACACGCAGGTTGATCGGAGAAGGCACTTCTAGATTAATAACCATCTCAGATTTCGTTCGTGATCTTCTAGAAGAAAGACAACAGAAATGTTCTAGACTTCTAGAAGAATTACAAACCGGAGACAAATTTCAAACAATTAGTCGGGCACTTTACCGACGCTTAGTCGGCAGTGATGTACCGCAAACACGCGTCTAAATTAAGAAGCGCGGCTTTCAAGACGCGAACCTCGCTTCTATAAAAGGCTTAGGATCACAAAACCTCATTTGGACAAGTTGAATCCCAAAGAAATAAGCTCTCCCCAATTGGAATCTGGATCTATTTTCTCTCTTCTTTTGTTATTCAATTCGAGGAATTATTGTAAGATCTCTTGTAAACTCAGCTATTGATAGTGAGATCTCTCATTCCCATGGTTTTTTCCCCCGTTGATTAGGGTTTTTTCACGTAAATTCGGTTTCTCTCTTCTTCTGTTTGGATTCTCGATTGATTTTCTACTGAGCTAGCCACCCAATCAATATAAATTCAATTGTTTAGTTAAAATTGGGAACTCAATCTGATTTTAGCTCTAACAGTTCGTCTATGGGGAGGCTTTGAACAAAAGTCCATGGCTGCCGCACAGAGAAAATCAAAGAGGTTCCAAGCCCAGGAAGGAGAGAAAGGAGCTCCAGTCACTACTCTAACCGGAGATGTTCCGCCTCTAGGAGCTGAAATACCTCCGGGAAATGGTAGAGCGGAGAATGATGTTGATCGCGTCAGAAGGATGACGCAAGAAATCGAAGAGTTGAAACAAGCCCTTCAGGAAGCAAGTCAGCGTGTTTCACAAACTACTGTCCCTCATAATGCACAACCCCTTAAGGAGAGTAGGGGAGGGAAGGCAGCCTATTCCCCTAAGCACCAAACACATTCTCAGACGCGACACCGGAGTAAGGAATCTTCTACTGGAAGCTCTGACCCAATATGTCAGTATCGGAATCGCCATACCCGAGAAGACGTGGTTAGGGACAGGAGAAAAAGGGAAATCTCCCATTCTCTATATCGATCAGCGGATCGGAGACGTAGGGCCCAATCACCAGCATACCGATCCTAGAGGTATTATCATTCGCCAGATCGGTATCACTTTTCTCGTGAACGATCGCCACATCGTCACCATTCCCTATACCGGTCTCCTCGACACGATTCTCCATATCGCCGTTATCCATCCCAGCCGCGATACATATCTGAATGGGACAGAGTTCAACAACTTGTGCCACACATCACTTCTCCCTTCATAGAAATTTGGGAAGCCCCTTTTCCCGAACACTTCAGGCCCCCCAAATGTTCGTCATTATGATGGGACGTCCGATCCCCAAGAACATTTGGAGAGTTATCGTGATGAGATGATGGTCAACCGAACAATTGAAGCCATCATGTGTCGAGTGTTCCCTCGAACACTCATTAATGAAGCCCATGATTGGTTTAAGGGAACCCCCCCTAGGAACCATACACAGTTTCCAACAACTTTCTGACCTCTTTCTTTGTAATTTTGCCAGCAATAGGAGGTTGAAGAAAAATCCTATGATGTTACTAGGATTCAGGCAAAGGCCAGAAGAAACTCTACGCGGTTACATAAGCCTCTTCAACAAGAAGATCAATGGCATGCTTGACATTGTGGGATCGAAAATACCCGCCTAACATCGTGTCTATGAAGAAGACACCATGCGATATATCGAATCACAAATGAGTTATTTTATTTATTTTATTTTAATATTGCGGGTTCTTCCATTCCTAATAGAGGCAATCCTCTATTATTAATTACCCCAAACAAAGTCTTGGGAACCTCCGATTAAGGGCATAAGTACAAGTAAAGGCAATGAACAAAAATATTTTCATTTATTTGCAAATCATAATTTCCATTACATGTAAATATCAACATATGGATGTATATACATATTATTTATTTATTTATTTATTTAAATAACGCCGCCTTCCGCCTTGGAATGTATGCCTCGCCACTTTGAAATTTGTGTTTTATCGGCCGCCTCAAATGCATGCTTCGTCGCAGTCTTGAGATTTACACCGCTTTAGGATTTAGGTTTATATTGACCATCTCGAGATGAGTATTTCATCGCCACCTCGAGATATGTGTTGCTTTGAAATTTGTATTTTTTAGCCGCCTCAAGATGCGTGCTTATCGCTGTTTCAGATTTGTGCCAATTCAAGATATGTACTTCATCGGTTGCATCAAGATGCGCATACCGCTTTATGATTTGTATTTCATCATCCGCCTCAAGATGCACGCTCTATCACCGTATCAAGATGCGGTCACTTTGAGATTTGTATTTCATTATCCGTGATCAAGATGCTGCGGTTCCATTGTTGCATCGAAATGCGGTCACTTTGAGATTTGTATTTTATATCTGGCCACCCAGATGCTTGTTACTTGGTCACATCGATGTGTGCCATTTTGAGATTTGGGTTTTATCACCACTTCGTGATAAGCATTCCACCACTACCTCAAGTATCCCACTTCATGATATATTTTATTGGCCGCCTCGTGATGTGTATTCCATCATCCCATCAAGATGTGGGCCGCTTTGAGATTTGTGACATTTTGAGATATTTGCATTATTTTTATTTTATTTTGTTATATATATATATATATGAAAGCCTTCTTCGTGGATTTCTGATATTTTTTTTAATTCCCTTCCTTTTTTTTCTTTTTCCTTTCTTTTTCTTTTCTTTCTCCGCCTGCCCTTTATTTATTTGTTTTTTTTTTAATTTTTCTTACTCTTCTTGACGCCCCCTCTCTGTTTCATCCCTTTTTTTTTATTTTCTTTCTTTTATTTTTTATTCTTTTGTTTTGACGCCCTCCTCTTTTTTTCTTTTTTTTTAATTTTTATATTTTTTTCTTTCATCTTGTTTTGACGCCCCCCTCTCCACTTCTGTTTTTTTTTAATTTATTTTATTTATTTTCTTCCTCTTCCTCTGTTCCGTCTTTCTTTTTTTATTTTTATTATTTTTTAGATATTTTTTTTTATTCTTCTTGTTTCGCCGCCTCTATCTTTGTTTTATTTTTTCTCTCTTTTTCCTTCTTTTTTTTTTTGAAATCCTTTTTCTCTAGCGCCAGCGTGGTCTCCACAAGGGAGGATTTGGACATGGTTTTCTCCTCAGTTGTGGTGAGGATGATCACCAGCACTACCACGCATGGGGTGGTGCTATTCTTTGACAAAGAACGGGAATAATACCCAAAGATCGCCACGATGGGGTGGTGTGCCGTTCTTCAACAAAGAATGTGGATTAGAAAACCAAAGACCACCACGCATGGGGTGGTGCCGCTCTTCAAGAAGAATCTAGGGTAATAACCAACACCACCACGCACGCATAGCGGTGTTGTTCTTGCCAAAGAATCTGCATTTAATTTACCACGGCCCATAAGGGAGCCGGACGCATGACGTTGATGGAATATGGGAGAGGAGGGAGCCCTCTCCTTATGCTATACTATAGTCGATCGACGGACCCGAAGCCTCAGATCCTTCCTAAGCAGCCATTAGAGATGTGCCCGTGTCCACCGACTACACAACTTCTTGCTTCACAGAGAGGAGAGCATGGAGGAGATCTCTTCCCCCCAAAAGTCTCTTCACAATAGGTTTCTCCTCCTTTATTTATAGATCCTCACAACCTAGATGATAAGGTTGAAGTTTTAATTTGAGTTTTAATCGTCATGAGATCATAATCTAGATAAGATCAAAATTTTAATTTTTATTTTAATGATCATAATCTAGATTTAGGTATAACCTATAATTTGAATTTTAATCAAAATTTAGGTATAACCTTGAATTTAAATTTTAATAATCTAGATAAGATCAAAAGCTAGAATTTTAATGATCATAATCTAGATTTATGACATTGAATTTGAATTTTAATCATCATAATCTAGATAAGATCAAAACTTGAATTTAAATTTAATTCATTTTTTGTCTCAGATTTATGTTCTCGACTATCTTGGGATCTCAGATTTCCTAGATTGCCTCTGATTTATATTTTGGTCTTCCTCGTGATTTGCGCCTTTAGCTTGCCTCGATAATAATTCCGATAAATTTTTATTTTAAATTTAAAATATCTTAATTTCAAGATACTTCAAGGTATATATTTCATTGGCACCCTTTAAATATTGGCACTTGGTAATGCATATATATTTATGCATATGTATTTTTTCGACACAAAATGTACATCAACTCGCAATAGTTGTGGGAATAGTCGTGGAAAGGGTCAAGGATGGACTCTTCAAAGATTCCCCACTCTGAACCCCTTAACCGTCTTTCTTCCGATTTCCAAACCATAGTCAGAAGTATTTAGCCTCTGAGGAGATGAAGGCTAAGTGGCAAGAGAGTGACCTCTTGCAAATGGAGGAAATCAGAAAGAAAAATCACCACCCACAACCATACAGGGAATGGAAAGAAGGAGCCCCAAGAGGTGATAAACCTCGAAGGGAAGGAGGGCTGAATCCAAACCGAACAGATTGGTTTGATGATAGGAGGCCCCCACAGCACCTGAGATATGATCCTGAAAGAGCAGGGAAGTACCCTAATTACTCCATTCTTAACGCCTCACTGGAAGACATTCTATCCCAAATTCGTGATCGTAAGATACCAAAACCTCTACAACCAAATCTAAGGACAATCCAAAGAGAAAGAAGAGTAAAAAGCTCTGCAAATTTTATCAGGATAAGGGGCACTTTACTGAAGAGTGTATCCAATTGAAAAATACCATTGAGGGTCTTATCAGGGAAGGCAAATTGGATCAATTTCTACAAAAAGAGCAGGAATTGATATCGAGAATATCCTTCCTCCATAAATACATTATCCCAAGTGATAATGCGATGTGATCAAGTATTGTTGGAGGACCAGGATACGGTGGAGAGAGTTCCAAATCAAGGAAAAATTATGTGAGAATGGTAGGATCTGTACAGAACGTTACATCCTTGAAGAGGTCCCGCACACCTGTACAAATTTGTTTCTCAGATGAAGATATGAAAGGGGTGCACCACCCCCATAATGACGCTCTAGTGATCACCGCAAAGATCGGGATTTTCACTGTTGAGCGAGTTCTCATTGATAACGGGAGTTCGGTAGACATCATATTCTCTTCTGCTTTTGACAGAATGAAGCTTCCAGTTGAAAATCTGAAGCCAATCAAATCTCCCCTCATCGAGTTCAATGGCGTTTCACTTCAACCCGACGGTATGATTTCTCTCCCGCTGACTCTTGGCACTCCCCACCTAACCACGCACTACTCTCATTAACTTTTTAATTGTGCAATGCCCTCGAGCTACAATGTTATCATAGGGAGGCCATCAATCAATCAATTGAAAGTTGTACCTTCGGACCTACCATATGATGATCAAATTTCCAATTGCCAATGGTTGCGTGAAGTGAAAGGAAACCATCCGCCTCTCGCCAATGCTATGCTACCATGCTCAAAGGTTATGGGCTAAGGGAGTAGCAGATCCGAGAAGCACTCACCGTGGAGGATATACGCATTTAAGACGACTGAACGGGAGAAACGCCGCCCCACTCCCCGCTGGAAGAGTCAAGCCATACCTCTGAAAGAGGAACAGCCGGAACGGATCATCCAGATAGGAGCAAATCTCCCATCCTCCTAGCAAGAAGAAATATTGAATTTCTTGAAGAGCAATTCCAATATATTCGCTTGGACAGCTGAAGAGATGCCTGGAGTCCCACGGGAGATCATTGAACATCGACTCAAAGTCGATCCAGGGCATAAACCAATCATACAAAAGCGAAGAAGTTTTGCTCCCCTGCTTCCAAGTTGCCCAAGAAGAAGTGGATAAACTTTTGAAGGCAGATTTTATTCGAGAGGTGTACTACCCTGAGTGGTTATCGAATATTGTATTGGTCAAAAAATCCACTGGAAAGTGGAGGATGTGTGTGGACTTCAATGATCTCAATAAAGCATGCCCTAAAAACTACTACCCCTGCCTCTCATTGATAATTTAGTAGATTCTACATCAGAGTATGAAATGCTTAGTTTTCTCGATGCATATTCCGGATATAATTAGATCCGAATGGCTGAATCCGATGTGGAGAAAACTTCCTTCATCACTGGAAGAGGGACATACTGCTACAAAGTCATGCCATTTGGCTTGAAAAATGCTGGTGCTACCTTTCAAAGATTAGTAAACAAAGTGTTCAGAAATCAGAATGGGAGAAATATAGAAGCTTATGTTGATGATATCCTGGTGAAAATCGACAAAGCCGAATCCATATATTGCCGACCATAGAAACTTTGTCGCGCACTTGGCACACGGGCCGAAAGCCTCAATCCAATAAATGCACGCTCGTGCTCGATCCGAAAATTTCTAGGGTTCATGCTCACACATCGGAGAATAGAAGCAAACCCGGAGAAGATACGAGCCATCCTAGAAATGAGATCCCCAAGAACAATCAAAGAAATACAGAAACTTAATGGCCAATTGGCAACCTTGGGGAGATTCATTTCGAAGTCAGGAGAAAAGAACCTTCATTTCTTCCGAACATTAAGAAAAGCCCCCAAGGTAGAATGAAATGAAGAATGTGAAACAACATTCAGTAAAACCAAGGAGTATTTGCAATCACCAAATTTTGTTAGCAAAGCCACAACCAAGAGAAGAGCTTTATGTTTACTTATCTGCAACCGATGCCGTTGTCAGCTCAGTATTAGTAAAAATTGAGGATAATTTGCAAAAGCCAGTATACTACATAAGCAAGGTCTTTACTGATATAAAATCAAGATATCTTTCCCTCGAGAAATTGGCCTACACAGCTTCGCCCTTATTTTCAGTCACATCGGATAAGGGTGCTGACCGATCAACCATTAAAGCAGATTCTACATCGGCCGTGCATACATCGACGCCTAGCCCTATGGGTGCTTGAGCTATGGAGTATGATATCAACTGTGAACCACGTACTTCCATAAAGGCACAAGTTCTAGCAGACTTCATTGCTGAATTAACAACCACTACTGATGATGATCCCTTGAACATCAAACTATCTGAAACCAGAAACGACCTTTCATCCCAATGGGTCTTGCATACAGATGGTTCCTCCACGGGAGACAGTTCGGGAGGATGACAGATCCTACAATCACCATCTGGATGGAGCACTTCTACTGTCTTAAAATTTGGGTTTAAAGCAACCAATAATGAGGCCGAGTATGAAGCTATGATAGCTAGATTACAGTTAGCTCGTGGTCTTGGAGTACGTAATCAAGAAGCTAACACCGATTCCCAGCTGGTTGTGGGCCATATGAATGAAGGGAAGATCACAAAGTCTCTATTGCAGAAGCTCACCACAAGCTTTGAAAAAGGCCACATCTCCAAAATCCCCTGTGGCGTAGTAAAATCAAGGCCGATATGCTATCGGTTAGCCTCAAAGAATGCTAATATTGAACAATCAGTCAACACACAATACTTGGCAACCAAGACAATTGATTGTCGACCACTTGAGGAACTTATGGATATCGATCAGGAGTCATGTTGGATCCATCCAATCCTGAATTACTTGTAAGAAGGAACTCTACCTAAAGATACTAAAGAAGCTCGAAGGATCACCATCAGGGGCTCCCGGTATAGCGTGGTAGATGGACAAATGTTCTTACAAAAAATCCTATACCCTCCCTTTGTTGAAATGCCTCCTACCCTCGAATCGTAATATATCCTTCGAAGTCCATGAAGGGATAACAGGGATCATCTGGGAGGAAGAGCATTGAGTCACAAAATTCTAAGACAAGGATACTACTGACCACATCAAACAAAGATGCCACTGAATTTGTCAAGAAGTGTGACGCCTGCCAACGTCACTCAAATATTCAGCGCCCCCCCCCCCTCCCCCGATACCACTCACCGCAGTCGTGAGTACAAGGCCTTTTGCCCTATGAGGAGTAGATATACTTGGACCATTCCCTGTAGCCGTCCGACAGATGAAATTCTTAATTGTGGCGATCGACTACTTTACTAAGTGGGTAGAGGAAGAACCACTGGAGTCGATCACAGGGAAAACTTGTCAGAGTTTCTTTTGGAAATCCATTGTCTGCAGTTTCGGCTTGCCCGTGGCTTTCATCACAGACAATGGTCACCAGTTCGATAACCCAACCTTCAAGATGTTCTGTACATATCTTGGTATAGAATCAAGACTAACTTCTCAAGTACTCAACCACAAGCAAATGGACAAGTAGAAGTGACCAACAAAAACTCTCCTTCACAAACTAAAACCCGTCCTCCAAATAGATCGAACTGGGTAGAGGAGATTCCAAGTACTCTATGGGCATACCGGACGACCGCTCAAACCCCGACTGGTGAAACTCCATTTGCGTTAGCATTCGGAGTCGAAGTTGTGCTCCCAGCAGAAATTAATTTGCCCACACCAAGAACACAATCCTTTGATCCAGTAAGCAATGAAGAACAACTTCTGGCTGAACTTGATCTCCTCGAAGAAAAGAGGGACTATGTTAATATTCGAGCGGCAGCATACCAACAGAAAGTCAATAGATACTATAATGCCAAAGTGAAAGAAGCAACCTTCCAGGTTGGAGATCTCGTCCTGAGAGAGAATATCTTTCAAGGAAACAAGAGCGGAATGGGGAAGTTGAATACCAATTGGGAAGGCCCCTATATTGTTCAAGAAATTGTAAGGCCTGGTACATACTGGCTCTCAAAAATGGATGGACGCAAACTTAAACGTCCATACCATCTGTAATATTTACTTGAGGTACTATCAATAAAATCGTTTACTTCTCACACATTTATACTTTCTCTTGTTTTTTTACTTTCGTTTCTAGAAAAAGTTCATTTACCAACGAAGAAAAAGGAGATCAACAGTAGGAGCCATACCGGTCCTTCATAACGGTCCCAACGGACCACACTGGTCCCAACGGACCACACCGGTCCCAATAAACCCTACCGGTCCCAACGGACCATACCGCTCCCAACGGACCATACCGGTCCACTACATCAACCAACTATACCGATCCGTCCTCCCAAGAGTCAATATACAAATCAATCATATCGACGGATCACGTCAACTTCCTACAAGTGAGATGAAGTCTTACATTTCAGCAGCAATATAACGACTCATCACCTTGGAAAGGATTACGTCAAAGCCGAAGAAAAGAAAGTTCATTCACTATAAGGATACTGAAATGCTCCAAACAAAGACTGATGAAAAAAGACAGTTTGATTGAGAGAAAAATTCATCGATGGAAAATACGAGATTACAACAAAAATATGCAAATTAAAAAGAATCAGAGGAGTCAAAATCAGAAACGGCATCTGGAACTTGAGCAGGAGAAGCTGCAAGCGCCGACGCCTTCTGACATCTATTCTTCCAAAGGATATGAACTTCAAAACATGCATCCTCCCTGAGGACGAATACAAGAAGATCTCCTTTTTCCAGTCGATGATCTCTCGCAAAATTGTCCCAACCATCTGTAAAACAGAAATCTCCAAGTTCCCTCGACAACGACAATGTCGTCGTCCAGAAATTTTCGCTTGGACCGCACAGTCTAATCGGCCCTCCCTCAATGAACCTCATCTGGCCTTGAAAAGCCCTTGGAATCTACAAATGACGGAAGTTGTCGCCGGCGCAGAAGAACTTGTAAAAGGAAGGACAACTGTTATCACCCATGGCGATAGGAGGGATGATCCAAAAGAACCATCAACATCTCTATTTATATTAAGGTTTCTACAAGAAACCAAAAGCAGTTAATACATACCCAAAATATTAAGAGACGCCATACGCTTCGTTTCGAGCCAACAGAGGCCTTTTGACTCCTCAAAGAGAATTTCTAATTAAAACCGGTTTGGAAACTCATCAGAATTCAAAGCACAATAAAGAGGGGTAGCTGCTCCTATTCCAGAAAACCAGCTTAAGTCAAAATGTGTCAGGAATGAAAAACTCGTTGTTCAGCAGTATTTTGATACCGGTTTGCCATGAAAATCAATAAACACATCGGATCCGATGACGGGATCTGAATAATAAATACAGGCCGATCCGATGTGGAATTTTGTTTCAAGAACGAGTTGGCATTCAACAAGTTATTCTTTAACAAGCATCGAAGAAAAATCGAATAACAATTCTATTATTTCCAAAAAGGAAGAGAACAAGAAGAGTAGAGACAAGGAAACAATCAAGGAGTCCCTACAGAAAAGATAGCCCAAATCATGTTTGCTATTATACACAAGCTCAAACAAGAAAATGAAGAATGATCAACAACAACTATAAAATTCTGCTTCAGACCAGGTCCCAATTCCTTGATTCAGCCACACACTTGTTCTACTCTGCCTCCACACTAAGCATCTCCTTCAAAGTATCCTCGGTTTCCTCACTGATCGCTCAAAAATCTTTTCCCGCACTATCTCAAGTTCTTCAATTTCCCTTCGTCAGCTTTGATTTCTGGGTCGATCTAACAAGAAAAAGAAAGAAGAAGAGGAGAAGATCGGAATAGCTCTTAGAAAGATTGAATTAGAAATAGAGAAACAAAGATCTATTGATTACTTCTATGACACCCGACGCACAATGTTTTGAGGACGGACTGGAATCCAAAGTCTCTAAAATCAGCAACAACTAACTCAGCGACGTCAGAACCAAAAAGAAGGATACTTAAGTATAAGCAAAGGAAAACGAAAAGAATCCAGCTAACCTTCCCTCCTGCACAGAGCTGTTGATGTGTCCCCTTGATTGGTTCCCAAAGTCTCCACTCCAATTGGATTAACTGAAGTAGCTTTGATCAAACAAAAGAAAGAAAAGTGAAGAAGCATTCAACTAAATATTAGAGAGAATGAAGTTCGAACATATATATGTACCGCCAAGTTACATCATCTTTGATCTCCATAATGTACCGACCGACTCCATCTGGGGACACATCCTCTCTCTTCACGTGACGGCCTCAGTGGGCCCTGACGACTACTTCATATTCAGAAATCTTTTTCGGGTAAAGAGTAGCCGATAGAAGAATTATCTTATCGGAAACATCCTTATTTTCACGCCACCGCCAAACCTTTCTCCTCAGCAAGAAGTATCATTCCTCACTTCTTCAGGAGCCAAATCTTTACTCTCTCCCTCTACCCCTTGACATTTATCAAAATATAGCTCCACTGCCTCCTCATAAGGAGTTTGATAAAATTTCACAGAAGGATCGACCGAATGGATGCTACTCAAAATTGCATAAACCTCTGATGTTACTTTGCGAATCTCATCAACGGATAGTTCCCTTTTTTCTCGTAGCAAATGAAGTTTCTCCTCCAAATTTCCATAGACTTTTTCCAACTTCTATTCAAATCGGATCGTAAGGACGATAGCTCCTTGTCGAGTCCTCCTTCCAACCTTGGCAGTACAAAGGATATCACTTTGAGCACGAGAGAGAAGGGTATCTTTGGTCATCAACTTCGCATAAAAAATTATCTTCCTTCAGCTTTATCACCATTCTTCTGTTAGCTTTTAAGCTTTGCTCTCAAAATACCCTTCATTTCTCTTTCGTAAGATATATATCTCGCTCAAGCAATGCATGCCTTCTAAGAAAGTTTCTTCTTCCTCAATCGACAATGAATCTCTCTCATTCCTAGATTGGTCCAGATCCAGTCTCAAGGAAGTAACAGTATGCTCAGACAGGGAAAGAGATGCCTGCAAACTCTCGTAGTCAATCTTCAATCCAGCGTTTGCTCCTTCAAATTTCCCCAGTTCAGCAGTAATGGAATCCTTCTTTCCATTTAGTTTGGCTATCTCAACATCTTTGAGAGAAAGGCTTTCCAACAGTTTCTTATTCTCATCCTCCAATTTGGAGACACGTGCCTTGATCTCAGGATCCCCCTGTTCACAGAATCTCACGATCTGTTCTCCCCATAAGGTGGTCTACAAAGGAAATTCTCATTAAGGAAGACGAGAAATGAAGTTACACGTGAACGAATGAGAAAGGCAATGACATACCGAAGCAAGGGATAAACGGAAATGAGCACAAGACTCTTCCAAGCCAAACTGAATAAGGCGATTTTCTAATGAGCTTAGTATCGAGAGGCAAGGCATTATCTTTTCAGATAATCGCCCCCTGAGTTCCAGATCCTTAAGCACTAGGCCCACCAATAGGGGGATTCGTGGTTCCTGTCACTCTTACAATTGGGACAGGCAGAACTAACCAATCAGCACTTGAAAGATTGAACGAGGAAAATTCTAAAAGGAAAAAAGATACGTTGGAGAACACAAGAACGTTACCTCGTTCCCTATTGCTACCAGATCCAGCCTCTAACGAGACACCCCCATCCAATCTGCGAAGTCCTCCCGATCTTCGAGAAACCGCTACATCGGGAATTAAGACACAAGAACTTGATATGATGGGGAGAGAAGGGGGAGGAATGACAGACACATCGGGAGCGGGGACATCTGAACCCAATGTGATGGGAACAAAAGAAGAAGAGATGACAGGCATTTCTTTAATGGGACCGATTGAAATTTCAGCAGACACCTCCAGATTCGTATGCAAAGACAAAACGGAACTAGAACCAAGTTTCTCCGTGGCCTTCACTTCAATCTCCTCCTCTTAACATTTGGGGCTTGCTGATGGGAATGCGGAGGAGGAAGGCTAGCAACAATAGGAGCCACTACAGTTTCTAAACCAATTACAAAGATCGGGTTCTGGTTCTACTGACTCTCATCAAACTGCTTGGGAAAAGCATTGTCGAATGGAGCCTTCTCAATCTCTCTTCCGTCCTGATTGGGAACTTCATCACTCGACGCCTCCCTTCCCTTTTATTCTTGATTTATCCGAAGGGAAATAACAGCATCCTTTCGGCCCGGCTCTTGAGCCATATCAGCCGTGCGAAAAGAAAGATGAAAAGAGGAAATCAAGATCAAACTACGTGACGGGACCACGTGCGACGGTAGACCGAGAGAAAGTTCTCGTGATAATCATACCTAAAGCTAAATACAACCTACATTCTTGAAGTCGCTAAGTGGTCCAAGAAGGATTTATCTAACTGAGTATTATGGAACTCCTTGAATTTTTCAACCATTCCTCTTCTACGGTATTATCTTCTCTTTGGAAGCCAAGTGAAAGCACGAGGGTACCCCATTTAGTACTAAAGCCCCAACTCTCACTATTAGGAAACAAAAAGTACTTGCTCTTCCAAATTCTTAATCGAATCCAGGGTGAGTAACCAAGGAAGACCCTACCTTGCTTGGCTCCAAAGTAAAACCAGTCGGATTGTCTGTCTTGGTTAAGATTGAAAAGAAGACCGAATAGACGAGCAGACGGTTCGACTTCACAAAGGACTGAAACCACAACGAAACCGTAAAAGATTCTCTAAGAGTTTGGAGTCAATTGAGAAGGATTCAAACTAAAATGTCAGAAAATATCTACAAAGATCTGTGGAAAAGGCAACCTAAGACCAGCTAACAAAGCATCTTGGTAAATAACTAGATCTCCCTCCTGAGAAGGAGAACAAGCACGCTTAGAGGGAGAAGGAACTCTATAAGAGATGCTAGGGGAGGAAAGATTATACTTCTTCACCAAATTGTCTATTCTAGCCTCGGAAAGAGTATTAACGAAGGAAATGGAATAACGTTTTGGATGTCTGGCAAGTTTAGGTATTGTGAAAAACCAACGAAAGAAACCCTAGACGAAGAAGACCCAAGTTCAAAAAGAAGGAAGAAACCCTGTACCTGAGTGAATAGATCCTTCTGAGAATCGAGAGGTTGATAACCTTTAGAAGAAGAGACAAGACGAATCGGTGAACAAGACTAGAAAATCTTTACAGAAAAAGCGCCGCTCTTGAATGATCCGAGAATTCAAATTAGTCTCATCAATAATATTTAAGGATGAAGTTGACAGCCAAGATTGATTCAAAGAACTGTGCGAAACCCTCCATTTAACCGTTGGAAGCGAGTAAGAATTCAAAACATTTCGAATTCCAGACGCGTGAAAGATGAAAAGGTTAGATTATCATGAACCCTACGCCATAACAAAATTCGCCAAAAGTCAGATTCCTCGACAATGAGGGATGACTAATAATCAAAATACCAAACAGTTGAACCATTAAAGGCTAAGAGGTGATAAAGACCTCCTTACCCTTAAAAGGAGCTTATCATACATGGATTCCAAAGTCACCGCACGCATATGATTTGAGAGATCTGGACTAAATTATCAAAATTAAAATATCCGAGGAAAGAAGAAAAGGAATGTTGGAGCAAATAAACCACGTAAGTACATTACGTGAGAAAGGAGAATCATTAAAATGAAAGCCTTTGGAGCGTATATCAATATGGTAGACCCCATAATGATCACATCCTAAATGCTTAGCTTCTTTAACTCGAATAATGATCAAAGAATATTTGATCATCCTTCGAATTAATCCACAAGCATACTTGATGGGGGACTATTGATAGGGATGAAAGTGGTAAGACATGTGGCATTCATCTGAGTAGGTCACATGTCAAGATAACAAGTCCTCTCGCCCAGATCAAGTCAACATGATGTGATATATCTTGCCGATCCGATGTGTGTACCCGATATGACAATATTGTTAAATTATTCATCAGGATCGGAAGTGACTTGCCAACCTGACATGTGTCGATCGGGGAAGGCACTTCTAGATTGATACCATCTGTATCGGTTCAGATCTTGTAGAAGAAAGACAGCAGTAAACAGCCTGGACATCTAGAAGAATTACAGCTGGAGACAAAATTTCCAACAATTAGTCAAGTGCACTTAGGCGGACGCTACTTTTAGGTAAGACAATCTAGCAAACACGTTTGCCTAAATTAGAAGCGTGCTTTCGGACGCGAAATCCTCAGCTTATAAAAGGCGTGGATCATACCATTTGGACAAGTTGGAATCCCAAAGAAATAAGCTCGCTTCAATTGGAAACTCGATCCATTTTCTCTCTTCTCTTGCTCTTCAATTCGAGGAATTATTATAAGATTTCTTGTAAACTCAACTATTGATAGTGAGATCTCTTATTCCCGTGGTTTTTTCTCCGTTGATTGGAGTTTTTCCACGTAAATTCGGTTTCTCTCTTCTTTTATTTGGATTCTCGATTGATTTTCTACTGAGCTAGCCACCCAATCAATATAAATTCAATTGTTTAGTTAAAATTGGAAACTCAATCTGATTTTAGCTCTAACATTCTATATTCAGAGTCCCTAACTTTTAACTCCAACATTTTTTTTTGTTTAAAATTTTATTTCCTTTCATTGCTATAATGTTTGCCTTTAGTTAGAACTCATAAAATTGCTAGCATAAGTCATGCTTTGAAGTTTCATATGTTGTGATTTAACTCTCTTCTTCTTTGTTTCCCACTTTAGCTTAGACGTTTCTAGAGTACAAAAAAGAAAGTTATAGTAGTTTTCTCGAGATTCAACCCCTCGCTAGTTGGAACTCGCTGATGGGTGTGTACTTTGTTTAGTTATTTGCACAAACCTTTACTATTCTATTCTTTTTATAGAATGGGTGTGCTCTATCAGATCTCACCTAACCCTCTCCTCTAATAATAAGTCACTTCCAATAATTTTTTGTGTATTTAGAAGTCGATCCTATAATGCTTACTTTTATTTCAAGTTGAAGGTGTTTTTAAAATGCCTTATGTTGAAAAATCAAAGATTTGACCTGATGAAATGAGTTTGTTATAACTATTGTTGTAATTTTCCTCTAATAAAGTTGTTGTGGTGGCCTTTATCCTCAAATCGTCTTGAAGAAAGAATTCCCCGTGGGACTTGATATTATTTATGAATCATGTTGGTGGAGAAATGGTTGATCCTGTGTTTAAACGCTTTTGGCAAAGTGTATGGCTAACTCCATTGTGATTGGAATGATCCTCACGTGTACCTTTTCAAGGCGATTTTTAAATTTGATGATAGGAAAAGCTTTTTCAGTAGAGCTATTTGATCATGTTATCAGAAGGGATGCATAAACCTATCAGAACTTTTCTTTTTGTGAACTCTCTAGCAATGTTATTAAAGAGTGTTCACAGTTGTTTATGTTTTCAGAGACCTGACCTTTAACTACCAATTTTTTTCCCCATTTGGACAGCCTTCACTCAGCATTTCTAAAGGATGTGAGATTGAAAGGGTCTATATAGGATCTTGCACTGGTGGAAAAACGGAGGATTTTCTAGTAGCAGCAAAAGTATTTCTAGCATCGGTAAGCATATTTTAATCCCAAAGATATCCACGAATTCCGTTCTCTCAACATGCTAAATTTTACCAAAATGGTTTTTGAAATTTTTTTTGAAATTTGACTAGTGGTTGTTATTTACTAGTTTTTTTTGTGCTTCCGTCCATATAGTTTCCATCTCCTAATTTTCCTTTTCATATCTTCGTATCTTGGGATATAACTATGGTTCTTCCTATCCTTGAATTTAATTGTTTGTGTTGAACATTGCAATAAATATTTGTTATGGTTTATGTAGGGTATAACTATAGAATGGAGTTCTTCAACAAATATCCTAGCTGTATGTGACTTCAACATGTGTATCACATTTGCACTTATAGGTTGGGAGGGATCGGCGCATAATACAAGTATACTAGTGGAGGCTTTAAGAAATTCATCTTTGAAGTTTCCTTATCTACCTGAAGGCTTGCATTTACTTTAAATTAATTTTAGTATTTATGTTCTATATTCTTATTTTTTTGAATTATACTTTTGTAGGAAAGTACTACCTTGTGGATTTTGGATATCCTACGATGAAAGGTTTTTTGGGGCCATACAAGAGTGCAAGATATCACAATCCACAATTTAGGATGTCTCGTGCCTTTAGGTCTCCAAATGAAGTATTCAACTATTATCACTCCAGTTTGAGGAGTGTTATAGAAAAAACATTTGGGGTTTGCCAGGTAAGATGTGAGATACTACAAAATATGTCCCTGCTACATACGAAGGTACAATTCCAAATAATATGGTCATGTTTTGCTATCCACAATTATATTTGAAGAATGGGTAGTAATGATTTGGAGGATCTTGAGAATCTTGAAGACATCAACCAATTTCAAGGAAAACGCGGCTTGAGGATGATGATGGTGAGAATTCGCTTGTTAATTCCCAACCAATACCTAAGATATTCCAACAAAATGATCATAATTAGGAACACTATTTGGGATCAACTCTCAATGGATCTGAGTTGATTTTGTAGTTTTTACAAATTATTGTTATTATCGTTGTAGTTGTTGAAAAATATTATTGTTCTTGTTCTTATGTTTGTTGTTGTGATTTTTTGTTTTTGTTGTTAATTGTTTCTATGGTTGTTGTGATATTGAGATATTATTAATATTGCTATTGTTAATTGTTGTTGTAATAGTAATGACAATATTGTTGTAATGGTTGTTGTGATGTTGAAAAATATTATTATTCTTGTTCTTATGTGTTGTAACTTTTTTATTCTTCTTCATTGTTGTTATGGTTGTTGCGATGTTGAAAATATTATTGTTGTTATTAATGTTAATTGTTGTTGTAATAGTAATGAGAATATTTTTATTGTTAATTTTTTTAATATGGGTGTCAAGAAAAATGCAAGCTTGGTAGTAATAATAATAATAATAATAATAATAATAATAATAATAATATATAAAAAATATGATCATAATAATAAAAGTAGCAATAATAAAAATAATAATAAATAAATAATATTAAAAATGTGATCATAATCATAAAAGTAATAATAATAATAATAATAATTGTTTATTATTATTATCATTATTAACACTAATAATTAAGAATAATAATAATAATGATAAGTATTATCATAATAATAAAAGTAGCAATAATAACAATGATAATATTAATAATAATAACAATAATAATCATAATCATAATAATGCTAACAATAATAATTATTAATTGAATGAATGTTCATTTCAGTAATTTGCCACTAAAAAAAAATCTTTTTGGGAATGTACATCCAAACAACTCCCCAAATCAAAAAGTGCTTCTAAATTAGTCAATCCAAACACAAAATGAAATGTAAGCACTTAACTTGTCTATTCTTAAAAGCACTTTTTGGGGGCTCGAAGTGCTTCTACGGATCTTGAAAAAAACTTTTTTGGAAGCTAATCCAAAGCGGAGACCACTTAGTCATTTAACAATAATTTTTTTGTTGATGTGTTTTGGTACCCAAGATGGGGTTTCACCCGGGCGTTTGGTTGCTCCAAGCTTCTCCCCGGTGACATGGGCTGGCTTTCAAGTATGCCTTAACTGCTCCAATTGATCTCACTCCTCTCATTGGGGTCTCTCTTTTCCATAGGATAAGATCTTAGGGTGCCCCACCTTTCGGTTCCGGAATGGGAAACCCTCCAAACTAGGGGAAACAAAGAAGTATTTGGATTTCCGGCCTACCTTTGAGTGAAGAGGGAGCGCAATAAGACTTGAGCCCAGGAAAGCGGCGATTCTCACAGCTGAGCCCTAAGAAGTACCGGTCGATGGAACTTCTACTCCGCGAGCTCAAACCAAAATAAAACTTTAAACTTTATCTACAAGATGGAAGCTTCTGACATACGCTATGGAGGCAAACAATGACAAAACCATCAAAAAGCATCTCCAAGAGTTGGGAGGCTGAGTTGGGAAGGACATACATCGAATTCGATTTAGGATATCTATGTCAAGCAGAGGTTGAGGGCGGGAAGTCTAAGACCACTAATCGAGCTTGAGTAGCAATGATTTCCCGTCATCCTTTGTGACGGGGAACTAGCGCTTCCGAAGCACTTGCAAGGGAATCCCTATAAGTTAAGAGAAGTTAAGGAACTCGGAAATGCTATATTCTCTCTTTATTGCATTGAGATCCGTTTAGCGCAGGAGAGGAGATTTGGGAATTCATCTGAATAGGCATTTGGGCTCCGGGTTCTTAAAAACAGTTTGATCTACCTCGGCTTCTTGTTCGGGAGAATGAACAGCAGAATCGATGGGTAAAGGAGGAGATCTGCGTACACTGGAGCCACGTTTAGTGATCGGAACTCCTGAAAGGGGAAAGGAAGGAGCCCTTTGCACACACTTCTCCAAAGGTCAATGTCAGAGTAAGAAGACGAAGAGGATAGCAAATCTTTGACTATCAGTGGGGAGATCTCCTTAAATA